>CM043880.1:4213602-4751252 GCA_024034495.1 Camelina laxa
CAATTGTTATAAACATGCAGATAGACACGCACCCGCAACCCGCCTCTACTGTACAAGTGACTCTGCATCATCAAAAGTATTGTAGGCACGATGTTCCCTCTAGTGTCATAAGACAGCTGCATTGACTCAGTAGAGACTCCAAACACGGTAGCACTGCATTTACAACACACAAGTCTAATCAGCTTCTGTTTGAACAAAAGAGTAAAACTGTCTATCAAATCACTCAAGAGCGTTGACTAACCATGCACATTGTAAGAAAACAAGAGATTTTGATTCAAGAACAACAGAGTTGGCAAAGAGTTGAGAAAATGTATATCACACAAGAAGTCCTTAAACAAGCCATCTACTTGATAAAAGATTTCACCCAAACTCATAGAACATAAGAGATTTGATTCAAGAACATCAAGAATGTCAGGGGCTACACTAATCGCAGATAGAATCAATTCAGAGGATACCACAGACACTAATTGGTTCTTTATAATTGATTAAAGCATTTAATCAACAAACTCAATCACCAGATAAAAATCGAGAAGGGACTAAAAAAAAACGAACCTTGCACTAGGAGCACGTCTGGGGACTTCAGGTTCAAACTCAACAGGCAAACCAAGGAAGCCATGGAAACGATCAAAGGTGACATGAGCGACATGCCTAACATCAGTGGGAACACCAATCTCCATAGAACAAAGATCCTCTTCACCAACACAGCCACCAATCACAGACCTTCGAATAGCAGAAACAAGAATCTCCAATGCAGAGGAAAGCTCGAATCTTTCTCTCTCTTTCTCGCTTCTCCTCTCCTCTTCTTCTTCCTCTTCCTCTCGAGAAATGTTAAAAGGAGAATGTGGGTCTCTGTTACAATCATTGCCACCACATGATGTAGAAGAAGAAGAGCTTGAAGGTGAAGGGAAATGGCATGATTGGCTCGATTTTAGTACTTTGGCCATTATCTCTCAAAGGATAATCCAAAATAAAAATCAAATCTTGGAGTGATGGGTACTCTCTCTCTCTCTCAATGAGAAGATACAGTGACGGAGAGGTCAAAATCAATAGGCTATAAAGAATCAATCTTTAATAAGAAACAAATTCAGAGAAGAAGAAAAAAAACCTAGAAAATTGGATTAGTAAATGGGAGTAATTAATGAATTTGTTTCGTTTTCTGTTGGGAAAAATAATTGGGAAGCTCAAAAAAACTTTTTTTTTGTGGGTATTACTAAGAGACGCGTAGAGTTGAATTGAAGAAAGGGTTTTTAGTTGGTGGCTTGTAATTATCACACTTCAATCCTTCTTTCTTTCTTTCTTTCTTTCTTGCTTGCTTCTTCGTATTGTATACACAACAACACAAGTCGTGGCTCACAGAAGAGATAAAGAGAGAGAGAGAGATAGGTGGAGGTTGGTGAGAGAGAAGATGAAGGTCGAGCTGTCTTTTTTTTTTTTTTTCTTTGCTGTGTCTTTTTGTAATAGTGTCTCATCTCTCTCTCTCTTTAGGAAAAAGTATCTAAGTAGATATTATGTAATAACTTTTTGTTTCTTATGTGAGATGATATCGAAAATATACTAATCTAGTAGGATAATTCATAATTTAATTCTGACTATTTATTAATTAACTCCGTTTTATTATATTCCCAATACTGGAGATATATATATCTATGATATGACAAAGTCAAACACACTTGTAAAAGAAGTAATCTCTACCATAATATTCAGTTGAGAGCAAATGGTAAAAGAATTTATCTACAAATAAGACTAGTCTTATGTATACTTGGTAACCTAATCACAACCAATGTTCCTAGAAGCGCCACAAAAATATAGGAATGATAGTTAAGTTAGTTAAAAATTCACATAATAATAGACTTTCTATGTTTTTTTTTTGGGTCGAATTTGTATACAATAATACAAATTGTGAATAATTTACATTTTCCATAGTTGTTAAATTATTGTGGGAGTTTATTATGCCTCATGATAATATAAATGATGTGTCTTAAATCAGTCAAAACCAATTTTGATCAAAAATGTGATTGATATATCATAATCAAATTTTGAAGAAATAAAATGAAAAGGATGGTGAACAACTTGTATAATAATCCAAAGTGAAGCTTTTAGTTTTAGTAACTTGGAATGGTCCACGAGAATAAATATATCAAGTTAGTTTACGTTTTCTATGGGAATAGTTGTTACCGTTAGAATTTAGAAAGAAGCAAACTCTCAAACTCTCTCTAGCCTGTTCCCCCAAAACTAAAGAGAAAAGAATCAAAAGAAAAAAAGAAAATAAAGTGAAGTTGGTGGAAGTTCTTTTTGGATTAGTTGTAAATCCATGTGTTTTTAAAATTTTTCTATACATCAAACCTTTGCTATATTAGTTAGAGAGATACCCCGACCACGAAATGTTTTAAAACTCATCAAATTGTAAAATGACAAAACACAAATACCTACTTTTTTCTACCAATAAAGTACATCCGAGTCGTGGTTAGATAATAGATGTGAATCATAAGTTTTTTGTTGATATTTATATAGAACAAAGAAAGAGGAATGTAAGTTGGAACACGTGTGTATGTGCCGACGACGACGACGACGACGACCCACGTGCCGAACATTCCGTTGTGGTTACGTGTTGTTGTTATTGTTGCTGTTTTATTGGAGATGGTCAGATTTAGATTTAGATTATATGGATGGTATCATCATCATCATTTCATTTGCCTTGCAAACAATACTTCGTGGGGCACATGCTTCCTTGATTCCTTCCACTTTCACTTCTCTTTTTCGTTTACTCTATTCCTTTCTTTTTTTTCGCTTCTTCTTATTCACGAAACATCTTTATCATAACAGAGGAGCCAAACGGTACAATCATGATCTAATTAGAGAAAGATGGGTAAAAAAAAAACTAAAGGTTTTTAAAGATTAGTGATAAAAAGCAAGCAAAAGAAAACGACCGTTGGAGCTCGTTTACCCAAAATTCAGATCTTTACAACAAAAAGTAGGGATTGGCACAATCAAAGTTTTAGCTTTTCCCTTGAATCTCATTTGTAGAGTTGTGTAGCAGCAATGCATAAAAATTGTTGAACCAAAGATCTAAACCCATGAGGAATATAAAACTTATGAGACCCTGACGAAAATGATAAGAGAGATCAAAAGACTTCCGAGCATAAGCAGGAGTGAGATAGAAGTGAAGGGAGTCAAAGAAGTTGAATTCATCAAATTAAGCTTCTTCAAGATCCATACATGCCAAGTACAAGAGAGCAAACTAAGTCAAAGTCATATTACAGAAGATGATTGAGAATAATAGTGGTGCAAAGCAAAGTAATAAAAAGCTAAGATCTTCCAACTGGTTCAAGAGCCTCAACAGTGACAATGCTGTTTCCTCTAATAACCTGCATCCAGGAAATATAGAATGTTAAAACAAAAAAAACAGATGATGGATGAATACTTCCAAGAACATTCTGTGGTTTCTTCTAAAGGGAAGAGCCAAAGAGAGACAAGAGAAACGTACCACCATCCCAATGTCAGTCTTGTCATCACCATTGACTTCAACAGTGTTATCCACAACAAGATTCATAAACTGATCAAACCCACGGAGAGTTCCAACTACCATTCGGTTGGCATTAAGCTTAACTGCAATTGAAGGGGAAACACACAAAAATATGAGACAATAACTTCTATTAGACCATAACCATTTACAAAAACAAACAAATGTTCAATAACGAAAGCATAAGAAGAAACAAAACCAAGGGAATCCATAAACCATCCTGCTTCAACCTTTGACCAAACCAATTGTAAATCAATGAGATGAGACTATGCTATGAACTATGTGATATTTTTTCTATAAGACTTGAAATGGAATTACATATCTTCACTAAACATAGCTCTTAGGTTCAAGAGTTTGAAGCAATTCACAGTAAGAGACTAGGTAAGTAAAACCACTGAAACACTTAAAAAATACAAAATTTTTAAAAAGAGTGATGGGAGCTTACTTTGGAGTTTCTTGTCCATGTACCTGGAATTACATGAAACGAACGAAGAACAAAAATTAGAAACACGAAGCTCGATTTGAAACTAAAACATCTGTATGTAGATTAAAAAATCCCAAACAAAGAAATACAAAACAGAGAGATTGAAGTAGCGGAGAGAAACTTACTTCTTGAGATCCGGAGGCTGGCCTGAACGACTCATACTTGCAGTATCGGAGAAGACGAACAAGGAGCGATTAGGTTTTTTTCTTTCTCAGCTATGAACACACTCTTTTGCTCTAATTCGATTCCTGAAGAATTACAAAAAAAAAAAAAAAAACAAAAGGGAAATAAATAATGGGCCAAATAAGTCGGTCTGGAAATCTAAAGGTTAAAAGCGGCGTCGTTTGAGGCCCAATCGTTGAAAGCCTTTATTTGTTAGGTGATTTTTTAAAAATAAAAAAACAGACGGGGTGTTCCGAGAATCGAACTCGGGACCTCTCGCACCCGAAGCGAGAATCATACCACTAGACCAAACACCCTCTGTGAACAATGTGATATACAGACTATTATTAACCAAAACATTAAAGAATACAAGATTTGTAAGTTGAAAAGTAAGCAAAACTTGTGTTAAACCATGATCTGACAAAAGTCTCATACTGTATATAAGATGTATACAAACACAAATAAAAGTTCCAAATTCCAATCATTTACTACTACATATAAAACCAAACATGTTTAACTTGCTTGGAAGCAAACCAAAAAAACCAGACCTGGTTTTGGACACTTCTTTATGCAGTTAACCAGACCTGTGTATCAAATCAAACATTTACAAACTTCAACCAATTTCCACTGCTGATTAAAACATCTAGCCAACACTGAAGGATGCCTAGATATGGCTATGCATTAGTTTGAAGGCGAGTTAGGTTAAATATCAATGAACCTTTGGAGCTCAAAAGAAACAAAACGAACAGCACTAATCAAACGATCTCTCCTTTAGTATCGTAGTAAATTGTATTCACCACACATCAACTCTTTTTCATTATAAATAATTAAATTGCTTTCTGGTTGAATTTTTGGGTTTCAAAAACTCATTATAGGATAACAAACTGGCTTGGTTTGGTTACAGATCCATGACAAAAAAAAAATTATCAAAAACTGCATGCGACTTTCTAATCTAGTTTTGAAAAGCACACATCGCATAAGTGATCCCAACAAAACTTCACATTCTATGATCTGAAGTTGAAACGAGTTAAAATAGAGAAATGCAAAATAGTAATAAGCAAATAACAGTAACACAAAGTGATCAAATCACTTACTATCATTTTTTTCTCATTACCAAAAACTCCAAATACAATGTCGAAGACAAACACAGCTTATAATATTCTTGACCCAACTGGAAAGATAAACTGGAGAGACAAAACTAACTTCGAAGTGTACCCAAGAAAATACAGAGAGAGTCAAGGGCACAATTGAACGATGATGATGGGCCACATCGTGAAATCAGAGTCTTCTTCCTCTTCGTCCACCCTTTCGGCGTGTACTGTCTGTGGGAATGGGAGTCACATCCTCTGCAAAATACATTCAAGAAAGATTCAGTTTGCATGAGCAATCAAAAGTAACACTTTGTCCACACAAACACACACACAAAAACACAAGGAAATTCAGATTCTATGTTACCTATACGACCAATCTTCATGCCAGAACGGGCAAGGGCTCTGAGAGCAGACTGAGCACCAGGACCTGGAGTCTTGGTTTTGTTTCCTCCAGTAGCACGGAGCTTCACATGAATGGCTGTGATACCAAGCTCCTGTAACACATGTCATTAGAGATTATCATCCAGAATCTCAATGTCTTTAAAGAAAAAAAAAAGCATGAACATTGACTAAAACTCTAACCTTGCATCTTTGAGCAACATCTTGAGCTGCAAGCATAGCAGCATAAGGAGATGACTCATCACGGTCAGCCTTCACCTTCATTCCACCTGCAAATTATTTATTAAAAAAAGATTCAGATCGCATTGATCATTGCACTGCAAAGAATAGAAAGGATACATACCAGTGATACGAACGAGAGTTTCCCTGCCGGACAGATCAGTCACATGCTGCAAAAACAGTGATTCAAAGGCAATGTCATGAACTCACTTCACAGAAGGTATAATCATACGAACTGTGAATATCAAAGAGGAAAAAGCTTACAATGAAAGTGTCATTGAAAGAAGCAAAGATGTGAACAACACCGAACACTTGCTCTCCTTCACGAACAGTAGGTCCAAGAGTCACAGTCTCGACCTTTGGCTCCTTAGTCTTTCTCTTAGACGACTACAAAGAGAGAGCAAAACATATTTGAGAAACAAATTGTTCACCACTTGTCTAACCCTTATCAGACAACCCTCAAACTAAGAACCAGACAAGCAAAGATCAATATCGCATATAGCTGAAACATAATTAACATCATTTGATTCACCAATTACAGAACCTAGAAAGTATGGAACATTCGAAACTAGCAGAACTTAGTGAAATAATCACATCGCAGATCTAAGTTCCCTACAGACTAACGCAAGAAACCAAATTCTCCGGAAGAAACAAGTGTTTGGAGGAGAGAAAGAGCTTACCATCTTTCAAAAATGGATGAGAAGAGACGAAACGCTGAAGGTTTTTTGGATGCTCAGTGATAAACAAGAAGGTAGACACTCACGGCGCTACAAATCGTCTTTATAAATTAGGGTTACATCGGAGTGCCCCTAAGAAATGACGTAAGTACCCTCAGCCCTTTGATTACTCGCTACGTTGTCGTTTTACTTTGATTCTGCGAAAAAAATCATTGAAATGATACTTTTAGGCTTAATTTTTCTTGATCTAGTTTTGTAATGACCAAATTGATATTTTTGTGCTCTTGAGAGTAAACTGGCAATGTTAACATTGATCGTGCTTGGTCTCATGATGAACAATTTTTTTTTTCAGAAGATCAGTTTAATTCGAATTTGACTCCACAGTTAATAAAGTGTTGGAATAAGGACCAAAATATAGAAGAAGAGAAGAAGAATTCATTAATACAACTTTTGAATTCATACAGAAACATTATTTCTTGGCAAGAATCATAACCTTTACATATAGTAAGAAGATAATAGAGACTGAGCAGCAAAATTATACTTTAGGCTTAATTTTTCTTCATCTAGCTTCGTAATGAGCAAATTGATATTTTGTGGTTTGAGACTGAGCAGCAAAATTCACCAACAAGGGTAAATTGGCAATGTTAACATTGATCGTTGTACTTGGTCTCGTGAAGAACAACTTTTTTTAAAACAGATCAATTTTATTCGAATTTGACTATACAGTTAATAATATGTTGGAATCAAGACCAAAATGATTATGATATAGAAAGAGAAGAAGAATTCATTAATAATACTTTTGAATTCATACAGAAACATCATTTCTTGGTATGAATCCATAAGCTTTACATATAGTAAGAAGAAGATAATAGAGAAACTAAAGATGAAGAGTTTGCAAGACGGAGACTCCTTCATTCAAGACTTGTTCAAGGAGAAGACGACAAAAGAGACTTGGCTGGTGAAATCAAAGCAACAGCACCTCTTCCAAGTTTTGAATACTTCTTAAACACACCTTGTAGCCTGGTCTCCCCAAAACTCGAGTGAACGAAAGCTAAAAGCTTTGAGCAATCCCTGATAACACATACAGATACAGAGATATTAATATACAAAACATAATAAATCACAAAGTTGTTTTGAAAGAAAGAAGAAGAAGACTAACATGAGCTGAGATTCAGAGTAGCCTGTGTGGAACTTAAGTGTATCAGTCCAAAGAGGAGTCTTGTTCAAGGTGCATCTGGCTGTGTAGACAGCTGATGCAGCAAGCATGGAAGGACAGAACATCAAACTGTCGTAGTGCATCAAACCCAACTCAGCAAGAAAATGAACCATGCTCTCCAATTTCGGATCAGGACCTGATGCTTTGATGAACCTCACAAGAAACACATATTGTGTTGGAACTGTCAAGTACCATTCGAGACTTCCCAATATGGTTTTCTCCATCACTAAAATTTGTTTGCTGATGTAGGAGTGATCAGTCACGTATACCAAATCATTGACCTGAGGAGGCCAGATTTCTTCGTACTTGGAAGCAATGAGCAAAGCACTGACACCTACAAGCTGTAACTCTCTTCTAGGCACAGGTTTCAGAGACAGGAAACGATCAATGATGTTGACAGTGAGGTAGAGAGTCTCAGGGGAGAGTTCAAACTTGACATGAACTTCTACAAGCCAATCTATAAGGATTGATCTCATCTTCTCATTAATCTCAGGTTGTGTATGCATATACATCAGAGGCTTGCTCTCATTCTGCAACAAAGAACAAAACAACACGCTTGATTAAAGAAACATTTACATAACTATTAACTGTAAAGAGGGTTTCACTATGATAAGTACCTCAACTTCTTTGTAGAAAGTGTATATATCCTCAACATACTCCACAGCAGCAAGATCGTTGTCTTTGTCGACAGAATCGATATCCAAAGTCTTAGAAGCAGCCTAAGTGTGTGTATACAAACCAATCAGAACATTGCACACTAATACACTATGCTTTCAATATGCCAAAACCAAAGAATGAATCAAAGAAACTAACCTTGCTACGAGCATCGAGAACCGAAGAGTATGTAACTTTCTTATTAGACAACACAGCCGCATCACTTTTCTTATTCTCTTTAGCTTTTGAAACCTCGTTTGTATCAGGACTAATCACAATGACCTCAATAGGTTTTGATGGCTCCCGTTTATCACCACCTCGTGCTTTCTTTTGAACCGCTCTTACAACTTCTTGTTTCTTGGTAACAACAACTTTAGATCCATCAAGAATTGGATCCTGTAACGAGAGAGAATACAAAAAAGGTGAGATTTTAAGAATCATCTAACAAGCTTTTAGTCACAAGAGATCTGATAAGAATAAAAAAGAGACCTTTTTATTAGCGGCGGCGGCGGCGTTTTCTAGCAACTGAGCACGAAAGTTACGAGTCATGGGTCGATTGATCTTTCCTCCATCAACACCAGGAAGAGAATCGATGTTTCCTATGTCACCAAGAGCACGACGGTTCTTGGGTTCACCTGAATTTTTAACATAAAGCAACCAAATCAATAACAGAATTGGTCAATTAGGACCAAAAGAAGAACAAGGATTGATAGGCTAAAACAAACCTCTAACGGGTTGAGGACGAAGAACAGGTCTAGTCGCCATGGTCTTTTTTTCTCTGTCGGTGTTTTTCAAAGACTCTTTTTTTAGTTTTGCTTAGGGAGGAGAGATTGATTAAGGGGAAGAAGAGAGGAGAGGAGCGGATGAGCCATTAAAGCATAATTTGGCAACGGTCAAATGTTTAGCGGGATTAGATTTCTAGCCGTTGGATGATGAACTTCGAATCTAACGGTGGATGAGTGAGTTTTGTTTATTTGTCTTTTTGTTAACCCGTTCTCTCTCTCTCCCAAGTTACCGTTGGACTGTAACGAAAATTCACACTTTTTTAAAATGACCAGGTCAGGTCTGAGTTTTAATTACAGGTTTATTTCTTTCCATTAATGACTAAGGTTTGGAGTTTCAATTCGAATGAAATGAAGATTTTATTCTATAATTGGTTTTTTTAATGGGTCAGAGCAACGTTTTAGATATTTTTGTATAACCTTTATTTGCACAACAAATGGCTCGAGAGAGACTTTTACACAGTTCATGTAATGATTTGAAAGATTTGGTAGTTCAATTTTCATGGGTTTGAATTTATATTATGCTTACTAGAAAATATTTTTTATTTAAAGATCCGGCGGAGAAAAACTTTTGTTATTAGCACTTTCTGCTTAACGTTTTAAGAAAAATAGAATTACACATAATTTTCTGTTCAAATAATGGATAAAACTTGAGCATCTTCTTGCGAGAACCCTCCAAATAGCTGAAACCTAACAAGTTAATGGGATGCACGGAGCCAATCCGATGATGAAGAAAACGAGTCTTTAAACTGAGGCTCGAACAAGTGCATGTTCAATTAAAAGAAATTTCAACACAAATGCAATTTCGGAGGAGGTGAAGCGTTCTCCATTCACCGCACACATCTCAGATGTTCGAGCTCGGTACTCCAGCAAAACCAAAATATCGCCCTCAACAATACAACATACCTGAAACCCTACCTCAAATCAATGAGTCTCTATATTCACCACTCATTCTTTACTCCTGAGGAGGAAGACGCCATAAGCTGTCAGCTCTTCGCTGAAAATCTAACGGTGTAGCACTAAACTGGTTCTCTCAACTCAAGTCCAACTCTATCGACAATTATAGAGCGCTCACAGCTGTGTTCATTCAACACCACTCAATTTTTAGGATTAAAGCCGCCTCAAATGCGGACTTACAAACTCTGGAAAAGTCTCGAGATCGTTGATTCCAGAATGGTTGTGACTTCTTTGCGCAGCTAGGCACATACGAGGAGGACGCGGGTTGAATTGCAAGCTCGGTGCGCACTCGGAGCGTGCTTCTAGTGTGAGGGTCTATGGTGCACATAAAGGGTGGTCTTGGTGCGTTGACTATCAGCGGGTGACACTCGATGCTTGATTACTGAGCACGAGTGGTGCGCCATCTGTTGGATATGGGCTTCGCCCCCAACATTTACATAAGCCCAAACAGAAAATCTTTAGGAAGTTTTAGGCTTCAAGTCTTGGATTTGGCCCATCTGGCCGCAAGGGCAAAATCGTCATTTGTGGAAGCGTCAGAAGGAACCATAGGTCAATGGCCCACTATAAATACCTCATGTCATTGTCACGTCAGGGGATCCAATTTTTGGGCAATGAGAAAGACAAGAGCAATTAATTTTCGTATTAACTACGCTTACTTTTTTGATTGTCATTTTCTATAAACTCTTATTTCAATTCTACGTTAATAAAAAGACCAGCTCCGATTTAACCTCGTTAGGATCCATATCATTTATATTGTCGATTTTTTACGTCAACAATTTGGCGCCCACCATGGGGCGAAGTCCTTCCTTTTGACGAAAAAATTTGAAGACCAAGGTGTTTACAGAAAACCAACAACATGTCTCACTCCGATCTCTCCAATTCCAGCGAAGAAGGCCCTAACACCTCTCCGCAACGATCTCTTGCGGCTCCCACCTCGCCTCCAAGAACACCCATTTGAGGGTGCACCCGCGCGAGACCGAACCAGCTCCAAGGCGTCAACAGGACAGAAGCAGATACGGTCGAGGACGCAACACTCACTGACCGTGCAGCCGTAGGCACTACGTGCGTCGCTCTAACTAATGGCGTAGCCGTAGGTGCTACGCCCTCTGTTTGTGTAACCACTAGCGTCAATTTGAACGACCATGAAACTGTAGGTGCTACGCACGTCGCCCCAACAAATGGCGTAGCCAACGGTGCTATCCCTCTTGATCGTGTAGCTGCTAACGACACTCCAAATAACCGCAAAGCTATAGGGACTACGCCTATCACTCAACCTCATGCGGTGACACATGAACGCGTGCGGATGTGTGATGAGGTTGAGTAATAGGCGTAGTGCCTATAGCTTCACGGTCGGTCAAATTGACGCCAGTGCCTACACGAACAGGGGGAGTACCGCCTACGGCTACGCCATTAGTTGGAGCGAGTACTCTGTTTGAGAGGAGTCAGCTTCGAGTTCGAGAGAGAGAGTTCAACAAGAAAATCTACGAGAACTTGTGACTTGGCGCATGTGCGGTTCTAGTATTCTATATTGTATTCACTTAACTCAACTGCCCATTTCGCAAGGCGTCCTGACTAGCTCGGGCTATTTAGAATTGTTCATAGGGGCTAATTTGTCGAGACTTCCACAATGTGAGATTGGAAGTAGGGCAAAGCTTCTGAGCTTAAATAACGACCGTGTAATGCGTGGGAAGCTCGCATTACGTGGTCGTTATTTCAGCTCGGTAGTTCCGCCCCTACTTCCAATCTCACACTGTCGAAGTCTTGACGAATCAGCCTATATGGACAATTCTACATAGCTCGAACCAGTCAGGACGCCTTGCGAAATGGGCAGTTGAGTTGAGTGAATATGATATAGAGTACAAGAACCGCACCTGCGCCAAGTCACAAGTTCTCGCAGATTTTCTCGTTGAACTCTCTCCCGAACTCGAAGCTGATTCCCCTCAAACAGAGTACTCGCTCCAACTAATGACGTCGCCGTAGGCGCTACGCCCCCTGTTCATGTAGGCACTGGCGTCAATTCGACCGACCGTGAAGCTATAGGCACTACACCTATCACTCAACCTCATCACACATCTGCACGCGTTCATGTGTCGCCGCATGAGGTTGACTGATAGGCGTAGTACCTATAGCTTCGCGGTTATTCGGAGTGTCGCCAGTAACTACACAATCAGGAGGGATAGCGCCGTTAGATACGCCATTTGTAGGGGCGACGCGCATAGCACCTACGACTTCGCGGTCGGTTGAATTGACGCCAGTGGCTACACGAACAGGGCGCGTAGCGGTTAACCGGATTCCTCGGTGAATGCACTAGATCCCATCATTCAAGTTTTACGCTAACTCCCTGGCCAGGCGCAAAGTCTATACTCGCAAACGCTACGCACGGGTGCAGTTGTGAAATAATCTACATCCTAACTCTAGCTCGCAATCGTGGTTTGGTGACGCCGTCTCCGCGCGTAGCTTCGATGGTCTTGGCGAGAAGGCGCGATGAGATGGAGTGATGGGCTCCGAATGGTGACGGGCTCAAGAATTTGTCTCGGCGTCTCCGTTTCCTGGTTGTGGTCGAGATTTACGCCCGCTGAAGTTCGTTATGTTGTCGTGTCTTGGCGAGATCAAGTTAGAGAAATTGACGAGCTCGTACGAGTCAAGATGTGCGTGTATAGCAGGATGTTTGATGTACGCGGGTGAGTGTGGTATAAGAGATAGGATAGTGCACTGCGAGAAGCGAGGCAGTGCAATATGCGGGATGGTGATAACTCTGGTGTGATCGATCCAATACCGACCGGTTGCTTGGTTGGTTTTGCAAGTTCTCTCGCAATGACTTCACGGGATGATGTCTTTGGCAATGTTACGGAAGAGATAAGAGATGATCAGTAACGCGCACTAGGGAGAGGTTTTGACGATACTGGAGCGGGTTACCCTTCCTGGTGGAACCCTTCAGAGTAGGGAGGCATCCCAACAGATCTCGGAGAGGAAGATGTCCAAATTCTCGAAGTCATGTTTCCTACAGATGCTGAGAACCTTAGTCTGATTCCGTATCCTTCAAGCCACCGCCGCGGAAAAGTGCTCGCATACAAAGAACACACTAACTCGGATATATTGAGGTTGAGGAGAACGAGGAGAAGAAGACAAGTACAAACAAAAGTTGGTTGAGAAGGTGCCAAAAGAAAGTTTCAAGTTTCAAAGGCAAGGCGATAGACGAGTACTACTAGCCCCACAAACATTATAACAGAGATTACACCGTGGGCGACAAAAGACAAGAAGTAACAATGTTCGCAATCGGAAAAAAGGAGCATCAACAGAACAAGCTTTGAAATGAGGGAAACGTCCCAATTCTGGATAGTTGAAATTGATAAATTGTTAAACCAAAGGTCGCAGTCAGTAAAAAAAGCATCACACACAAAGAAAACCGTGTTCTTGGTGTTCCCGAAAGTTCTTGACGTCCTGTGGGAGCACTATTGTGGGAGTCGGGAAAACAGGAAATCTTGGTGTACCCGCAAGTCCCCGGCCTCGATGTACGATCGTTGCCAAATACCTGCAGCTTGTGGTAGGGAGTTTTGACAATCATCCTTGAACTTGTCCAAAGGATCATCTACGTGTATGAGGATTTTTTTATTGAATGCGAGTTGTGGAATCGCATTTTTGCACTTATCAAATTCAACTATCTTGAACACTATCGGTTTCCTCATTTCAGAGCTTGTTCCGTTATTTTCATATTTTCCGACTGCAAACATTGTCGATTTACTTCTTTTGTCGCCCTTGGCGTAATCTCTGTTATAATGTTGGCATAATCTCTGTTTCTCAAGCACCTTCTCAACCAACTCTGATTTGTACTAGCGCTCCTCTCCTTGTCCTCTTCAACCTCGATATATTGTCCAATGTGTCACCTACAGCTGCAGATTGTCTGGTACATCGTCAACGGCTGCGGATTGTTTGGTGCATCGCCAACGGCAACGACTGCATCGCCTAAGGTTGCGAATTGTCCAGTGAGTCGCATGCGGCTGCGGATTGTCTAGTGCGTCACCAAGCCATTCGGCTGAGGATTGTTCGGTGCGTCAACAACGGCTGTAGATTGTTCGGTGTGTCGTCAACGGCTGCAGATTGTCCGGTGCGTCGTCAACGGCTGCAATTTGTCCGGTGCGTCGTCAACGGCTGCGGCAACAGCTGCAGATTGTGCAAAATGTTGCCAATGACTGCGGATTGTGCAAAATGTCGTCAACGACTGCGGAATGTCCGGTGCGTCGCCAAGCCAACGGCTGCGGAATGTCCGGTGCGTCGCCATGCCAACGGCTGCGGAATCTCCGGTGCGTCGCCAAGCCATGGGCTGCAGAATGTCCGAAGCATCGCCAAGCCATCAGCTGCGGAATGTCCAGTGCGTCCTTGCCAACCCATCAGCTGCGGATTGTCCGGTGCACTCTCGCCAATCCATCGGCTGTGGATTGTCTGATGCCTCGCCAATCCATCGGCTGCGGATTGTCTGGTGCCTTGCCAATCCATCGGCTGCGGATAGTCCTGTGCGTCGCCAACGGCTGCAGATTGTCCGTTGCGTCGCCAACGCAATGGATGGTCCGGTGCGTCGCCAACGGCAACAGATGCGGCTAGTCCGGTGCATCACTTACGGTTGCCAAGCCATCGGCTGCGGAATGTCCAGTGCGTCCTCGCCAATCCATCGGCTGCGGATTGTCCGGTGCGTCCTCGCCAATCCATCGGCTGCGGAATGTCCAGTGCATCCTCGCCAATCCATCGGCTGCGGATTGTCCGGTGCGTCCTCGCCAATCCATCGGCTGCAGATTGTCCTGTGCGTCGCCAACGGCTGCGGATTGTCTGGTGCGTCCCCAACGGCTGCGGATTGTCCGGTGCATCGCCAACAGCTGCGGATTGTCCGGTGGGTCACGTACGGCTGCGGATTGTCCGGTGCGTCACCAACGGCAACAGATGTGGCTTGTCAGGTGTGTCACTTACGGGAATGTCCGGTGCATCCTCGCCAAGCCATCGGTTGTGGAATGTCTGGTGCGTCCTCGCCAATATATCAGCTGCGGAATGTCCAGTGCGTCCTTGCCAATCCATTGGCTGCGGATTGTCCGATGCGTCCACGCCAAGCCATCGGAGGCAGAATGTCTAGTGCCTCCTCGCCAATCCATCGGCTGCGGATTGTTCGGTGCGTCCTCGCCAATCCATCGGCTCCGGATTGTCTGGTGCGTCCTCGCTAATCCGTCGGCTTCGGATTGTCCGGTGCGTCCTCGCCAATTCATCGGCTGCGGATTGTCTTGTGCGTCCTCGCCAATTCATCGGCTGCGGATTGTCTGGTGCCTTGCCAATCCATCGGCTGCGGATTGTCTTGTGCGTCGCCAACGACTACAGATTGTCCGGTGCGTCCTCAACAACAACAGATGCGGCTAGTCCGATGCGTCACTTACGGTTGCCAAGCCATCAGCTGCGGAATGTCCGGTGCGTCCTCGATTGTCCGGTGCGTCCTCAACAGCAACAGATGCGGCTAGTCCGATGCGTCACTTACGGTTGCCAAGCCATCAGCTGCGGAATGTCCGGTGCGTCCTTGCCAAGCTATCGGCTGCGGAATGTCCAGTGCATCCTCGCCAATATATTGGCTGCGGATTGTCCGGTGTGTCCTCGCCAATCCATCGACTGCGGAATGTCCGGTGCGTCCTCGCCAATCCATCGGCTGCGGATTGTCCGGTGCGTACTCGCCAATCTATCGGCTGCAGATTGTCTGGTGCATCGCCAACGGCCGCGGATTGTCCGGTGGGTCACGTACGGCTGCGGATTGTCCGGTGCGTCGCCAACGGCAACAGATGCGGCTTGTCCGGTGCGTCACTTACGGTTGCCAAGCCATCGGCTGCGGAATATCCGGTGCGTCCTCGCCAAGCCATCGGTTGTGGAATGTCTGGTGCGTCCTCGCCAATCCATTGGCTGCGGATTGTCCAGTGCGTCCTCGCCAATCCATCGGCTGCGGATTGTCCGGTGCCTCCTCACCAATCCATCAGCTGCGGATTGTCTGGTGCGTCCTCGCCAAGCCATCGGTTGTGGAATGTCTGGTGCGACCTCGCCAATATATCGGCTGCGGATTGTCCGGTGCCTCCTCGCCTATCCGTCGGCTGCGGATTGTCCGGGGCCTCCTCGCCAATCCATCGGCTGCGGATTGTCCGAGGCCTCCTCGCCAATCCATCGGCTGCGGAATGTCCGGTGCCTCCTCGCCAATCCGTCGGCTGCGGATTGTCCGGTGCGTCCTCGCCAATTCGTCGGCTGCGGATTGTCCGGTGCGTCCTCGCCAATCCAACAGCCGTGGATTTTCCGGTGCGTCCTCGCCAATCCAACAGCCGCGGATTTTCCGGTGCGTCGCCAATGGCTGCGGATTGTCCGGTGCGTCGCCAACGGCTGCGGATTGTCCGGTGCGTCGCCAACGGCTGCGGATTGTCCGGTGCGTCGCCAACGGCTGCGGATTGTCCGGTGCGTCGCCAACGGCTGCGGATTGTCCGATGCGTCGCCAACGGCTGCGGATTGTCCGATGCGTCGCCAACGGCTGCGGATTGTCCGATGCGTCGCCAACAGCTGCGGATTGTCCGATGCGTCGCCAACAGCTGCGGATTGTCCGGTGCGTCGCGTACGGCCGCGGATTGTCAGGTACAGCGCCTTTGAGAGAGGGGTCGTTTGGTACGGCGCCTTTGACAGCGGGACAGATTGGCATGGCGCCTTTGACAGCAGGGTCGTTCTGCGCAACCTCTTTGCCATTACTTCTAGGTGGTAGTGTTTTCAATGGCGTAATCAGAATATCAGATAAGAAAAATAGTTATGTAACAAAACATTTCTCGATCAAATCTCATCGTTATAAACAATGTCCTTAACCAAAATAGTACTCTAATGAATAATTTTGGAGAAATGGGAGAGATGTCAGATAAAAATTGCCAAATAGAGTTTTTAAGCTCATTATGAAACCATTCGCACATCTAATTGAATCCTCATTCATCATAAAATCATTTCTCCTCAAAAACAATTTCCAATCTAAAAAAAAAAATCAAATCGGCGAAGTCAGATAAAATGCCAAATAAAGTTTTGAGTTCAAAATGGAGAAACTAATCTCCATTCGCACATCTAATTGAATCATCATCCTTCGCCATGTTTTTTTTTTTAAAACCAAAAAAAATTCAAAGAAAAAAAAACAAGTTCAATTTAAAAAATACTAGGAGCGATCGAGAAAGTGAAGAGACAATGATGTAAATAAAAGAGAGACTTAATAAATAAATAGATGAAATTTTCAGAACAAATATTAAAACCCTAGAAGACGACGGCTAAGTCTCCGAAGAGCTTCACGAAGATATATATATTTATGTATATGAAGTAGGGTTGATAGGAATCTCCGTGAAATCACGTTCTACCCTTATGAGGCTTATTGTTGTTAGTCCATGGGCTTATCTGAAGGGCCTTCGGACGTATATTAAACTCTTTAAAATTATAAATCAAGAAAATAATAATTCAACTCTATTATTTAATATCCTTAAACACAAACAAGAAAAAAAAGAGGTTCGCAAAAGATCAATTCAAGTCTAGGCTGACGCATCATCACCAGTCAAAACGTGTGTTGCCTTTGTCCACACTAAACCAGTGGTCGTGTTAGACATTGAGTTAGCACACCTGGGTATAACTCAGGTCGGGTAGTAGTAAGGATAAGGATTCTAAGTGTAATTTTGGTTACTGGATGGGTTTTGTGGTCCAAAGCTCGCAAATCAAACATACAAGAGAGAATAAAGCTCAAAACTAAACTTATGAAAGAAGGTTTTGCATGTAACAGAGTTTACTTCACAAATTATCTCTCCCAGTAAAATCAGTATCATTAAGCTTCTTTAAATAATTAAATAAATAAACTCACTAATCGCATCTCTCTCTCTACTTCGACATGAACTCATGCATTAATCTCATCTAAAAACTGTCATGGACAATTAAAAACATGCAAAAAAACAAACTTCTTTATAAAGTCGAAAACACAAAGTAAATTATTTGACTAGTTCACAAGAGAGATGATACAAGAAACAAGTCAAAGAGCACTGCAAATGTAACTACTTAATAATAATCTCTTTCTTTCCTTTTGCCTCGTTGCTTGATTCGTAGTTGCACTAAAACTTGGAACATACAGACACTAAACTTGGAACATATGAACAGAACAAAAGCCGGTAATATTGTCTAATTTTTTTTATAGGTCTCCAAGGATTCTCCAACAACGTAAGCTGTTTGGCCGCAATATGTCTCAGTCCATTTAGATCCGCGGGAATCGGAAACCATAGTGGCTTTCTTCTCTACGTCAATGAAGAAGCTCCCAAACCATAGCGACTTTCTTCTGCTACTATCGTTTTATAATTTTCTATATCACGAATCCAATCCTAATTAACGAGGGTCTTCTTGAAGAATCCAGACTGTTGTAATTGAGAGGTGTGACAGACCATCTCAACATATTAGGGATTTACTCTCGTTTCTTGATTCGCAAGTACCAAATCTACCTTTTTGCTTCCTTAATTGTTCATGTACATGAAAGTAAGACTGCAGATTTAAAAACCAAAACTTATAATCCTGCAACGAAAAACTGTTCCTTGAACATGTGAAACCACATATTTTTGGCCCTTGTTTCCAGAAAACATTCACAATGATGAATACAACTTTTTACACAGACACTGATTGATACAAAGCTTTACAAAAGAGTGAGAAGAACACAACTTTCCTAACAACTTCTTTTTTTTCTCGGGTTCATAATAACTCATACGAATCCAATTAGTAAATCACGAGCAACAAGGCTCTCTGTTACCTACCAGTCATCATCAAGACTAGCCCGGTGAAAACACATGACAGTGCAAATGAATATGAAGAACGATGTGAATTCTATGAGCATCGCACCGGTCTCAATCATATGTGCGTGCCTTAGGATGATTGGGATAGCGAGGCTCCCCACTGTCGATGCTCCCGTCAAGAACTTAGCTGCATCTATCCATCTGCGTTTAAACGACGAGCAAATTTGGTAAACGATGTTTCATGTAATTCGAGATAGCAGTACAGTCTCTTTAGTAACTAACCCTCCACCGTCCCGACTAGTAAGGAATTGGGTTGAGCCTCCTCCAAAGAACATACAAGGCATAGGCACCACTACATACATAAGCGCTGATAGCATTGGCCACCAGTTACCATATATCGCGCACGCCTGACCATCGCAAACAAATAGTTATCGCTAAATTTTTCATATGACTATAACATGTGTTCTTATTGCATGGGACACTCAGGTACAACAAGGGAATAACAAAATACGATACTGATCAGATATGTAAATATAATGATCCCTTCTTCTTCTAATCAAATTGCAAGAAAAACAAACTAGACCTATATAAGGACTTGATAGAAGTTGACGAGAGAATATGCTTGAGTTTAGAGAAGTTGTTCAGAAAGTCTATGTCATTTAGTAAGTTAGACCCTGAGTAAGTACCTGCACCAGCTTAGCAAATAGTATACTAAGGTCGGTTAGGGTGGGAATGTGATAAGGATAAGAATTCTAAGAGTAATATTTGGTCCAGAGCTAGTTCATCAAGATACAAGAGAGTGAAGCTCAAAACTTCAAATATGCAAGAAGGTTTGAATGTAACAGTTTATTACTTCAGAAGTATCTCGGCCAAGCATAAGATTGGCCAGGACTAACAACTCTGTTTGGTACAGAAACCAGGGTACAAAAGGATACCAGTACACTCAGCTCACAACCTAACAGCAACGCTAGCTTACAACTTAACTAAACAAACATGTTGAACTAACAAGGTTGATCTCAGTGGTTTTTCTCAGAGTAACAAAGCTTAATAAGTCATGATCTTAAGCAAGCACAACTAACTTATGATCGGGCTTCAAGAGTTATAAGATAAGCAGACAGCTATATAGAAAACGTACCAGAATCTGTAGGAGGATGCTAGATGAAAACATGAAAGCAAGTCCAGCAAGTCTGTGAAACCAAGAATTTATAAATCTGTTAGATCACGAGAATACATAAACTCTGATAATATAACAACTCAAAGTAATAAAAGAGCTTTTAAACTTACACTGTACCGAAAAAAACAGCAGATTTGAGCATTCCAGAAGCAATCCACATCGGAAAATTGAAAAAAAAAAAAAAGCAAACAATGAGTGAGCTTGAAGATTTCAAAAAAACCCTAGCTCACGAAATTAACAAATCATGAAGCACAAACGAGCCGCGATCTGAGTAATTCAAGACTCAAATCTAAAACGTACGGAAGAATATGAAGATGGAGCAAAGGAGACAAGTAAAAGGAGCAAATCGACTTGAATCTGAATCGATTCCGTCGGGAAATGATACGAATATGAAAGAGAGGTGATTAGATTTTACCTTCGATGGTCATCGCCATGACGGTGGCGAATGAAGAAAATTCTGATTACCGGAGATCGAGACTTGATTGATCGCCGGTGACTGTAAGAGAGAAGGCGATGATTTCGTTGTTGCTCGAGAGAGAGAGAGAGAGAGAGAGAGAGAGAGAGAGTCGCGATTTTGGAGCAAAATCAAAAATCAATGTATGACCGGCCAAAGTTGGTTTTCTCTCGTTAATCGAATTCATTCTTTTGGTTTAGTTGGTTTAATTTGGTTATTATTGGATTTCAAGGATTGTCGTTTTGATAGTAGCTATTAGTCAAAATAAAATAAAATTATTAAAAACGATTAAATTAGTTTACCAAGGAAAACAACTCATTCCATAACTCAGTCTCTAAATCATATATTAGGACAATGTTTTTATAACTAAAAATTTTGAACCAAAGTTCCTAACAATCATTCATCAAAAATATATGAAATGCTGAATTTTGTTATTAATGTAATCGACTACGGTTGAAACTGCATTCAAAATAAGCTATTCGTGAAACAACCATTAGTGATTAGTCGAGTTTAATTTGATTCGTTTCCATAATAAAATTAGTTAGGGTAGTATCCACTAAATAACTTTTTGGGACTCAAACGTCATGTTATCCATTTTCTTAGTGCGTTCATGTGTTGTTTATAGAAACCAAATTGAGTAAACGGAACAGAGCAGATAGGACTGAATGAAATCTCTTAATTAAACTTGAAGCAAATAGTCCTTTATATATAGGACTCGATGTTACAACTAAAAACGAAATAAACTCCGAAACAGACTCCAACTAGCGACTCCTTCTATCTCCTATTAAACAGGGGATGACTTATTCTTATTGACCAAAGACTAAACAACATTTATTCTTCAATTCCTCCCTTAAACTGGAACTCCTCCCTTCCAGTTTATTTTTTCTTGAGCCCAACTCCCATACGTCCTCTGAGATCTTCAAATGTCTCCAACTTTACTGCCTTTGTCATGATATCAGACAACTGATCTTCAGTTGAACACTGCTCCAGCTGAATTACTCCTTCACTAACCAATTCACGCAAGAAATGATATCTTATATGAATATGCTTACTTTTTCCATGTAGCACCGGGTTCTTTGACAATTTGATTGTTGAAGTGTTGTCGCAGAATAGAGTGGTGCCTGTCTTTTGTGATATTCCGATTTCCTCCAGAATGTTTCGTAGCCACATAGCTTGGCATGCTCCATAGGCTGCTGCAACATACTCAGCTTCTGTTGTAGACATAGTCACTATGGGTTGCTTCTTTGATGCCCAACACACAGCCCCATCTCCTAACATAAAAACATACCCTGCAGTACTTCTTCTATTATCTGTATCTCTAGCATAATCTGAGTCTGTATATCCAACAAGCTTCTCTTCTCCTCCTCTTTTGTATTGAATTCCATACTTAGCTGTTCCTTGTATGTATCTCAGAATCCTCTTTGCTGCCATCATGTGTTGCTCATTTGGGTTTTCCATGTATCTACTGACTAGATTGACAGGAAATATTAAATCTGGTCTAGTTGCAGTGAGATACCTCAGACTTCCGATCAGTTGCTTAAACAGAGTGGGATCTACTGCATCTCCTGCTCCTTCCTTTGTCAGCTTACTTCCAGGAACCATCGGATTGCTTACTGAGTTGCAGTCTCCCATCCCAAACCTCTTCAAAACTTCAACCGCATATTTTTGTTGACTAATGAAGATTCCTTGCTCATCTTGAACAACTTCGACCCCCAAGAAGAATCTCATCATTCCAAGATCAGTCATTGAGAACTCCTCCATCATCGAGTTCCTGAAACTTTCAAGCAAAGAGGATGAATTACCTGTGTATATAAGGTCATCAACGTACAGGCTCACAATCAACATATCCTCTTCTTGTAACTTCACAAACAGCGTATGTTCACAATGACACTTCTTGAAACCTTCCTTTATGAAGTATCCCTCAATTCGATTGTACCAGGCCCTAGGGGCTTGTTTTAGGCCATATAAAGCTTTGTGTAGCTTATACACCTTCCCAGTTGCACCTTCAACCTCAAATCCTTCTGGTTGCTCTACAAAGACATTCTCCTTCAATTCTCCATGGAGGAACGCACTCTTTACATCTAACTGGAACACTTTCCAGCCTCTTTGTGCGGCGTGTGCTAGGATGGTTCTGATTGTGTCCCACCGTGCTACAGGTGCAAATACCTCATGGAAGTCTACACCATGTTTCTGATGATAGCCCTTTGCCACCAACCTAGCCTTGAACTTGTCAATTTCACCCCTTTCATTGAACTTGGTTTTGAACACCCACTTAACTCCAATCACTTTTGCTCCTACAGGTAATTCAACAAGCTCCCAAGTGTTGTTTTCCTCAATTGACTTGATCTCTGCTTCCATGGCTTTCTTCCATTTCTCCTCTTGCACTGCATCCTCAAATCTGGTTGGATCTTCAGAGGCAGTGTACATCGCCATTATTTCTTCACCATCAATCACAAAGAAACCTGTTTCCCCTGAAACGTAATCTTTCATCCATACTGGTGTCTGTAGAGTTCTTCCCGTCCCACTTTTTTGAACTGCAGCTCCTCCTCCATTTGCTACAGTACTCACAGGTGGCCTAGCCGTTGCAGTTTCAGACGATAACTCAGTGGTTGCCGGTTCTGCTTCTTGCTCATTGACTGTCTCTTCTCCTGCTCCAGTGTCCTGAGAATTTTCATGTTCTGCTGCTCCCGGAAGAGTGAGTTTCTCTTTCTCTTCTTCATCAAAGACCTCTACAAATTTATCATCTTCCACCTCTTCATCCCAGCTCCACGATTTTTTCTCATCAAACCTGACATCTCTGCTGATTATGATCTTTTTTGTTGCTGGATCATAAAGCCGATAAGCCTTTGACTCCTTACTTATCCCAAACATCACACACTTGATGCTTTTCTCATCGAGTTTGACACGTCTTTCATAGGGAATTAGTGCAAACGCCATACAACCGAACACTCGCAGATGCTCCACTGACGGTTTATGTTTGCTCCATTTTTCTGATGGTGTCATGGCTCCTAAGATTGTTGTTGGGCTTCTGTTGAGTATATGTACTGCATATTGCACTGCTTCTGTCCAGAAACGCAGTGGTACTCTCATCCCAAACAACATACACCTCACCATATTCATCACACTTCTATTCTTTCTCTTGGCAACACCGTTTTGCTGCGGAGTATAAGCTGCTGTGAGTTGCCTTTTGATTCCTTCTTGTGTGCAGTACTCTTGAAAAGCTTTAGAATTGAACTCTCCCCCTCTATCTGTTCTCAAGCACACCAAGAGTTCCCCTAACTCTCTTTCTGCAGACACCTTGAACTCTTTAAATGCCTTTAAAGCTTCTGACTTCTCTGTAAGAAGGTATGTCCAGCATTTGCGACTGTAATCATCAATGAAATTGATGACATACCTTTTTCCACTTTCTGATACAGGAGATATTGGACCACAAATGTCGCTGTGTACCAGTTCTAACCCTCTGCTCGACCTCCATATACTCTTCTTAGGAATGTTTTCTCGGTTCTGCTTTCCTTTCATACAAATCTCGCATACAGCTGCTTCAGTGTTGATATTTGGTAATCCTTCCACCATCTCCTTCTCCGCTAGTGTCACCAGTGAGCTTTGATTTAGATGTCCAAACCGTTTATGCCAGATATCCTCATCAACAGCCACAACTGCTTGGTTTGCTTCGAGCTCTTCTTTGCACTCTCTCACCTTAGCCAAAATCACAAACATTCTGTTTGTAGACATTACAGATTGCATAATCACTCTTCTCTGCTCTTTATGCCAAACTTCACACACATCATCTTCTATAGTAATCTTCAACCCCTTTTGTTGCAGTTGCCCGACGCTCAAAAGATTATTTTTCAGTCCCGGTATGTAATAGACAGAGGATATCACCTGATTTATACCGTTGATCTCTAGCCGCAGGCTTCCTTTTCCCTCAACTTGCAGCCTTCTATCATCTCCAAGCTTGACATGTTGACGAAACTTGTCATCTAGCTCTATAAACCACTCTTTCGTACCACACATATGGTTGCTACAGCCTGAGTCCAAATACCAAATGTGTTCGTCTTCCTCCTTTGCAAGATTCACTTGCGCCATGAGTAACACATCTTCCTCTAACTCCACATAGTTGGCTGACTTCTCCCAGCTAGGACACTCGTGTTTGAAGTGGCCCATTTTGTGACATTTGTAGCATTCTATGCTACTTTTGTCAAAGCTCATATGACCTCTGCCTCTTCCTCCTCGGTAACCGCCTCTTCCTCGGACATATCCACCACGTCCTCTTCCACCTTCAATTTTAAGAGCATGTTCTTCACTCCCAGCAAGCTTGCTCAGATTCTGTTCATGCACCAGCAGTGAGCTTTGCAACTCATCAACCGAAAGAGACTTGATATCCTTGGATTCTTCTATAGCGCACACCACATATGTGAACTTGTCCACCAAAGTGCGAAGAATCTTCTCAACAATCTTGGCATCCGGCATTTCTTCGCCAAAATTTCGCATATCATTTGCTACCACCATGACACGTGAAACATACGTTGTAATCGTGTCACCATTCTTCATCTCAAGCACCTCAAAACTTCTCCGCAGCCTCTGTAATTGAGCACTTTGTACCCTCATATTCCCTTGGTACTTAGTCTTCATCGAATCCCAAATATCCTTTGAGCTATCCTTCTTTGCAATCGTCTTCAGAATCGTCTTGTCAATCGATGCAAAGAGATAGTTCTTTACCTTAAGATCCTTGAGCTTCATCTCCGCAAGCTCTGTCCGTTGTGGTCCGGTTAAGATCACGTTCCTCTCTGGTTGAGACACACCCGTCTCAATGAGATCCCACCACTCTTTCGATCTCAACAAATTTTCCATAAGCATTGCCCAATGCTCATAGTCACCGTCGAATTTTGGGATGCTCAACAACGACTCTCTATCACCCATCTCACGTGTTGTTTCTCAATATGTGTTTCTCTCACCCACTGTATATCTCTCGTTCTTTCACCCACTATATTTTGCTCTGATACCACTTGTTGTTTATAGAAACCAAATTGCAGTAAACGGAACAGAGCAGATAGGACTGAATGAAATCTCTTAATTAAACTTGAAGCAAATAGTCCTTTATATATAGGACTCGATGTTACAACTAAAAACGAAATAAACTCCGAAACAGACTCCAACTAGCGACTCCTTCTATCTCCTATTAAACAGGGGATGACTTATTCTTATTGACCAAAGACTAAACAACATTTATTCTTCATTCATGTCTGGTGGATGATTCAAAAGTGTTCATTATGATGTCATTGTGATTTAACTTTACAAACCTCTCTGTAATGTTAAACCCCAAATTCTTAACCTTAGTTTAATAAAAAGAAAATGTATATATTGTTTAACCCAAAAAAAGAAAAGGTGTTACCTAGGTTCTTCGTTAAGCAAGGTGTATTATATTTGTTTTGCTCCAAATAAGTACGTAAGGTGTTATAATAATGGCTATTTCGTTTTGAAGTAAGTAGCATATATAGTCCAATTATTTCACGGTTAAAAAAAATAGCATAGTCCAATTATTAGAAGATGAATTGACATAATTGGTACGATAGTTGAGAGTTTGAGACAAGTGATCTGATCTCGTAAAATCAAAGAGGCAGCAGAAGCAGGATAACGCAAAGTGGAGGCCGACATGTTCCTAAGTCCTAACTATTCAATGTCCACTTGTGAAAACTTCTTTGCTCCATTCCCCACTTGTTTTTACTTTTTACACACGAGAGTGAGTTTTTTTTTTTTTTTTTTTTGGTGATAATTTGAACGTTTAATCGTAATTACTTTAAATAAGTAGATTGTCCAAGTAAACAAAATGGTTAATAATTTGTTTTTGGATATTTTTAGTGATGATTCAAACATAAACAAGCGTATGATTTCTTTTACGTGACAAGTTGTTTTGTTTATGTAGACATTCAGTTTACGGTTTGTGATCATATATTATGCTATGACTCTAAATACCAATTAACTCGTATAGATCTATGAGTTGAATGCAGAGAGCTCAAATCCTAACCAACTGTGGTCTATGGACCTCTACTATTAGAGGTATTAAATGTTAATCTGACTATTGTAATTTGTAAACATTGATTATTGCAAAAAATTATCAATTATCAACCAGAATCGTTCTTTTAAAAATTGATATAATATTCAAACCATTTATTTTTGTCCGGTTTGATGCACCGCAAAATCTGTTTTTTTTTTTTTTTTTTTAATTTGTTGGGTCAAAAATCTGTTTTTTCTTTTTTACCAATAGTTTCGAAGTCAACTTATTTCATGTGAGACAGTGAGAGTATTGAACAAATTATAGAGATGCCAATAATTCCATATCTCCACCATTAATATCGCTGCAAGAGAAGTAGGTTTTTGTTTTTTTTGGCTCAACATCAACTTTCCATTAACCAAAGTATTACAATCAAATCACAGGTACATTACAATCATCTCTAGAGATTTGGACCAAAACAAATGCAATAGTGATCAAGTAAAATCCTGGAACACTAGCGGATTCAACGCTAGCTAATCGAAGACCATTGCATTTTTATTTTTTTATTTTATTTGACACATATAAAGATTTTTTTTTTTGTAGTAAAAAAAAAAAGAGAGAGGTTGGTTTATAATTGTAGTCAATCAAAAATAAAATTTCCTAACCTGGACATAAAATCTCATTATTATTTCTATGAAATTTACATTATTATTTCTATGAAATATACATTCATTTTTTTTTCATATCTTGGGTTAATTATTTTTCCATATTACATGACTGATTTCCATATTTTTTTCCTTTTTTCTTTTGGCAAAATAATTATTACTATTGTCTATTTTGTCATATAGTATTAAAAAAATAAAAAAGAAGAAGGAAACAATCATCCAGCCGTGAAAAAAAAAAAGAGACACAAGCCAGGAGAGAGAGAAGCTAATCTGAGTCGTTGCCTCTGTCCACTGGCTCGGACCGACCTCGTACCTCTTCGCGCTTTGTCCCCGAAGCTTTATAATAGAGGCTACCCTGTCGCCTTCTCCGCCTCCGCTCCCTTCCCATTCACGGCCAAGCAACGACTCCACCGCTTCGGCTTCTCTGAGGTTTTTAAAAAATCCCTAACTTGTTTGCTACTGATCAATCAACGCTTTCCTGTTTTCTTGAGGAGCGAGGGCCGGGGGATCAGCTTCTTCTCCTATGTCTTCTCTACTCACAGCTATCATTCTTCTCTAGCCCTCTCGATTTCAGTCTCTAGCGGCTTCAGAGTTTCGTCGAGTCACTACAGAGTCAGGTTCCTCTTTGCGGTAAGTTATCGTTAAACCCTAATTATCGCAACTTGGTTGTTTACTTTTACTCTCTTGTTCAGATGCATTCTCTTCTTAATCGTCTTTTTGTAGTTTAATTCCTAGGGTTTATATCTCAAAGGTGTGATCTTTTTGCACATTTCTCCACTTGTTTGATCTTAGGGTTTTGTTGAATTGAATGTGATGACTTGGAGTTGATACTGTTAAAAGATCAATTCTTTAGCTTCATACATTTTTCAGCAGTGTAAAGACTTCATTTTCTCACTTATTATTGATTCTTTGCTGTGTTTGTTTCCTTGAAGGTAGACAAGCTGTTAGGTGCAAAAATGGTTGGGTTGGAAGATAATACTGAGAAAGAGAGGTCACAAGTGGTAGAGAACGGTTTCTCCAATGGACCTCGGTCATCTCCTAGCTCAGGTGTTTTGTCTCCATCACAAAAGACCATTCAGGGGAACGACACACTTTCTTATGCCAATATTCTTCGGGCAAGAAACAAGTTTGCTGATGCGCTTGCTCTCTATGAGACTATGCTGGAGAAAGATTGCAAGAATGTTGAAGCTCACATTGGGAAAGGGATTTGCTTGCAGACGCAAAACAAAGGGAATCTAGCTTTCGATTGTTTTTCTGAAGCTATCAGGTTGGATCCCCATAATGCTTGTGCCCTCACCCACTGTGGTATTCTTCATAAAGAAGAAGGGCGCCTCGTAGAAGCTGCTGAGGTGTGACATTTACATTACCTTCTATCTGTGGTGATTTGCATTTGAGGGTGCTGCATTAGTTAGGCTGTTAACTCGGTGATATGCATTAGATTTCTTTTTCTAGGTAAACCAATTTCTAACTATTATTAATCATCATATGTTGCACAGTCCTACCAGAAAGCACTGATGGCAGATGCATCATACAAGCCAGCAGCAGAGTGTTTAGCAATAGTTTTGACCGACCTTGGAACTAGCCTGAAGCTGGCTGGGAATACCCAAGAGGGAATTCAAAAGTATTACGAAGCCCTTAAGATTGACCCGCACTATGCTGTAAATTTTCTGATCCTCAACCATTTCACATTGTTGATACTATTTTACACTCTTGGTGCTGTTTAACTATTTCTCTAATTCATTACGCTGTAATTTCGTTATGCAGCCTGCATACTACAACTTAGGTGTTGTATACTCCGAAATGATGCAATATGACAATGCCTTGAGCTGCTACGAGAAGGCTGCACTTGAGAGGCCTATGTATGCTGAAGCATATTGTAACATGGGTGTCATCTATAAGAACCGTGGTGACTTGGAGATGGCAATCACTTGTTATGAGAGGTAGCATATCTGTTATTTCATTGCTGAGTTTCGATTGGTTGCTTTCTACTTAGTTGAAGGTATAAGTGTGGCACTGATCATTCTTCTTCTGCGTTTAGATGTCTAGCTGTGTCTCCAAACTTTGAGATTGCGAAGAACAATATGGCCATAGCTCTTACAGATTTAGGAACAAAGGTAATAGTCCGTAGCTTGTAGAATAATTTTGGTTTGCAGTTTACAGTGTCTTAATCCTTCTTTTACCAATGGTGAGAAGCTGTGGAGCTGCGAGTACATCTGACTTGTTAATGATATTTCAGGTTAAACTTGAAGGCGATGTGACCCAAGGAGTGGCATATTACAAGAAGGCTCTCTATTATAACTGGCACTATGCAGATGCTATGTATAATCTTGGTGTGGCTTATGGTGAAATGCTGAAGTTCGACATGGTATTTAATTTGTGTTTTACTCAGTTCTGTTAGTCAGTAATTGTGTGCTTGTTATTTGTGTGTTTATCTTTTCTTCGCCACAGTACTTGCGTGATAAATGATCTTTATCTTGATAAGTTTAACTACCTATACTTTAATCCTTCTCCCCATGTTTTTATAGTTCTTGTAATTAATTTAAAATTACAAGAACATGGGCTGAGAATGTAGATCCCTATATATTAGAATGAGAAATGCAGCCATAGAGTGAAATATATCTGTGTCATGATTGCGTTCTTAATGTGCAGGCAATTGTGTTCTATGAGCTTGCTTTCCACTTCAATCCACATTGTGCTGAGGCTTGCAACAATTTGGGAGTACTTTACAAAGACCGTGACAACCTTGATAAAGCTGTAGAGTGTTATCAGGTATTATTTTTGCAGATATCTGCAGCAATTCATGAGAATTTCATTGTGTTTAATGGCTAATAATATATCCAACCTATGTAGACGGCTTTATCAATCAAACCCAATTTCGCGCAGTCGCTTAATAACCTTGGTGTCGTCTACACCGTCCAGGTATGATATAGATTAAGGGCGGCTTACAGTTTTCTTAATTGAATCTCCAGTATCGATGGAATGTCAATACCTCTGATATTACAGGGGAAAATGGATGCTGCTGCCAGCATGATCGAGAAGGCCATCCTTGCAAATCCGACCTATGCAGAAGCTTTTAACAACTTAGGTTTGTTATCTACTCTTCTGTTCTTTTTGACCTTCCCTGTGTGTAACTTCCTTGTGTGTAACCAATGCTTGGAAATGTTGTTCCTTCTAGATTTGGATTTTATGTTCATGTCCTTTTCTTTCTCCTACCTCCCTGGCGCTAAGAGTCGTTTAGTGTCTGTTATAACCATTTTCATGGTGCGATTCAAATGTAGGTGTTCTTTACAGAGATGCTGGAAATATAACTATGGCTATTGATGCTTATGAGGAATGCCTTAAGATAGATCCGGATTCCCGCAATGCTGGCCAGGTATTTATACTTTAGCATGCTCTTCTTGATATAAGGTTGAAAGATATGTGTTTAGAACCTGCCTGTCTCTTATGTAGAACCGATTGCTTGCCATGAACTACATAAATGAAGGACTCGATGACAAACTATTTGAGGCTCATAGGTATGCACATATATTATTAATAATGTAGATTTGTATTATACTCTGCTTTTATGGGTCTTACAGTGAAAAAATCTTATGACCACAGAGACTGGGGTTGGCGCTTCACAAGATTACACCCTCAATACACTTCATGGGACAATGTGAAAGATCCAGAGCGACCTATCACCATTGGATATATCTCACCAGATTTCTTCACTCATTCAGTATCTTATTTCATTGAAGCTCCCCTTACGCATCATGATTATACAAAGTACAAAGTGGTGGTTTATTCAGCGGTAGTTAAGGTAGGATTTATACCTATATAAATAAGTTTTCCCTTAAAGCAATACATTTTCTGTTTTCTCGTGGCTTTTTCCCTTTTAAGCAATCCTTGATCTCTCACGGTTTTGCAGGCAGATGCAAAAACATACAGGTTTAGGGATAAAGTGTTGAAGAAAGGTGGAGTTTGGAAGGATATATACGGGATAGATGAGAAAAAGATAGCAAGTATGGTCAGAGAAGACAAAATTGACATTTTGGTGGAACTCACTGGTCATACGGCAAACAACAAGTTGGGAACAATGGCCTGCAGACCAGCACCTGTTCAGGTGAGAGAATAGATAAATCTATCTCATGTTGTTTTTTTTTGGATTTTTCCTTTGACTTTCCATCTCAAGTTTACTTTATTTTCTAAAATACCAGGTTACTTGGATTGGCTATCCAAATACTACGGGCTTGCCCACTGTTGATTACAGAATTACGGATCCGTTGGCTGATCCATTAGATACCAAACAAAAGTACGTACTGGGACATGATGAAATTATCGGATTTTGGGGGTGATACAAAGATTGACCTTAGTATTTTTGATTTATTTTGTGGATTTGATTGCAGGCAGGTCGAGGAGCTGGTTAGGCTTCCAGACTGTTTTCTTTGTTATACACCTTCCCCAGAGGCTGGTCCTGTTTGTCCAACACCTGCACTTTCCAATGGCTTTGTCACGTTTGGTAGTTTCAACAATCTCGCAAAGGTTAGATATTTTTTTGCCTTGGACCATTCACACCATTCCCCCCTCGTATCTCTTTTATGTTTTGATGGGTTAATTTCTGTGTTTGTGCAAATCAGATCACTCCTAAGGTGCTGCAAGTGTGGGCTAGGATACTGTGTGCAGTTCCCAATTCTCGCTTAGTGGTAAAATGCAAACCTTTCTGCTGCGATAGTATTAGGCAGAGGTTTCTCACGACGCTGGAGCAGCTTGGGTTAGAATCAAAGCGTGTTGATCTCTTGCCGTTGATTCTGTTCAACCATGACCATATGCAAGCTTATTCCTTGATGGATATTAGGTAAGATTTTACACATTGCTCTCTTTAAAACACCGAGGCGAATAGATTCACATATTCAATTTACATTTAATGCAGTTTGGATACATTCCCTTATGCTGGTACTACCACTACCTGTGAATCTCTCTACATGGGAGTTCCATGTGTTACAATGGCTGGTTCAGTACATGCGCATAATGTTGGTGTCAGTCTTCTCACTAAAGTTGGTAAGCACTCAGCAAAGTTTGGTTCTTTTACCAAATTTGGTTATACTCACTACTCAGGACATCTTTTAGCTAATGCAACTATTTCTTGAATCAGGATTAGGACACCTTGTTGCTAAAAACGAGGACGAATATGTTCAGTTATCTGTTGATCTAGCCTCTGATGTCACAGCTCTTGCTAAATTGAGAATGAGTCTCCGGGATCTAATGGCTGGATCTCCTGTTTGTAATGGACCTTCCTTTGCTGTTGCTCTTGAATCCGCATACCGGAATATGTGGAGAAAGTACTGCAAAGGTGAAGTGCCATCGTTAAAGCGAATGGAAATGCTGCAAAAAGAGGTCCAAGATGATCCCTTAATCTCAAATGACTTGGGAGCATCAAGACAAAGCGTTACTGGAGAAGCCACTCCTTGTCTCAAGGCCAATGGTTCTGCTCCGGTACCTTCCTCTTTACCAACCCAATCCCCGCAGAAGAGATTGGACTCCACTAGTTAGATACCTGGCAACTCAAGCTGCTGCAGAATGCCGGAAAATTAAGAAAGGTCAATCAATGTCTTTGCAGATTCATGACTCGTCAAGGAAAAGGTGTGAAAGAAAAGAGTCCATGAGCTCTTCCTGCTTTTTACTTCCAAGACTATAGGAACTAGACGTTAGATTACTGCTTGTGTAGTAAAAAGAACAGTAAAGTCACCCGTCTCTTGTTTTTTTTTTGTTCTCTCTTACTACTATTAGTTTAGCTTTACATGATTCTTGGGAAGTCATTAGGTGGAAGTGTATTTGGAGTTTTTCTTCTCATTTCAGAGATCAAGTTGTTGTGTGTATCAGTTAGGGGGTTTAAGGCTTTTTAGGATGCTTGGTTTCATGTGCTGGATTTTGAATCATATGATAGTAAATATAGTTAAAGCCAAAGCTTATCAGTGTCCAAACTATTTCATTATATAGCAATTTAAAAATCTTGCTTAAGCTTAATCCCATGAAAATCAGAACAAAGTTGGCATATTCCCTATTGGTTAGGGATATGAAAGAAGTGAGGACCCAGTGAAAGACTTTTCAAACTAATATTTTAGTTAAATCTAGAGACTTATGACTTGTATTATGTTGCCAACTCCATATCTCTTTAATTAATTAATGTGGAGAGAGTAAAAAGGCAAGCAACTACTCTTCAATTCCCCATTTCCTACTGCTCCATTGACTCCACCAAAGCCCTAAAGACCTTATAAAACCCAATGCCTAATCCTTTTTGCTCATTCACCACCAAAGCATCGAACTTTTTTACTAATATTCCACTTTCAAAGCAACACAAGATTAAGTAGCAAGAAACAAAATAAGAGATATGAAGCACGAAGCTACTATCATCGATGTCCCTGCAGAATCCAGCTCAGCCATGAAAGGCAAAGCTCCTCTAATCGGTGTTGCTAGAGACCACACTGCTACTGGCTCAGGTGGATACAAGAGAGGTCTTGCCATCTTCGACTTCCTCCTCCGTTTAGCTGCCATTGTTGCAGCTCTAGCCGCTGCTGCAACTATGGGAACAAGCGATGAGACTCTTCCATTCTTCACACAATTCTTACAGTTCGAAGCTAGTTACGACGACCTACCAACTTTCCAGTACGATTTATAATTGTTTCATACAGATTCTTGTCTTTCCTTGTGAAACAAGTCACCTAATTAGGTCATATTTTTCCTTCAGGTTCTTTGTGATTGCCATGGCCTTAGTAGGAGGATATCTCGTTCTATCTCTTCCAATATCCGTCGTAACAATCCTTCGCCCTCTTGCCACCGCCCCAAGACTCCTCTTGCTTGTTCTTGACACTGTATATTCTCAAACTCTTCAAATTACATTACGTTTTCTTTCTTAAGTTTACTAAAACTCTGGTATTAAGTAAAAATAATAAAATATAAAATAATAAGAATCGTGTTGGGGACAGGGGGTTCTGGCGTTGAACATGGCGGCTGCCTCATCTGCGGCAGCAATATCGTATCTAGCACACAGTGGAAACCAGAACACGAACTGGCTCCCCATTTGCCAACAGTTTGGAGACTTCTGTCAGAAATCCAGCGGAGCTGTTGTCTCCGCCTTTGTCTCCGTAGTCTTTTTCATCATCCTCGTTGTCATCTCCGGCGTCGCTCTGAAAAGACACTAATCAAAAACCTATATACAGTACATGTCTGTTCATCATTATTGTAAAATTGAAATCATTTATGTAAATTACTCATCATGCCTTGTGTTGTGTTGTATTAATCTTTTTAAAAGGAAAAATGAAAGTGTGATTGTTTTTTCTTTAATACATAATTGAAATTTTCATTTCAGTTTCTTAGTAATGATCAAAAAGGCCTATAACACAAAGTAGAACTAGACACACCAGCAAGCACGATTAATTCGTGTCTCCAGTATCAACTGCTAAGAACTAACAGATTCCACCTGTAGCGTCAAATCCTTTACTCCTGCATCTTCTAACAAACGTGAGACTTGTAACTTAGTATTTGTCTTGTCTGAATCCGCTGATACAAGGAGATGGAGAGTCGCCACGACTTCTGCGTTCGTGAAACTCCATACATGCAGCCTCTGAATATTGCAAACACCTTTAGTCTGAAGTATGTTCCTCATAGCTTCTTTCAGGTTATGCCTGTGAGCCCTAGGGACTCTTTGCAGTAGAATCTCTGCAGAGTTTCGGAGCAATGGAATGACTGAAGCGATGATGAGGATGGAAATGAAGATAGAACTGGCTGGATCAGCAACTAACCAGCCTTTGTATTTGATCAAGAGTGTCGATATCACAACTCCAACACTCCCCATTGTGTCTGCCAAAACATGGAGAAAGATTCCTTCCATGTTGTGGTCAATGTGGCGATGCTCCGTCTTTTCACCTTTCCCAGGTTTGTGATCAGAATGATGCTCATGGTCGTGACTGTGGTTGCACTCCTCGTGATTATGGCTATGGGAATGATGATGATGGTCACGCTCATGATGTTTTTCATGTTTATGGCTATGAGAATGCTGATGAAGATGGCCGTGCTCATGATGCTCCTCCTGTTTATGGCTATGGCAATGCTGCTGAGGATGATGCTCGTGCTCATGATGCTCCTCATGTTTATGGCTATGGGAATGCTGCTGAGGATGATGGTCGTGCTCATGATGCTCCTCATGTTTATGGCTATGGGATTGGTGTGAGTGAGAATGTGCGCAACCAGATCCACCATGAGCGTGATGATGTTCCTCGTGGAAAAAGATTAACCCGACAACATTCACGAGAAGCCCTCCAACAGAAACAACCAAAAGACTATTTGTAGAAATCTCCTGAGGATCCAAGATTCTCTCAATCGACTCGAGCACAATCAAAGCCCCAACAAGAACAAGTAAAACCGCGTTAACATAACCAGAAAGCACTTCAAATCTACCACGGCCATAGTTGTACTGATGGTTTGCAGGAAGACGGGAGATATAAGACGCATACAACCCAATAGCCAAAGCAGCACAATCAAACAACATATGACAAGCGTCTGAGATCAATCCAAGACTATTACTCATAAATCCAGCCACAAACTCAACAACCATATACGCCGTATTGATCAAAAGAAACAACGCAATCTTCCTCGATTTCTTCTCGCTCAAAATGTGACGTATAGGCTTCATAAACGTAGTGGAAAACGACTCAGGTGATTCCATCCCAATCTCTTGGTACTCTGGATTCACAGAGTCCAACTCTCTAACAGCAACATAAAGCAACAAACCACACAACAACAATCCCCAAAGAGATAGCTCAGGGAAATAAAAGAGTTCCAACACAATAGTGCATAGAAACGTAACAAGAAACTCTCTTTCTGAATCCTTCTTCTTCGAGCTCGAAAACTTATCATCATTATAATTCTCACTCAACAACACTCCAAATACAACAGTGTTAGCTAAAGGCCAACCTAAATTCCCAATAGAGACACTATCATCACCACTAGCAGAGAAGAAGAAGCTCCAAATAGCAAGTGGGAACAACAACACAGTGGTTAGAAACAAAGACAGTAATCGAACTCGTTTTTGATCTAATTGTTTGATCTCAACCCAATTCGTTGAAACTTTCTCATAACAAGCCAAAAACCCAGATAGAAAAGGAAGCAACAAAGGCCAAATCCTCAAGCAATTCTCTTTAGGGTAAATCCAAAAACCCCAACTTTGAACAGATGATGAAAACGGGAAGCAATCAACACGATCCCAGCTGATTGATAACAACAACAAGCCCGCAAACAAAACGCAAAACCCACGAATCTTTGATGGTCGAGGTCCAATTCCACCATTGTCACAGGATAAAGCTCTAGCTGAGACAGTACCGGAGAGTTCAGCTAAGATCATAGCAGCAGCGCTACAGTAACGAAGAGCTTGGAAACGAAGAAGGAATACGAAAGCAAGAAGAAACGATTTAGCGAGCAAGAGTCTGAACTGAGAGGAAGAAAGAGATGAAATCGAGAGAAAGGAACGATTTTGATGGCGGAATTGGAAAGGGTCTTTCTTTGAAGGAGGAGAGAAGAAAGAGAAAGAAAGAGAGAAAAGGAAAGAGAGAAGAGAGACGAGGAAGGAGAAAGGGAAAAGAGAGAAAGAAGGAGAAGAACGAAGGAAAGGTAAGAGAGAGTAGAGAGATCTAAGAGAGAAGAGGATGAGAAAGAGAAAAGAAAGTGATGATCTTGTGTTGTTGTTGATCGATCTGGGGCTGAAGGAGGAAGAAGAGAGACGGGTTTTTGAAGGTGTTGGAGTTGGAGTGTAAGGGAAAGAAGGGTAAGTTCTTCCTATTGTTGGTGTTGGTACTGATAGACGATTCGGTCGATGTTGTTGATGATGATGATGATGATGATGATCCGCCATTGTTGATGAAACTGTGATTGATTCTTCTAGCTCTCTCCTCTCCTCTGCTTTTTCTTACATTTCAGCTTCTTTGTTTGTCTGTCGCCGTCGTCTACTGTTAATGCGACGGTGAGTAGTAAGAAAATACCATACGTGGCGTTATATAACTGGACCTTCACGGAAGTATCTTTGGGTATATACTTTTTTGGGTTTAAGGATAAAACGAGCCTTCCTGATGCCACGTCACCTTTTCTTCTTCTTCTACTTCGTCTTCGTCATTCTCGTCAATCATCTTCTTCTTCACCAAACCAAAATCGTGATTAAAATATATTTGTCCCCGCTTGATGTTCGATGGCAGTTAGCCTACAGAGACCTAATCTTGTATCCTCAAGGTAACCTTCGATTTTGTGATCCTTGCGAATTTAATTTGGGGGTTTTTTTTTTTTGTTCCTCAACCATCTTCACCAGTGTTCGATTCCTGATGTTGTTTATTATATAGAGTAGTAAGGGAAGATTAGTTTTTAAGTCAAAACCAGAAAAGGGAACTGAGATGAGATGAATGATGCAATTTTTGGTCATTCTGTTGATTTTAATAGCTGCTTAATACTGAATCTCGTCTTTGTAGCTCTTCAAATCAATGTCAGCCGAGGATGCCTGTTGTAACTTTCATATCCTGTAAAAAGACGGTACACTTGGAGTACTTATCGAATTGCTGGAGCAATCCTAGTAGGAGCCATTTGTTTGTAAGATATGGTTATTTGGAAAAGAGGAAAAGTCGTCTTAACAAGAAGAGATCACAGAGTCTGGTCTTGGCATCTGCTGAAGATAAAGTGGCTATTAATGGAAGTCCACAGCCAAGATCTGGCAGTGATTCTGTGGAGATGAGGACCAGTTTCACAGGATCAGTAGAATATGAAAACAGCTGTGATGGACTCATTCAGTCTTTGCACGATGCTGCCAGAACTCTTGAGTTGGCTGTTATAGAAAAGATTTCTCCGTCTAGGTTTTCATGGTTTTCTGTGACTTGGCTGGGTGCTGATAAAAACGCATGGGTGAAGACCCTTTCGTATCAGGTCCGTACTTGTCTTTTTAGTTTCAATCATCTTTACACCTTGCAAACAAAGTGTTTTCTTGTCAATGTTTTTGTCTTCATATTCTCAATTCAACTTGCATTCATGTATCACAGGCTTCTCTGTACGCCTTACTACAAGCAGTAAATGAGATTTCTTCTAGAGGAAATTACAGAGACGAGGATATTAATGTCTTTGTTCAAAGGAGGTACTACTACACACGTTAATTATTGAATCTGTTGCATTTGACATGAGCACAACTTGTTAATACGTTTTTGCTTCATAAAAGTCAGCTACTCCCTTGTCAAGAGATTAGATTTCCTTTACTTAATTGATAGATAGTTATATGAAATAGTTAAATTTATTGATGCAATGTCTGAGTTGGCTACGCTATTCCTAATGAATCTCAGGGGATGGCTATTGTAACTAGTGAGCACAAACTTTTTCGCCTTTGCAAAGATTGTTTGAGATTTCCAGTTGTGTTACTTTGTGGTACATTTCCCACATTTTCTTCTGAGGAATCTTCCTTAATCAATGTTGGATATCTTTCTGGAACTGGTCGTGCTATAACCTAAACTTTGAGTTATTCTATATTTTTGATTTTGTGAAATTTTTGGTATTATACAGCTTATCACGCCAAGCTGCTCCCCTTGAGAATATGATGCGAGAAAATCTATCTTCGAAACATCCTAAAGCCTATGAATCGTTTTGGTCCGAGCAAATTCCTTCCACAGTGACATCTTTTGTGAATTATATAGAGGGAGACCAACGATTTGTTGCTGCGACTTCTGTGTATGTTTTCTCTCTCAAATGTCCTTTTTTGGTTTAAAGCGTTCGAATCTCACCTTATAAGTACTGTAAAACACTAGTTTGACTGAGGTTTTGATGAAGTAACAATTCTTTATGGTTCATTCCAGCTATGTAAAAGGCAAGTCCACAGCTGCAAGTAATGAGGTTGAGGTGTCACTTCTCATGCTTGTGCTCAATTGCATTGCAGCAATAACGAAAGTCGGCCCGGCAAAATTTTCCTGCCCGCCCTTCTTCTCTGTGATTCCAGATACAACTGGAAGATTGATGGAAAAACTTGTAGACTTCGTTCCACTTCCCCAAGCGTATCATTCAATCAAAAGCATAGGCCTACAAAGAGAATTTCTTACTCATTTTGGTCCTCGCGCAGCAGGGTGCAGAGTAAATGGTGACATTGCTACAGATGAAGTTATTTTCTGGGTCGATCTTATACAGAAACAACTGCAGCGGGCTATAGATCGAGAGAAAATATGGTCAAAGTTAACAACATCCGAAAGTATAGAGGTAAGGATTAGAAACGTCTAGAGGAAACATCTAAGAAGCTCCAGGCTTTCTGTGCAGTGATCATATGAGTTCTTTTTGATGTTTGAAAATGAGCATAATAGCTTGTCTAGAGTACTTTCCTTGGAAGTGCCATTCCAAACATGAGGAAGTGGCACAAACAATTTAGAAATTTAAGGATCTCGATAAAGTGACGCTTGTAGAAGCAAAAACAAATATTGGTAAACTTTAGTTTTCAGAGTTCCTTTTTGGTAAAAAAATAGTGATTCCAAATTTATCTGGGTTGTATTATCCTGTTAGATTTATGGCAGTATACTTGTATATATCTTCTGAAGTTAATTGGCACCTGTTGGGTGCCTTGCAGGTTTTGGAGAGAGATTTAGCAATTTTTGGATTCTTCATTGCCTTAGGCAGGAGCACACAGTCTAATTTAGCTGCAAATGGTTTTGATTCCCTGGAGAATCCTTTGGAGGACCTTGTTAGGTAATTGTCACTGTTTCACCCTATTTCCATTCCCATACACTTTTGTAACTTTTTGTTTGCTTATCACACTCTTACCTATGCGCATGAACTATTTAATTCAGGCATCTGATTGGGGGCAGCGTCCTGTACTATCCTCAACTTTCAGCCATCAGTTCATACCAGCTGTATGTCGAGGTAGACTAGACATTCATCAAATCATTGGTAGAAAATTTCTAAGGACTATGTTGATATCTTTTCATGGAAATTTATCGTGTAGCTTGTTTGCGAAGAACTAGACTGGATTCCTTTCTATCCAAACAATACTAGCACACAGCCTCCAAAACAATCACATGGGCATAAGAGCAAACCAGAAGGGCCACCTAATTATGAAGTTATTCCCGAACTGTTGGATGTTTGCTCTTATTGGCTACAGAGCTTTATTAAGTATAGTAAATGGCCAGAGAATCCTTCTAATGTCAAGGCAGCTAAATTCTTATCCAAGGGGTATTAGACATATTGTCTACTCAATATTTGGACAATAAAGGAAGTAATGAGTTATCATGCTGACTGTCTTTCTTAATGTTCAGGCACAAGACTTTGGTTCGGTGTAAAGAAGAACTGGGGATATTCAAGTAAGATAACGGAAACCCCCTCTCTTTAATCTATACATATATGCCTGCATTTGGAAAATCTCTTTCCTGCTTGATTGGTATACTCTACTAATTGAGAGTGTACCTGTGAGAAACATACTTCCAAGCAAAATTCAAAGCTATGTCTTGGAAAATTACAATTATGTCGTAGTTACAACAAATTGTAAGGGAAGCATCCTTGAAGGCCACCTCCATTAAATTTGCATTTGTCACATTCATGATTCTGGAGTCTGCCTTTATCAGTTACTATTAGTCTAGCAGACTGTCTGCATTTAGATAATGTTTGATGCTGGATGGAAGTAACAAAAATCTATTTTTGACAGGAATGCATCATCAATTGTTAGAGAGTCGAACTCATTTGACAAGGTTGGTGTTTTATGAATGGAAGGACTGTCTTCGTACACTACTTGGATCCGGTTCGTGTTAAGATTGTTGTCATATAAGGCATTATATACTAACAATATCTAGTCCCCAGGCCTTAGAAAGTGTAGATGAAGCCCTCGTGAGACTGGAAAACCTGCTACAGGAGTTGCATGTTTCAAACTCATCGTCTGGGAAGGAACAAATAAAAGCCGCATGCTCTGACCTAGAAAAAATACGGAAGCTTAAGAAAGAGGCTGAATTTCTGGAGGCAACTTTTAGGGCCAAAGCAGCTTCCTTGCAACAGGTTCTTGCTTTTCATTGTCACTTTTTGTTTTGATCCTGCTAGTGATTATACCAAAACAAACCAATTGTATCCCTCTTTACGCGGTGCAGCATTAGTCTCACTATAGGATAAGAAAGAAACAATTAAAAGTGCATGTTGTGTTTTGTGTGGGAGACTAAAACCTCAGATGGTGAACTCAGGGAGGAGATAAAAATGATTCTCAGGAATCCTACGTGGTACAAAAACGGTATATTAAAGGAAAAGACACAAAGAACGAAATTAGTTCTGATGAACAAGACAAAAGGTACGCTACCTATTGTTTATAATTATTCCTTTTCGCACCTACAGTGTTAGTTTGAGCTAATATAAGCGTGAATACTTTTTTGTTACACTCTGGTCACAATGACGTATTTGTTGTTTTCCTCTGCATTAGTATGAGTCGTGGATTCTGGGGATTTTTTGTACGGCCTCTAATTAAGAAGCTTGATCCTGTGTTATCGGTAAGCTCCATTTTGTGATATTATCTAAAGTATTCTGGCAACGGGCTTTGCATATGTAGTATCCTGAAATTTTCTGATGACTCTTCTGCGTAGTACTCTGTGTTTGTTCAGTCAGTTACTTGGTGTATACTAATATTTCGCTTTCATTTAATATGAAGATGATGCATTTAAAATCCAGCCATTTCCAGTCTACCAATGATAAAGGTTTCAGGAATTCTTTTGGCATATGCAGGGAGATGAATCTATTGGGAAGTCCAGTGGAAACTTACTTAGCATAGACTCAGAACCAAATGAGATCAGCCGATTCGATATTCTAAGGAACGAGCTGATAGAACTGGAAAACCGGGTCAAAAGAAGCACTGATCAGTCAGTAGATGATGAGGTTAGTAACTGCAGCAAAATTTCTTAACTGTCAAATTGCTAGTTTCAATAATGCCTCATTTGATGACATATTTACCAACAAGTGCGTGTCAGTTGGATTAACCATCATTTTACTGAGTCAAACCATGTATGATGAATAATGACATACTAGCCTAATTATGTGTTTTGCTTTTAGCTCTGTTACGTTCATGATTAAACTTCTCAACATGGTAGAAGATGACGAATCAGCTCCTTTTTAGTAATCCAAAATGTTGGGTCTTGCGTTTTTTGTGTCACCAAGTGTTCATATTATACAGGAAAGAATCTCTGAGGATACTCCTCAACCAAGCAGTAGAACGGAAAATGTTCAGTTGGTTCAGACTCCAAAAAAGGAAAACATGATTGAGAAAACTCTCCAAAAGCTAAGAGAAACCACCACGGTACCAATATCTCTTCTAGAGACTAAAACTATATGGCGTGTTTTCCTCTGTCAGCTTTGTTAACTTTTTTACATTTACAGGACGTGTGGCAAGGTACTCAACTTCTTGCTATCGATTCAGCAGCTGCTATGCAGCTACTTCGGAGGTCTCTGACTGGTGATGAATTAACAGGAAAAGAAAAGAAAGCCCTGCGCAGAACCATGACTGACTTGGCATCAGTTATTCCCATCGGTATTTTAATGCTTCTTCCTGTAAGTCAAAAATAACCTTTACAGAGAAGTTTATGTTCACCTTTTTGTAATTCTGATCATGTTATACACTTGCACTGAAATATTCTAAGCTACATCTTTAAATAGTTGTTTTCTACAAACCTGTGCCACAACCTCTGCAGTGTTAACAATTTTCATTTTCTAGTCTATGGGACTAATATAGTGAGTAAGCTATTCTGAACAGGTCACAGCGGTTGGTCACGCAGCCATGCTGGCTGGAATTCAGAGATATGTGCCAGGCCTGGTACGCATGCCTTCTCTATACATCAGAATTCAAAACCTTCTCCTTGACTAACTTTTGATAATATCCTTCATTCAGATTCCATCCACATACGGGTCCGAAAGGTTGAACTTATTGAGACAGCTTGAGAAAATCAAGGAACTGCAAACAAATGAAACTGAGACCGAAGGAGTCGAGGAAATAGCATTATGACTAGAAGGAAGCGATATATACTTATACCTCTTTTCATTTTGTTCGGTAATTCATTGCCAATAGCTGCGCATAGAGAATCTCATTCCAAGTGTCAGGCACACCGGGTAAGCACCAGTGACTGCAGTCTTGAGGAGCATCTTCAGGAGTTCCCGGTTCTCGATAGCGCGAAGGATGAGCATCCTTCCTGAACTCAGTCAGATATGTAATGTTCAGAAACTTAACCTTACTATGTTCATATCTCATGTCTTGGATTACTTGAGAAATATAATTGTTGTGGATAGAATCAGGTTCCATTTTCTTCATATCAGTCTCTGGTTCTGTCTCTGCATCACACAAACCACCCAAGTTCCATGTCCCGTTCCTGCAAACACCCAAAAAGCTCAAACCTGGTCAAATTTCTTGACTTTCATCTGATTCGTCCCTCTTTGATTAGTTCTGAAACAGACCTGTAATGTACCGGAGAGAAGCTTCTGAAGAAGATATAACTACTCTCAGAATCTAGTTTCTCTAAAACCCATGACTTCCATGTCTTTAAAGATTTCCCAAATCCCTCAATTACTCCCATTGTCTTGTTCAATTTCCCTCCCTCCTGAAAATAACAACCCCTACAACAACAAAAGAAACCCGGTAAGACTCATCAACCACATTTTTCTTGTTACCAGCATGTTGAATTTGCACAAGAAGTTTTTACGCGTTAAAGGTCTTGTCTTCGTTCCACCAATGTCCTGTATTGAAGACTAGAACATCAGACCCGACCCATTTTTTGGACTGCCAGTTAAACTCATCGACTCTAACCGTCATTTTGACATCTACCGGAGAGTTCTCAGGTGGTCGACCAACCACGACCAGAAACGGTGTTCTATGATATTCAACGGTTAGGTTCTGTTTCGGAAATCGCATCGAAAGGAAACCCTTATGCTTGCTTATAGGGTTCCCATATACTTCATATATCTCAGATTTATTAGACACTGCTTGTGACAGCATACACAGAAGAGATTCCCATTGGTTTCTTCCGATAGAATCTCCGACGAAAACAATCCTCCCATTCCGACTCCTCTCCAGAAAGTCACTTGCATTAAATCTGTAATTGTCGTCACACAAGTAAAAAAAAAGTCACGTTAGTTGTTGACAAATAAAGTTAAAATTTTGAATTTGATTGGCGCAAGATTCATAACTAAAGGTTTAAAGTTTCAACCCCACAAACCAACTAAAATTAAAGTGGGCAAATTAAAAATCTTATTAAAATGAAAGTGGGATGTTAGCAGCATTGATTGAAATAACTCTAAAACTCTAGTGAATCAATGAATTGCTTGTAACCCTAAGCCGTAGATGTTTGTTTTACACTTTTACTCGGAACCAAAATCAACCAATACCTTAAGGTCCAAGCAAAATTACATAAGAATAAAGTTACTACCGTGGAAGGTCGCAGCCATGTGGTTGCCAACGCCATTCTCGAAAACCAGAATCTTTTCTTCCATTATTCAAACAACGGAAACCAGGATCTAGAAACCGACACTCTTCTCCATAATAGGTTTCGTCCACATCACGGCGTCCACGAACCCATCTTCCGTATGAATAGTCGCATACATCCTCGTTTCCTCGTTCCTTCGTTAGGGTTCGCGATAAAGACAAGAATCCAAAACATAGATGAGGCTCAAAGCCGGCAAGATCGACAACGATAACAGAGAATATTAAAAAGCTAATGAGAAGAGAGATCCCAACAAATATAGGTTTCTTGATCTTCAAGGTTGAGAAGAAAGGAGACGAAGATAGAGAGACAAACTCCTTCAGAGGATTCGTTTCTTGATGATGATGATGATCCATGTCGCCGCATAAGATGCACTCTCTCTCTCTCTCTCTCTTTCTCTTTCTCTGTTGTAAAGAAAGAGACGTAAAAAATGTGAATACGCGATCTTCTTTTTGCCAGAGAAAAGTATAAATAAATATGTTTCGGTAGGCAATAAATTCGTAATTAAATTATTAATAGATCCATCATCAATTCATCCATGTGACAGACAAAAATATTAATAGAATGCATCCCACATAAATTAATTAACGTATAAACAATAGAAGTTTCCTCCCATGTTCGTTTTCACATTTTTTTTAGATCGAGACCTATCATATTTTTCAAGATATTATTATAATTCTTAACTTAAAATATGATCTACAGATGAAAAATATTTTTTGAACTTTTCTACACCTATCGCGTTCTATTTTTTCGTTGTCCTAATAAACAACGAAAGTGAAAGATTTGAGTTGAATTTTACCAAAAATAAATAAAGTATAACCCACATATAAAGTTAATTAATGGATAATTAAAATTAGTTTAAAGAATTGGACCTAACTTTTTCTGGTATGGTCGAGTATCCATTACCTCTCTCACACTCACAAGGAGCACATGCTATAATTTGGCTTTACAACTTCAGTATTTTTTGAAAGTTAAGATTGGTGAATTATTGTACTGAAGAGTATTTATGGAAATTGTGGAAACAAAGACTAAAGTACCATATCAATATAAAAAGAGTTGATACAAGTCTGTGAAGCCTATTACCTTCACAAGATGTGGAATGGCTTTTGACTGATGTATGGGTCCGTGAACTTAGCTAGATAACTATATCATTATTATATTTATTTTCCTTTTCAACTAAGTTCCTTTCGTGTATAGGTATCTCTCTCGTCAAACAAAGTGTACAAACATAACAAGTGGATACTATCAAGGTCAAAAGTAATCAAATCTTCTCTTTTGTACATGGGTATGTTTCAAATGTCAAAGGTAATTGCTACACTTTGTTTCTTTGTCTTTATGCTTGCTCGTTTGTGTTACCACACCAATACTCATATAGTCATATGCAGAAGCATAAACACAAACGCAAATGCATAGAAAAAAAAATTGGGACCTAAACCCATTTTAGTCGTCATACTCATACTTGTAAAAAAATGATTCATATTCCTTTTACACTTTCTTTGCAACGCAAAAACAACAAAAGAAAGAAGAGTGTAACATGGAATAAAAATGGTCCCTTCCTTTGGCTTTGGCTTTGGACCAGAGTGAAAAGGCGATGTAACACAACCTATATTTTAATTTTACACACACATGCTATGCTCATTTCTTTAATCATTTGATATATATAAATCAGGCCCACACTTTTTTCTTCATGGAAATCACCTCCCATGAATCCCAACAGTGCCAAATTCATCTTTCATCGTCAGGTACATACATACCACATGTGTTTGAGGTTGAGCCTAGGCTTAGCTCACCAACTATATAAGGGTACTATCTGCCCTCAAATAACTTTTGTGCTAGAAAAAAAAAACCTTACTGATAAGAAATCCAATAATTTACATCTTTTTACACACATATATATATATATATACAATTTTTTCTGTTCTGACTCATATATAGAAAAGAAAAAAAGAAAAAAAAAACTCCTCTTTTTAATTTTATTTTCAAATTAGTCAAATAAGTAAATACATAACGAAACTACTGATATTAATTTCTCCTCCTTTTTTTTGGGTGTTTCTTCTCTATGACAATTGGGCCAAGTATGGGCCCATAATCTAAAGTTAAAACCTAAAAAGTTCTGTCACTTCTTTCTTTTTGGATGTTGTCATCAACCTCGTCCATCTCCTACCTGCTCCAATGCTTCTCCAGCAAATGATAGATTCTGTTTCACAATCCCAACACGCAAGTTTATTATTTTATTCTTATCAAGCAACTATGAAATGATATGTATCATCTATTTAATATATATATATATGAGTCTAAGAATAATTTCAAATTATTATTCGACCATTACAAAACAAACGTAGTAATCAAATTCAAAACTTATGTCACTGATAAGTTTGGTGATTGTTTTTGGTCAGTTTTGCTTTCCAACAAAATATTAGTCAAGCTTTCGGCTATCAAAACTTGACGGTGCCAAACAAAATAAGAATAGTAAGAGACTTTTTTTCACAGGAAATTAAATACTAAGGGCGAGGAAGAGGCTACATACATCCTACAGAGACAAAAAGAAAACAAAGACAAATCAAATTGGCCATGTGATTTCACAGTCAAGTGTAGGTATTATTCTCCCCTGATTCCTCTTTTAATTTAATTTATTAAGCAAATAAAAAATCTCTTTCAGGTCTATTATTTTAAAACTACTAATCTCATCTGTCTCGTCTCGAGAAACAGCCACGACATATGTTTATCAATACTTATCATTTCAGTCTATATCATATTTAATTAGATAGTAGCATATATACTATGACATAAGCAATTCCGAATCTAACCAACAAAAAAACAAAAAAAATGTAAGTTTAGTTATATATTTACCATGGGATGAGGAGTTGAGTAATAGTAAATGTGTTGGCCATTATAGCCGTCGGTAGTACGAGCTGGTGGCTCGACAGCGTCAACATGACACTCTAGGTTAACGCCAAATAGCCTCACCGTCCTCGAACTCCCTGCGACCGCCGTTGATGTCGTCGACTGAGCCTGATGATGATCAGCGACGGCGCCTACAATTTTTTGCACCGTCACGACACGTGCGCGTCTTTTTAGTTATATGAGTTTTTTAAAAAAAAAATGAATTAAAAAAGGAAGAAAATAAAGAGCACGTTAGTCTAAGTGGATTGGACGGTTCTCCTCACGCGCGTGTAACGGATTAGTTACAACTTGGAGAAGATTATTGATATTGTCGGGTCCAAAATTAAATTGCAAGAAGGACATAAAACTATATAACAAAATGTTTATCTCAGGTTGTTATTTTTGTATACACAAACACACGCAACTATAATAATTGTCATATATACTATAGTTTTAGATAACTCCTTTGCATTTGTAAGAAATACATTCAACTAGCTTAATTGAAATGGTTGAACTCTCCAAGTTCTTGCCCTAACCTTTTCAAAATTATCTTCTTTTGCTTTGAAACCCCAAAAAAAAACTCAACAGAAGTTATAATATTTTAGGAGTTCTTTTATATTGATAACCTTAATCAAGGATTTATTGGAAAAAAATACCATGCATAACATAATAATCTAGGTGAGACAAGCATAAATAAATTATAACTAATTTCTGCATTATATATATATATATATATATATATATAATTTTTTTAAAAATACCATGTAAATATGCCTAAAATTTACAAAATCTCCGCTTTTTTTTAAAAAAAAAATATATATATATATATATATATAACAGAAAGGAGTATAAATCTGACATATAGATAAGAAAAGAGAAGAAAAAAAAAACAAAAGAGGAAATAAAAGAGTTTGAATTTTACCATAGTGTGAATACTCATGGTGAATATTAGGGTAAGTAGTCGACGCGTGTACTTGACGATAAGGTGTGGTCAAGCCGCTCCAATACGCGGTCGTATTAACCAAAGCTTCTTGAGACACGACGGAGACGGCGGGTGAAGAAGACGAAGCTTCGCCGCGTCTTCGCCAGCCAATGAAGAGTCTATGGAGATCGAAACGGTGTCGCTGAAAGAAGACGACGTCTCCAGCGTCGAGGTGTTTGTCTTTGACGTACCTGCTCCACCCTTTGGTCAACACGTAGCTTTGGCTACTGTTCCAATATGAGTATCTGAATTTCCAACACTTGCCTGACTCGTCCTCAAAGCTAAGAAGCATCCCTTTCTCCGTCGTCGCCACGTCATCTCCGCCGCCTCCACTGCCATTATTATTGAGAGGGAAGTATTTCTCGGCGTGTTGTTTTGGTATGACTAAGCGGTTTAGTTTCCCGACGTCGCTTGGCGTGAGTGATTTCTCGAACAAAGACTCTCTTTGTGCAACAGCGACGTCGTTTTGGTGGTGTATATGTTGCTGCTGCTGCAACGAGAGAGTGTTGTGGTAATTATGGTTGACTGACATTTTTCTTGTGTTTTCTTGAAGTGAGAGAGAGAGAGAGAGAGAGAGAGATAGAGGGATTTGCAGATGTTGGTTTGGTGGTGAAAGAGAGATGGGTAATGGTACTAATATAGTATTATACGAAGGAGAGGAGAGATAGATAGACAGAGAGTATAAGTGAAAAAAGATAAAACTGAAAAATGGGTTAAATTTGATGTGAAAACTGTGGGAACTATTTGATGAGGAGAGGATGACACGATACCGATAGTACTTTTAAGGTTTTGCGTGATGATATTTCCTTTCAATCATTATTTTATTTTCCCTTTTTTTTCTTTTTGTTATTGTTGTTGCAGTACATTAGTCCCATATATCATATATGAGATATGATATATGTAGATATTGTATTGATATTGCTTTTCTCTTTCTCTCGTCCTAATTAAAAGGCATTGGATCCCACGAGTGTTAAAAAAAATTAAGCCACACAAAATGCCGTGAAGTAACCCTTTTAGAGTTGAAAAGGATTTGATCATGTAAAATTAAATGTTAACAAAAATAAGAATGATAAAAAGAAAAAAATGTTATTATCAGTTTAACAGGTAAAGAGATATCATTTCAGCATTGCCGGCCTTGAGAATTCGAATTTTCTTCGGAGAAAAGATGATTTTACGATTTCATAAAACAGTTTATCAGTAAATTGGTGTACTCGTGTCGTGTAGATAGTTAATATCCAAACTTTTTCGGTTTAGAAAAAGAAAACTATAACGTTGTTAATTAACAAGATCTTATAATTAATAGACTGTCAAAAATACAGATAAACCTTACTTATCAAGCAGCCATAAATATGTGGGTTGGGGTGAGTCAAACAATCCTTTGTCATGACCCATGTTGGTTTGCAATTATATTGATTAAATCCTTATTGCTTTCTAAGGGATTAAATTCTCATAAATGTGTTGTTAGAGACCATTCACTTTTTGTATGCCTTTAATTTCAGCTTCGAAGTATCGTTAGAGTGTTCTCCTAAAACTGAGAATTTCACTCACGGCCATTACTTTCTTTGGTAGACAAGTTAAGTTCTTCTTTTGTTTTTTTTTCTTCTCCCAACCATCTGCAGGTTACTGAATTTAACTTAACATGTAAGTTGTGTCAGACCATTTTAATAAGTAATTAATACTATATATGATTTTGTTTCAGAATATCTCAACTGTAAGATATCAGAAAACTTCATAAATAAGAATTACTCGTTTATACAGTCGATAAATTAAACGTTCTCTTGATGTTTTCACTTTTCACTTCTATTATTATGTGTTTATTAATTTACGAATACAAGTAGTTTACAACTACAGATATATAAGATGTTTTTTTTTTTTTTTGAACTTTTCATTTTGTCAACATGAGAATATAAGATGTTAGTATATCACACATTTGAAGTCAAAGTGATATATTATGTGTTTATTAATTTACGAATAGAAGTAGTTTACAACTATAGAAATATATAAGATGTTTTTTTTTTGAACTTTTTATGTTGTCAACATGAGAATATAAGATGTTTAGTATATCACACATTTGAAGTCAAAGTGATATATACGCTATAAATCAATTATTCTGAATAGGAACCTACGAAAACTAATAAACATAAATTAAAAACAAAGAACAAAATACTTAGATCTATATATATATATGGTGACGCAAACATAATAACTACGTAAATATTGTAGATTTTGACAGACTGTGTTTGTCAAGGCTGTCTATAAACGTAAAAAATAATCTTTAATTTTGACATTTAAACTTAGTTATAATCGGATAAGAAATCATAAATATCACTTTCTTTGGAAAGAAAAAAAAAACAGTATATTTAGTTTGTAAATGAATCTGTGAGACAGGAACTGAAAACGAAAACAACAATAGAATGCAATGAAGAAAAGAAAAGAAAAAACCGAAATATATAGTGGATGATTCAACGGGTGAGAAGTGAGGTGGTACATACTAAGCAAAAAGTAAGAAGGTACAGAGGATACTTACTCCTGACGCAAGTGAGAAGCTCAAGTTGTGGAGCATGTGCTTTGCCTTTCCGACACACCATCGCATGCATCTTCACTTCTACTTCATACCATCCCTTATGTTTCCTCTTTCTCGACTTTTTATTTACATTTTTATTCTCTCTTTTTCTTTTTTTTCTAATCATTTTATCATCGAGAGGAGGGATAAAGACTTAAAGGTTTATTTCTGAAATCGACTTGACTTTTTAGCCCTGTTTCTCTCTTCTTTCCTTTATGATATTGAACAACCATCTTAGTTATTTATACTTTGATACTAGTTAATATGCTCAACATGCAGTGATATTGTGACAAAACATATAGTTGACCTCAATGAGAAGTTGACAAGAGTGTGAAACATTTGATCCATTTTATAAAAAGAGACGCAGTTATATATATAAATGTATTGGGCTTGAGTAAATGAAAAAGATAAGAGAAAGTTTTTGGTCTACTTATTAGAAGTTGCTTTCTTGTTTGTTGGTATAAATTTCCCTGCTTAGTTATTACCATCTTAAGTCGTGAGTTTAATGAATAGTTTTGTGAAAAGAAATGTGTGTGTGTGTGTGTGTGTGTATAACGTACCAAGCTACCAGTCTACCACAAAAAATGTTTACTTGCGTGGTTACGTGCGTGGTCCTCTTCTATTTTATTTGAAGTTTTTTTTCTCAATTGTCATTTTTATTAATATATTATCATTTGTAAATTATAGGATCATGAAATATCTGTCACGTGCCTTTCAGGACAATATAATTGGTGCTTACACGTTTCTTTTTTTCTTCTTAATTATCTCACAAAATTAGTAGTATTAATTTTAATTTTGACAATAATTCCCTCTCTGAAAAAAAGTTCCTCTCAGTATAATTAACTTACTTAGTTAAGAACATATCTATGTTATAGGTTCTCGTATTCGGTATTCCTAGTCATGTTCTGTAAAAGCTTCAGTTGAGGTCAAGTCTTGTGACTGATATATATAACAAGAGTATTAGTATATAATAACCGAAACAACTTGGCTTTCAAATATCATTGTAATTAAGAAGAAGAAGAAAAACACAAATAAGATTTGTTACAATTGGACTTCGTATTTCACTCCCCTCCTCACACTTAATCTATGTCGCTATGTCATTGTTGCATAATTAAAAAAGGACAAATCTGACATGATTTTCCAGGTCGATTTAGAGGCACCTTTTTGCATGTACGTCTGCAACTCGACCCCATTAAAAACATCATATTAAACTAACTCTTCAATTCACTATAAGTTAGTAGTAGTTTTTTTAAAATATATTTTCAAAATAAATAATTAATTAAGTCAAACTAGTTTAATTGTTTATTATTAAATCATTAATATAGCACATGTTCTGGGGGGCATATCCCTTCCCACGAATAATAGAGGTTGTTGGTCGCTTGCTTACTTCGTCTTTTGTCTAATTAACAATTCTAACAACAACAACAACAAAAAAAAAAAAAAACAGGTGTATCAGAATTATACATAAAAATATGCATCGTAATAAAAAAATAACATCAAAATTATTATTACACTGCCGACGTTTTCCATCAAATCTTTATCTATAACATCGCGAATTTCTAAATTACTATCCGCAACACAATTCAATAATCTAATTAGTATTGTGTTTAATCATTCAGAAACGTTATTTATAATCACACAAAAAAACTTTCCTTTTTATCTCATTCAAGAGGCCTTTTCAAACAAAACTCCATTTATTAGGAGGCTTCTTTATACGAATAAATAATTCAACTGTGATGTCTAAAATTTCAAATATGTACTTGACAATAACTTATCTAGCTAGTGACCTCTAGATTATAAAAATTAACAAGAGAAGAGTTTCTATTAATTGGCTAGCTTCACATATCAATAATGCTAAATTATGTATTCCATCACCTAACTAATTTGATTTGCGTGTTACAATATTGACCTGTCACTTTTATCATTTTGATTGTACGTACCTACATCCTAGAGCAAAACTCATTTACGATTATTATTTTGTATCATAATGTTGAGTTCAGAAAGTAAATTAGTAGACAATTTACTTAAGAAATTGACAAACGCTTAATTTACTAATATTAGTTCTTATTATTTATTTGATCTTCAATAAATCCATAGCATTACAGAAAAACAAACAATTTCTTATACCATCAAGACACAAACACAAAGTTGTGTCATGTGTGATATCTTCATATTCATCACGTCATTCGTTTGGAAATAATGAATTGATACATTATAAGACAACATTTTATCGCTTTCTCATAGTCATATTTATTTTTATCCTTCACCACGCATTAAAGGATCTCATATTGATCTGCATCAAACTGCGTTCTTCTCCGTACACCAAATTAATCTGAAAGATTGATTATTCGATTTGCATCATAGATAAAACCTCTTTCATCGATGTCTGCAATTCAGAAGTTCTTTAACCAATGGATTAAACTTCGAAGGAAAAGGTTCTAGATATTCCTTTTTTCTTATGCTCTTTTACACTTTAACCTATATATTTTTTTTGTTGGGTGAAAATACTATAATGTAAAGCATGCTTTCAGTAAAAACCGAATTAATAATCGTTCAAAAATTATTGAAATTTTTGTATTGCGAAATAAATGTAGATTTAACGGGTGACACATTTTTGTTTTAACCTAGTTTCTTTTTGCGAACAAACTTTCCAACAATAGTCTTAATTACATTAGTTGCCTTTTTCAACAAACATTACAGCTTGTTTAGGTACGTCACAGTCGTATACGATCCCACAACTTTCTCACCAAACTCGTTATTTCAACTTTTTAAAATATGAATTTCCATGTTACAAAAACCTCTCTAACAAAAAAAAAAAAGAGTTACGAAAATCCATTTAAACTCTACAAAACTACTCCATAGTTATTTATTTGATTAAAGTATCAGGAGAGAAAAAAAAAAAAAAAAAAGTTCCAATGACTGAGACGTTGCCTTGCTTAGACAAAGATCCGAAACAACGTATATTTTTCTTTGAAATAATTGATTTCACCACTAGCACTTTTTCTCTCTTTATTTTTTTTATTTTTTATAAAAAGTAGGATAGTTATAGTAGAAATCTTTACTTCAAAATAGCAAGAGAAATTGTGTGTTTAATTTTAGTTTTACATCTAAATATGTGATCATTTAGAGGTTCATAGAAACACAACAGTAATAAATTATATATCACCTGTGGGTAATGATGTAAATATATAGTATAATACACGACATAGACACAAATATATAGGATTATAATGATCTCTTTAGCACAAAGGAAATGCACGAGAGGAATCTGCAATGTAATTCGTGGAGGGTTCCTAAAAATGATAAAATATGCAAATTTCTTCATAAAAATGTTCAGAAGACGACAAAACTAGTTTGTCATTTATGGAAAGTGGTGCGAGAAGCTTCATGAAACTCAGGGTAAGTTGCTACTTTTGCTTTTTATTTTTTTCTATTTCTGACATTTTCTCCATTCCCTAGCAAATTAAAGACCACTTTATGAACTGTTTTCTTCAATATTATCCCCGTTTAGTTTTTTTTTTTTTTTTTTCTTTTTCTAATTTGAATTCTTTGGGTATTTGATATTGTATTCAATAGTTATACACATTTAATGATGCAAGTCATGTTGACACCATGGTGTAATTCTGCATGATATATAGAAATACGAAGGAACAATCGAGATTTTTAAAGAAATTGACCCCATCTAAGATAGTAATCGAGGTTACGTTAGTTTCTCTACCACTATTTTTAGGGTTAAGAACTACTATAAAACGTTTGACCAAAAGATAAAGAAACTACTATAAAGCTAGATAACTTAATTGATCAGTCGATTACCTTTTCACATATCGTTTCAAAAATCAGCTAACTACCAAAGTAACCTTTTGATTTGTTACATGTCGTCTCAAGAAAAGCTAATGATGGTGAATTGGTGATTAAGCGTATTATGTGTTTGACCTGGTTTTGATTAATGTAGTAATCAAGTTGCTGAGAGATAGGGATTACAAGGGAAATGTTTTCATATAAACAACGTCATTCTCTTAAAAAAAATTGGTAAGAAAAGTGGTTTAAACAATTATATAATACAGTTAACTTAAAGACAGTAAAATCTTTACAAACCAGTCCTAGAGTGAAGTAATTTCAGTCAGATATTTTGAGAGCTAAAAATAAATATATCTGCATGTGGGATTTTATAAATCTGATGATAATTTTCGTTTATCATATATATAGTTTTATATTTATTTCTCCTAAGTAGGGGACCAAAGCTATTTGTTGTATATTCTATGAAACCAAAGCTAAAATGCCCGGAGGGAGTGGACCACATACTATTTCTTTAACGTCTTTATTTGTTTTGATGGGTTTAAAATATTAAAAGATACATTACATATCTGCACTGTTCAGATATAAATTTATGCAGCCGATATCTTAGACTTAGACCGACAATATTAAAATCTCAAGTATCTTAAGGGAAGAAATAAGAGTAAGTAGCAATTTTATCGGATGTCCCCAAAGGAACATAAGACACATAAGAGTCAGTAACGTATACCAAAGCTCTGTAGAGAAAAGTAAACTAAAAGAGAAGTAGAGTAAACTGAAAGATAACCAATTATCAAAGATTAGACAACCGATACGAATAATTATTCATTTTACTATTAGAAACTATAGTAATTTACCATACTGAAATATTTTGACTGCACTTAATTACTGCATTAACGGATATATCAGTAACGTACATGTGTTATTGATCGTGTTAAACTGTTGACTATTTTGGTTCAGCCGCAACTATAGATTACACGCATGACTTTCAACGACCTATGATCTATCCAATTTTGGCGGACAATCAGACTTTTTCTTTTTTAAAAACGGAGGATAAGTTTAACAAATGTAGAAGACAAGATATTCAAAACTATTACGTACGTACAAAACTTACGATAAAAATAAATATTAAAAATGTATAAAATCGATAAGAGAAAGAAAAAAAAAAAAAAAAAGTACGGCTAAGTTTGGCGGTTTTGGAGAGTTGAAAAAGAAGGAAGAATGGAAGATGAGATGAGATGGAGATGGTGGGACAATGAGAACAACACACAATTGCACGCCTCTCCTCTCTCCCTCTCTCTCTCTCTCTTTCTTCTACCCACAATGCGTCAAAGAAGATTTCATCAGGTCCCTATTCTAGTAGTATATGACAGGCCCCATTTCATATTTAACCCCGTTTTGCTTTCTCCTTTTTCACTTTATTTACCTTGAGTTTGTTTCTTATACATTATTAGATCGATAACTTATAAAGCCACAATGAAAATGAATATTACGTACTGTCTTATTCCAAATGACAATTACATTTTACGGTGTGAAATATATACGGTAAAGACAAAGCAGTAAATAAAGCACTATGTTCATAAGTAATTTAGTTTAAGGGTCAAATATATATATTATTTGCTTCTTCTTATAAAAAGAGCACATATATCCCTGTAATGCATAACTCTATCTTCAAAGAACCTTGACTTATTGACTTAGCTCATCGTCAATGAGAGCGAACATGTGTTTTGGAAAGCATCATTAGTGGACAAAATGCCTGATAACAATAAAATTAGAATCAATCAAATTATTGGATTTATTACATTACGATACAAAGTCATATATGTAAAACGACAGATAACGTTGAGGAGATAATAGAGAGTTTTGTTTTTTTTAAAAAAAAATTAAAATATTATTAGAAGTTTGTTGTTTCACGTGAGAGAGAAAAGAAACAAGATTGGGCTTTTAAAATGGGCCCACAGTGTGGCAGTAGCAGGCTCTGTGAGAGAGATAGAGTGAGGGTAAAAAAGTGGGTCCCACAAGAAAAAAAGCCCATGATCCCAAAATTTCCAAAGAAAATGGAGTGAGACAGACATTTTCTGTGTTTATCCGAAAGCCACTCACGCTTTTTGATTATTTATCTCTTCTTTTTATTCTTTTTTTTTTTTTTTGAATTTTAATTTTAATTTTACTTATTGTAAATTGTATTTCAAGGTACAACAGAATGGTAATTTATATTTGCTTCTGGACACAAAAGGATGAAAACATGCTATAGTCGGCAATGGTCCACACTCTTTTCTCTTGTATATATGTTTTATCTAAATCTTATATATCTATCCACTATATTCATTCATTCGATTTCATAGGTTCACCACATTTTAATTTATCCAGTACCCGGTAGATGTTGATAGTTGTGTTTTTAATGGAGCAACTAAAAAAATCAACAGTCCATATATTCAATTATTCATGCAGCCATACGATAATGTAAATGTATATATATTTTTTGTGTCAAGTTTTTACAACTGAAAAAACCTAGACTGTTATAAGTTAGAACACGCCCACAGCCCACACATATATATAATTTGTTTTGTCATTTGATATTATAAAACATGGAAGAATACATTGTAAATTACAACTTGAACCGGCGGAATATAAAAATATTTCCGGAGTCTAAAATCCAAAAAAGAGAAACTAAGCCGGCGAACAACAAGAAATTTCCAAAATTACTTAAATCGAAATCAAAAAAAAAAAATATAAAATATAGAACTTAAACCCAAAAAAGAAGACAAACCTTTAAAGTAAGAACATAGGCAACCAGGCATAACCCTTACATAACATACTAGTCTCAAGATGCAAGAATAGCTCTTCTCCCAACCACAACCCACACGTATATATATACCTTAATCATGGATGCATGAATAAAATTAAAAAACATGTATTTTGGCTTTTGGGCATATAGATGTCCAAAATATTCCGTGACTACGTAGCATAGATATCCAATTATTCGGGTATATTTGCATAACCAAAGTACTAATTCATACCAAATATAAAATGATGTTTAGAAGTTTAATAAACGCATAGGAATAAAGTTTTGAAACCATTTCCATAGTTCTTTATTGGGCATGTAGATCCTAGTTGGGCCTGCCTAACTGACTCGTATATATTTTATCTTTCTCGTACTTTTTGAATGTTTATACTACGCAATTAATTATTTATTTTGATGTTTTATTTATTGGCACCTATGTATTTTGACATGATCTACACAGATCCAACGTAACTATTTCTAGGTTGAATTGTCTTTTCAATATATTTTTTCTTTTTATTTTTCCTTTCGGATTCACCATTAATAGTAACTTGTGTTCTGTCAGAAAGTACTCGGAAAACAAAGTGTACTGTTTTTTTTGTAATAACATTATTGTTTTGAACAAAATACTTAAAGTTATGTACAAATAGTTACATCAGTATGGTAAAAACAATGTGGCAGTGGATTTTATTAGTACAGTTAGATGTTTGTAGTTTCAATTGTTCAGTTTGGTCAATTAATTAATAACGTCCGACTAGTGTATAGGTACATACAGTATCTTGAGAAATAAGACATATACATCATAGTATTCATGTTTTATGAAATCTCTAATATCCATATTCGTATACACATTCATCTACACCGAGAAAGAGAATTTGGGTATAGATAAAAACTTCAAGAACCGAATGGAAATGATTATCTAAACACATGCAATAATAGATAGACCCATTTGTAATGAGTAATTTTAGCACACACCGGTTCACTCTCTCACCGTTGAACAGACAAAAAGGGGGGTACATGGGAACATGATCATATGATTTATGAGTCATAAGCATGAGATTAACACGATATGGGCTCCACCTTAGGATTCTCTACCAAACCAAAACGAACCACAATTTTCTTAGCCCTATTATATATGTTACCTAAAATAAAATAAAATCTTGGTTCGGTATAAGATTACTACTTGGTCTTTTATCTTGATTCACAGAATTGACTTACGTACAGTGTGCTTACAATTGAGAAAGATCGTTTATAAAGAATTTTATAGAAACCATTGATTCATCATGCAATCACATAAAAACAAAAAGAATGTTGCTTATTAATTTATATGCGTCAATTGATGGCAATGTGATCAAATGTACCAATATCATTTGTATCAAATCAAATGCATTCGACTCAAACACAATTTTAAGAAAGCCTATAGTACTACAAACACGATCCAATCTCCAAATCAACTCATATATAAATCGAGCGTACTATTTTTTTTTTTGTTGGTCAAACATATAAAATCAAATCCACTAATTTCCCTTTTTTTAAAGACAGATAGACTTCCTTCTAAGTTCTAACCGAAGTTCTCAACAAGCCTTCAAACTTTGTGAAATATTATTGGTTATATAAATTCAATGTGATCAAATATGTACCAATAACTTTTTAAGAAAACAAACAAATCAAATAAACCGAACTAGAAAGGACATTCTTGATTTTCTGATGTGAACTTATGGCTTTTTTACATAGCCAATTAAATTATATTTTCGGTTTTCGATTTCAATTATATCGGTTTAATTCGGTTAACAAATATTCCACCCTGTTAAATCACGGAACAACAACATCCATTATCCACAGAGATCAAACCACGTGGACATGTTACAGTGTTCGTTATCACAGAAGATCAGCACTCCAATCATCTTTTCTTTTCCTCTTTACACTTTCAACATAAGACTCTGTACACACACACTGATATCAAAAACCGCCATTTCCTTCCAAATTCCCCAAATTGGGAGAAGTCTTCACTTTTCTCAATCCAACTTTATCTCTGGTAGAAGAAGAAGAAGAAGAATCCATATAAATGCTCTGAAGTTTTCTGTAAGTGTTCTTCATCACTCCTCTTTCTCCATAACTTCGATTTTTGTATTCCTGCTTTACAGATCGGTGATTTTGTTTTGGTAAAAGGTAAAGAGAGAGAGAGAGAGAGAGAGAGAGGAGATCTAGGGATTGTATTTTTTTGAAAATGCCGAGGCAGAACCAAAGCGTAGAGAATCTTCTTCTACTAGGAAAAATCAGGAAACGTGGATGTTCATCGCCGACGTCGTCGACTTCTTCGATTCTCCGTGAAGGTTACAGGTTCAAAAGAGCGATTGTAGTTGGTAAAAGAGGAGGAGGATCCTCTACTCCTGTACCTACATGGAGACTCATGGGCCGATCTCCTTCTCCACGAGCTTCTTTATTACACGCCGTGTCTCCGTCTCACTGCGGGAGCAAATCCGGTAAAGTAGCTGCTGCTCCTGTTTCCGCTAGGAAGTTAGCTGCGACGTTGTGGGAGATGAATGAGATGCCTTCACCGAGAGTGGTTGAGGAGGAGGCTGTGCCAATGATTAGGAAGAGTAGGAAAGAGAGAATCGCGCCGCTTCCTCCGCCGAGATCGTCTGTTCATTCTGGTTCTCTACCTCCTCATCTTTCTGATCCGTCGCATAGTCCAGTTTCTGAGGTAAAAAAAAAAAGCTTTTGTTGTTGTTTGTTGTTATGATTGGTTGAGTGTGAAGAGAATGTGCTGTGATTCCAAGTTCTTGCTGGCTGCCATGTGCTTTAATTCTCTGACCGATCAACGGAGAGAGAGAGAATACACTATTATACTAGTAATATATTGATATTGGGGGAAGTTATAAAGATCTCTTTAACTGATACAAATTGATAAATCTTTGTGTGATTCTGAGGTCTGAATTTAGTCAAAGTTGTGATTTTTTCTTTGGCAACCTCTATGAGTATTTTATTCATCAAGGGGGGCTTAAAGCTTCTGATTGATGTTAAGGAGTGGGATTAGAGAAGAATAGAAAACTGTTTTGATCTTCTGGAATCTTTTGTCATGTGCTCTAAAACAAACATATGAAAGGGCGTTTCTTTATAAGTTGGTGCCGTTTATTCTTGCATAATTGGGCTGTTCTACTAGTTTTTTTTTTTCTTATTCGTTCTTCATATGGAGGTAGTTAGTTGGTGGTTTTTTAGAGGTTGATTTATTGGTGAATAATTTAGGCCTAGATTCTCTTATCATTGAGACCTAACAGAGTTATATATAATGCTAAATCTTGCTATGGACAATGCAAAGAGTTTGGCTTTCCATGCTTTCTTCAATTATGTGTTAGGGTAATTGGGAACCTGAGAAACTTGTTGATTTTTGTAGAGGATGGAAAGATCAGGAACTGGAAGTCGCCAGAGAAGAGCTTCATCAACTGTACAGAAGCTTAGGCTTGGCGACTGCAATGTGGGGGCTAGGGATCCTATTAGCAACGGCAGCTTCATGGATGTAAGTTCAGTTTTCTTTTGTTTTACTCTTTGGGTCTGTTTCTTTGAGCATTGTGGAGAAACTTTTCTATATGCAGCTTTCATACTTTTGTCAGACCAAATTCGGTTTTTGATTGAGCTGTTCGTATCAAATGCTAGTGGAAGAAAGTGTTTGATTGAGCATTATTGGCTCTGTAGGCTCTTCTTAGTTGGGGATTGCGTTTAGAGTTTCTAATTCACTTTGGTCGCTTACATACATAAAATCTTCGTTTCTTATGCACATAAACATCATATTAACGTCAACAAAGAGATTCACATAGACTTTCTTATGATTTAGATTGTTTGCCTCCATCATCTGTAAATCCACTATGCGTGCAACAGAGAGATTTACAGAGATTTCACATGGTTTGTCCAATGTAGATTGAGACTCGATCACGGGTGGAGACACCGAATGGATCAACTGTGGGAGTCAAAACACGGTTGAAGGATTGTAGTAACGCTCTCACAACATCAAAAGAGCTTCTCAAAATCATTAACAGGATGTGGGGTCAAGATGATCGTCCATCTTCTAGCATGTCCCTCGTCTCTGCTTTACATTCTGAGCTTGAAAGAGCTCGCTTACAGGTCAATCAGGTAATTCACGAACATAAACCTGAAAACAACGACATCAGCTACTTGATGAAGCGTTTTGCTGAAGAGAAAGCAGCATGGAAAAGCAACGAGCAAGAAGTTGTTGAGGCTGCAATCGAATCTGTTGCTGGTGAGCTAGAAGTGGAGAGGAAGCTGAGGCGAAGGTTTGAGAGCTTGAACAAGAAATTGGGCAAAGAATTGGCTGAGACAAAATCAGCTTTGATGAAAGCAGTTAAAGAAATCGAGAACGAGAAGCGAGCGAGAGTGATGGTGGAGAAAGTTTGTGACGAACTAGCAAGAGACATAAGCGAAGACAAAGCCGAAGTTGAAGAACTGAAGAGGGAATCTTTTAAAGTCAAAGAAGAAGTCGAAAAGGAAAGAGAGATGTTGCAGTTAGCAGATGCATTGCGGGAAGAGAGAGTGCAAATGAAACTCTCAGAAGCTAAGCATCAGCTAGAGGAGAAAAATGCAGCTGTTGATAAGCTAAGGAACCAGCTTCAAACCTACCTCAAAGCCAAAAGATGTAAAGAGAAGACCCGTGAACCGCCTCATACTCAGTTACATAACGAAGAGACTGGAGAGTACTTGAACCACCACCACATCGGTTTCGGTTCATATAACATCGAAGACGGAGAAGTAGAAGATGGAAATGAAGAGGATTCAGGAGGAGAAAGCGACCTTCATTCCATAGAACTGAACATAGACAACAAGAGCTATAAATGGCCTTATGGTGAAGAGAACAGAGGGAGAAAATCAACGCCAAGGAAAAGTCTTTCTCTACAAAGAAGCATATCGGATTGTGTTGATTGGGTTGTACAGAGCGAGAAGCTTCAAAAGAGTGGAGGAGATGGAGGATTGGATTGGGGAAGATCTATTGAGGTTGAGCCTAAAGGGTATTTAGATGAAACACAAGCTTATAAACCAAACAAGGCTTCTTCGAAAGATCATCATCTCATCTCGGGTTCGAGACTAAGTAACTTCCGCGGTGGATCCGTTTCAAAGTCGCGGTTATCAGATGCTGCGAAAGGCGAAAACCAGAATGCTAGGAAATCAAGATGGTAATATGATGATGCAATTCTTAATTCACATTTTCAGCGCAGAGATAACAGAATCTAAAAGACAATTATTACATCTACATTATCTCTCTGTTCGCTCGTTTTGTCAAAGAGTGATTCTCATATCTGTAAGTGACGTAAAACATGTAAACTGGTAATGATCCAAACATGTAAGAGCATGAATTCTACACGAAGTGAACATTTGAGATTCAGTTCGCCTACACCCCTCAAAGACTTCAATACTAAACATTACTAAAAATCATATTATTGAGCTCTAGTCGTCGAGCCATTTCCTGATTCGATCCTTGACGAAATCATTCCGAGCCTTGACTCGATCTTGTTGCGGTGCGATGTTGGCAAGTGAGAGATACGCTCCAGCGACGAAGAGAGAAACGCCCGCCGCGAAAAAACCCACCGACACTATTAACTGCCGCCTTGTCGGCGGATACGACATAAAAAACACCATTCCTTCCCTTTTTACTTAGCCGCCGTCTCTTGCAAACTCTGTTTAATACCAACAGTTAATGGGTCAGGCTTTTTATTTTGGGCTTTATTCTTAATGTCCAGTTTGTATCATAACTTTCATTTCTATGGGTTTGAGGTTTGATTCTACAACTAGTTTTTTTCTTTCTACAACTAGTTGTGCTCAAAGCCAAATCTTCAGTGTTTTAGTGTCCGATCTCAGTTCTCAGGAACATTGTATACTACATGAGGACGACATTAATGTTTTACTGATCTTGCGTCTCTTAGGTAGGTTCTTGCAAACCGATAAAGACTAGAAGAGTAGGACTAGCAAAGACACATGTTCAAAACTTTTAGCTTTACTTGAGAAACATTTCATATTCTTTGTGAGAATTATTACTTTAGAATTTGTATTGTGCCGTAGAGAATAATTAAGTCTAAAGTAGTCTGCCCATGTCGTTTACACGAAACGCTATCAATTTAATCCTAAAGATTCACACGTATCTATAAAAAGGGACCTTTTTTAGTCAACGAAACTGAATCATTAATTAATATACATTTAATTTAATTAGATTAGCCGTATTTATTATGATCCCACGCGTCTATCCATTGTTCAAATACGGTCGAACTTAATGTTTAAATGTAAACGTATATAGTTCATGACCACCATATTTAATTAATCCTACATACTACAATTAAAAAAAAAAAAATAAAGGAATTATAGACTATCAAGTTTGACGTAAAAAATACATTAAATAGTAAATAAAATTATTTTCTGTTTTGTAGACAAATGGAAACTGTAATTTTTTTTTGTCTCGTCATTTTTCACATTTTAATTCCATCGACATCTTATAAAGAATATAAGGTACCAAAATCCAAAAAATTCATACTTATCTCTAAACATTAATTGTAAATCCAGCCAAGCATGGTCATAGTGTCAATTAAATGAAATTAATTGTAAGGTTGCCAGCTTTTATTATACTAGTAGTTCGGAAGATATTACTTCTTCTGTGTTACTATATCTTTATTAGCATCTTTTGTTTTTGTTAGGAAAAAAAATATTAAATCTGTGTTTTACCAATTTAATCTTACAAAGAAAAAAAAAAGTCATTAAATAACTTCACATGGGAAATTAAACTCACACTGCAATATTAATAGCTTGCTTTTGGTGTGAAGCTACGTGATACTATTATTGTTGTAGTCATAGTAGTAACAATTAACTTTGACGTAGCCATTTCTTTTTTTTTTTATATATCTTGTAAGTTTCTTTAGAAGATTTTGTAATTCCTGTGATTAACATTAATATACATTTAATTCCTTTACTGCTTCGATTAAGACACCTTTACATGTACGTATATCTGTTTTCATTAATACATTTTGAAATACTACTATTTTGTATATATCTTCGGTCCACAAACTATTCGTATTTCTTCCTTGTTGATAAAATACTCCATGACCCTAAGTGTGTTCAAAGCTAGTTTACAAGTTTTTACGACTGCAAGTATTGTAAAATGGAATAGTAAATATTGTTGTTTCAAATCTTACAAAACTATAAAACAGTAAAACCCCGTAATAAACTTATAAACATACTGTATCATTGTACACAAACAGATATAAACCAACAAAATGGAATAAGTTAAAAGCATGAGATTACTTGAGAGTACAGTGCTATGTATGCATTAGAATTTAGAATGAATGATTTTGCGTCTACAAATCTAGCACGTACATTGCTCGACTAGTTCCGTGGACCGTGTCAGTGGAGATACCTACCGCAACTAAAAGACTTAAAAGTACGGTTACTTTCAGTTCAAGAAGTTAAAACCCATTGTCAAAGCATATTACTTTTTTGTATAACCAAGAAAAAAAACGTTGGACTTGCGATTTTTCTTTGTACTTCTAAGTCTTTTTACTTGAGATGTATATACTCCAACGATTTTTCTTTACATTTATTTTAAAAATAAAATAATTTCTTTCTCTTCAGCTGGTTCAGCAAAAATAATTGCTACCAAGCAGTTAAAGAGACTAGTCGTATTATCGTTGTACTATTTCTTGGAGTATATACATCTCACCTATCATAATTAGATTAGGCCTTAATGAATACATCTCTCTTTCTCTCTCTCTCTCTCTCCCTCTAACCAACTTTTGTGTGTTTGTTTTATAAAATGGCATAAGCATAACCAACAAGAAGACGACTTTCTCAATAATTCCAAAACCTCTTTCTCAAACACCAAAGAGAGAGAGAGAGATCGATGAGCCGGAGGAACAAGAACGGCCCTAAGATTGAGCTGAGGCTGAATCTTTCGCCACCTCCTTCTCAAGCCAGCCAGATGAGTCTTGTTCGATCACCGACCCGATCCAACTCAACTTCACCGAGCTCATGCGTTTCGTCTGAGACGAACCAGGAGGACGAGATCGACACAACAACAACCTCAATGGTTCTTGTAGGTTGCCCTCGCTGTCTTATGTACGTTATGCTTTCTGACGATGACCCTAAATGTCCTAAATGCAAAAGCACCGTTCTTCTCGATTTCCTCCATCATCAAAACGCTTCTTCCGCTACAACAACAGCTCCCGCTGCCAACACTAAACGCAAGAAGACTTGGTGGAGGAACTGATCCAAACCCATGTTTTCATTTGTGTTGTGTGTGTATGTAATCGAGGGATCTCAAACCGAAGTCTAAACTAATCCAAACCGTATTTTTTTATGGTTTGTCCTTCTCTTGAATTTTCTCTATAGTTGTTTTGTCTTTAGAGTAGTGCTAATCACGCTCCGTTTTTAGACCAGACTTGAAGTGGAGCGTGAATAGCACTAACTTTGCTTAAAATGGATGAAAGATTTTTTTTTTTATAACTGATGATGCTTACTTGCTTAGTATTGATGAAACATTTATTGTTGTTGTTTCGTTTCCACGTTTTCTTCTTTTTTTTTTACCATGCAGCCATTATAATTTAGCTATTCCGGTGAATTTTCATGTCTTTAAATCTTTTATCGAAGATGAGTTTCTCTCACAAGAAATCTTAATCAATAACTCTTTTATGCAAGTGGAGATGTATAACTCTGTCTCTGATCCTCTGTTTCTTGAACATGTCTAAAAATTCTCCGGATTATGTTTCTCAATCTTGTTACAAATAATTAGAGTAATTTCCTCTGTTTTCTTGGTTACACTGGTTTATCGTAAACGAAATGTTAGAGATTCACTTTTAACTGTTAAACAAGGCAGACACATCAAAAGTATAAAAAAAAAGAAACTAGAGGTAAACGCCAAGAGGTGATAATCTAAAAATACTATGTTATCTAGCAAGACATATCGTTTTATATTGATTAAAATGTTGTTGAGTTTTTGGTTGCCACAGACAGAGCAAAGATAATTTGGAGTACTAGGATCCAGATGAAACAATTTAGTTTCTATGGTCCTACTCCTACCAAATATAGGTCTTTTAGTTTGGTACCAATATTTGACTCCCCACAACTCAAACCTAAACCCCAGTTTGAGTTCATATTTAGTTATTGTCCCCTTGGGGAACCAATCTTCTTATCTTGTGTCCACAAGACCCTGCAAATGGCAATGAAAATCTAAATAGTAAATTTAGAAAATCTACTGTATTATTTTCATAATGCTAGGGGTGAATTAAAGTTGGTTAAAATTGAAGATGGGGTAGTTCAGATAGGTTTCAATATTATATAAAAGGGTAATGAAATCATTTAAATCAAATATAAATGCATATAGTAGTAATTGAGGCAGTTGAGAATTATGAGCGTTACGTAAGAAATGATAAATACGAATTTAATTCCACCCTTCAATTAAATATTATTACTACATCCTTTTTTTCATTTGTCAAAACAAAAAAAAATTGAACGAAGTAATACAAATTACTTTTTTTCTTTTTCTTTATTTCACTAAATGTCACCTTTATGTTGCATCATCCTTCTTCCTTCATATTTAAGCAAATCTCTCATTCATTCTTCAAAAGCCTCATTTTCTTGTTATCATGCATTTATTGTATTTGTGGGTTGCTCTGCAAATGCGTTAGCTAATCAACCTTTTTCAATACACTAGAATGTCAAACCCAACTAAGCTAATTTTTCTTGTTTAGGGTATTCAATTATAGTTGACTAAACGTGAATTATTGGATTCAGATTAGAGTTAATGCAACTTTTGTGGTTGCAAGACGATTTGTGGTTTACCAACTCGCTCCTTTCTTAACCCCAACAAACAAACTATAAGAATGTATACGAACTATGGTTTAGTTTTACCAAGACCTGAAACCAAACATTTTTTTACCTAACCAAAAGACAATTATTATTAAACTACTGTGATTTTAGTAAAACAAACAAAACACAGACTGGTTTACTGTGTTTAAGGAAGAGGAAGGGGAATGTACTTTACTGGAGCTGCGAAGAATGGCTATTGATCAGAGTGGCTACGTGCTGCGCAACCCATTCTGAGCCAGCCACCGTGCAGCTGAATCCGTGCGTGTGACCTTCCCTCTCGATAGATAAGGAAGTACCCGGAGCCTGCTTAGAAATCTGGACAATGGATTCTAATAAGAGACTCTCTCCTTCATGTGTCAGAACATGCATTTTTGATTAATCGGAGGAGAAGGAAAACTACTTAAACCTCTTCAAAGAGTTGCAGAGGACCCCAATGATCATCAATGCCAAATAAAAATGCAAGCCTGCTCTGATTTTCTCTCATGAAATCCCAATCTGGCTCTGCTGCAAGCTTATAAGCCAAATATGAAACATGTTTGAGAGCTTCAGAGTAAACACTTGCATACTTTTAAGTCAACATGAGACTCTCTAAACTCTTATATGGACACATTGTTGAAAGAAGAGTACCTCTGTAAACTCTGACTTTGCCATAAAGAGAACATTGCGCATCGTGTGGTACTGCAATGAAAGAATAAACAACCAGATGAAGTTAACTTACCTTAATACTAGTTAGGTAGTAGGGAATAAGAATTGAAAATAAAAGAAGATGCAAAGGCTATCTGCAATAATTTCATACAGCTAAGTTCAAGTGTAAAACCCAAGAAAATCAGTGAATTTAGAAAAAAAGCCAATTAATACCTGCCTCAAGTGAGTGCAAGCAGCTTGAACAGCAGTATCAGACCATGAAGCTCCAACAGATTTGGACACAAGCAACCGTGCAGCTGACATAGGTAACAGTCTTAGCGATGCAATGAGAAAACTTGCTGTAGCTGACAGAACAGAAGACCTGAATTTCAACAACGTGATTTGGTCACAATCTTAATAAAAGATGATTTCACTGGTTTTTCATATTTAGAAGGATTCATCACATATATTGACTCACGCTGCAAGTTTCCCAATTAATGATTGCGTTGTTGATTGTTGGTTTAAAGTCAAAAATGGATATAAGCCAACGCAATATACCACCTGCAAAAGCACTCCAGAGAATATAAGAGCATACATAGCACGGAGAGAATTTGTTGATAGAGAAAGAATAACACTTAGTGGAATCCATCTGTACCTTCTTCGAGAACTTCTTCAATATTTCAAGGCATATATAAGATCCAATAGAATGCCCAACCTATCAAGAGCAATTAAGATTCAAGTTTTGAATTATCATAAGATGCAATATGTAAATGGAAACATGTTATGTAACCCATTGTATACATGACACAATAAGTCTTACCAATACTATTGGAACTTTCACGCTCTCCAACTCCTGTCTGATAAAATCTATCTGTATGATAACTAACAACAGATTAAGATCTGTAACTTCATGGGATAAACGATACAAGAACTTGAAGTCTTTGAAATCCAAGAGCAATCAAGAGAAATGACTTCTTTTCCAACAATTATTATCACCTTATGATCGATTTGTTCTTGAAACGAAAATAGCCTCCCAGACTCCCAGTCCTAAAAAGGAGGGAAGCAACAAAAGCATGAATCGAGCTATCACGCTTTAGAACACAAACTAAGAGATATATATATAGAGAAGAGTAATATTAATGCAAACATGCAAAATCCAAAACACAAAGTTATAGTACCTTGCTCGTATGAGATATATGCCCAATGGCTACACAAATAAAACAAACCAGTCTACCATTAGAAAGAGCAGAAGAAATAAACAAAACTCATAACTAAACAGCTTTCACACAAGGAACCAAAGAAAACAAACTCGAAATCTAGAGTGACTTGAGGAGCCATACCAACTATAGATGCATTTCCATCAAGTAACTCATATAAAGATTCCAAAAACTCCTTGTAAAATGATACAACACCTGACAAATAATATACAAGCCAATGTCTGAAACATAGTATAGATTTTTCATATCTAGGTTTTATGTATCACATGCATGGACAGACATTGGAGCTTAAGAATAGAATGAAACCTGGATTCCCTGGGATGAACAATACATGGAATGTGGGATTTTCAGCTTGAATCTCCATTATCTCCGTCATCGAACTTGATCACATATCCAATTGAATAAAAGCTTAATTATAATCAAAGTCGAATTTTTTTCACATAATTTAGAAGAAAACAGATTGATAAATATATACCCAGAAACTCTGCACAATCTGAAAGTAACAGGTCTTTTAGCTTTTTCCATTAGTTTGTTTTGAGTCTCCATATCTGCAGTCACGCGGTTCAACCTATATGTTCTCCTCGAACTACAAATGAGAAGAAACAGAGAATCACATGAAGATGGAACTGAGAAACAGAGGACAACAATTAGAGAGAAAAAAATCGAGACTTTGTACACTATAATGAGTGAAGAAAGTTGTTGTTGAAGAGATCACAACAATGCACCTGTAACGGGATGAGTAGCTACTTCGGAGAATCGAACTCGTGATCTGAGGAAGAAAGCAACGGAGAGACGGAGTTACCCAACAAGGTTGAAGAAGAAGACTGACGACAACAAGTCGCATCTTTTTCGCTTACAACACAATCCGACATCGTTTTGAAGCAATGCGACATCGTTTTTAAGAGAGTAGGGGTCGTTGGGCTTATCTCTCCGGGTTCCTCCTCCCCTTTATCTCCACCTCATGCTTCCACTACAAAGAGAGAGAGAGGTCATTGACAGATAGATAAGTTTTATTTGTAGCTTTCGAGAGAGAGAGAAGAGTCACAAAAGTGAGTGTGTGTTTCCAATGGCGTCTGTAGCGTCTTCAACTACTCTCATCTCTTCCCCTTCTTCTAGGGTTTTTCCAGCAAAGTCTTCACTCTCCTCTCCATCTGTTTCTTTCCTTCGAACCCTTTCTTCTCCTTCCGCATCTGCTGTTGCTCTCCGCTCCGGCTTTGCTCGACGCTCTTCCCTCACTTCCACTTCTCGCCGGAGCTTTGCTGTCAAGGCCCAGGCCGTAAGTTTTCTCATCAATGTCGATACTTTTTCTCGTTCAGTGTCATTGGAATTGGAATTGGAATTCGAATTCATTACCCTATTGTAGAATTCACTCTCTTCCTACTAATTATCTCTAAAGGTTAGGTTTTTGGGATATAAATTGATGTGCTTTTCTGCAGATTACTCTAAAAGTTGAGAAATTTGAGTGACATTTTCTTTTACGGTTGTCAATTTGAATCTCTGGTTTACTTGAATTGAGTGATATTGATGATATACTTGTTAGCCCTGATATGTCTGTTGGATGAGTTTTATGTTGTTTAGGCAGTACACTAGTTCTCTGATTGTTGATTTGACTAGATTTTGATGTGTTAACGAGTTTTACTTTTGTGTGTTATATAGGATGAACTTCCACTGGTTGGAAACAAGGCTCCTGATTTCGAGGCAGAGGCTGTGTTCGATCAAGAGTTCATCAAGGTATATTTTCTAAAGGGCCTTCCTTTTCTATCTTTTGATTAGTTTCTTACATTAATCATAGCTCCTGCTTCTAGTTTTTCTGAGACATTAAGGGTTGAAGCTAAATGAGTAGTCTTTTGTGTTATGCGTCTTTGTGTTCACGGAACTAATTGGTGATTACTGGATATTTCAGGTTAAGCTCTCTGAGTACATTGGGAAGAAGTATGTGATTCTCTTTTTCTACCCTTTGGACTTCACTTTCGTCTGCCCTACAGGTTAGGATTGCTCGACAAGTATATTGAAATTGAATATCCGAGATTCACTGCGTGCTAATCTCTTTCTTTCGTTTTTTCTTTTGTCTTGTAGAGATTACTGCCTTCAGTGACCGCTACTCAGAATTTGAGAAGTTGAACACAGAAGTATTAGGTGTCTCTGTCGACAGTGTGGTAAGTATAACTGTACATTTACTATCACATTACTTCAATCTCTCATCCTTGTTTATGATGGTATTGAGAAATCGAACCTACATCACAGGTGTTCTTATCTGTTTACAAATTGCTCGACTCATGCTTTACTTCTTGTGTGTCTGTCCATGCAGTTCTCGCATCTTGCGTGGGTCCAAACAGACAGGAAATCTGGAGGTCTTGGTGATCTGAACTACCCCCTTGTTTCAGATGTCACTAAATCAATCTCAAAGTCTTTTGGAGTGCTCATCCATGATCAGGTAAACTGTTATCCTCTGGCTTCCTTTAAACTTAAAAAGTGTTTGGGATAAATATAAAGACATAAAACTTTGTTTGTGCAAGAACAGGGAATAGCACTGAGGGGGCTCTTCATAATTGACAAGGAAGGAGTGATTCAACATTCCACCATCAACAATCTTGGTATTGGCCGAAGCGTTGATGAGACAATGAGAACCCTCCAGGTAAATACACACACAACTCCAAAACCACACTCTTTTCCTTTCACCCGGTTGCGGCTATGCTTTAATACGTTTTCAAAATGTTGCAGGCATTACAGTACATCCAGGAAAACCCGGATGAAGTCTGCCCAGCCGGATGGAAGCCAGGTGAGAAGTCAATGAAACCCGACCCTAAACTCAGCAAAGATTACTTCGCTGCTATTTAGAAACTCTCTATTATGATAACAAAAAGGTACAATCTTTGTTATATGTGAGTTGAGTTTTTTTTTTTCTTCTTGTACGCTTAAACAATCCTTTGTTTGGTTCTCACTTTGTCCTCAAATCTATAATAAAACTTTTTTCCGTTAATGAAAGAGTCTCATTGCGTTACGCCTACACACATTCATCATATTCAGTTGTCCACTTACAAGTACACATATTAATGGTAAAAATTATAATGATGTAACAACAACCATTCTATATATATGAAAGAAAAAAATAGAATAATCACTCATTTTGGGATCTTCTTTGGCAGAACAGAACAGTGTGCATATATTGAGAAATCAAAAATATGATAATAGTATATTTTCCAAGCACAATACAGTACACACCACAATTAAAGACATGTAAAAGAAGCAAAGAAGACAGCAAGTATTAACTATCATTAATTTGTAGGATATGATAATTATGATCCTTAAAAAAGCTGATGCTACCTGTAAAAAGCTCCTCATGTGTCCCCCTGCCAACAAGTTCCAACATCATTAATCATCATCATCAACCCAACCTCCTCCGACCAACCGGTAACCGGTAAACGCCGGTCAACTCTCCCCGCTTTAACTACACTACGACCCCGGTCACAGTGTTTTTTTTTTTTTTTGTTCACACTTTCTTAAACAATGCATGCCCTCACCAACTCCGGTGCCGTACTTCTCGCTGTTTTACTCTTCTTCCTCCTCATCCTTGTAGCCGAACTCTCTTACATCTTTTGTCGCCGCACTGGATCTTTACCGTCTCCGGCAAGTCAAGAGGTTATTTTCCAATTCTTGATGTGTTGCAAGAAGAAACATCACTCTCGTATTGAGCCAAGTACCGGAATCGTTTCTGTACAGATGGAGGAACGTGCTGTTGCTGCTGCGGCGGCGCCGGAGGAGGATGTGGCGGCTGCGGACAAGTGGCGAGTGTCGAGGGTTTTGTTCACAATCGAGGAAGAGGATTTGGATCAATTGGAAGATGATAATGATGATGTGGCCTCTGTGGAAGTAGATACTGATGGCGAACTCAGAATTGACGTTCCGATGGAATATTCCGGCGAGCCAACACCGTTTTTGACGCCGTGCGACTCTCCTCCGTACTTCACTCCTTCGCCATCTCCTGGTCGGGATGTGGATGACGTCATTGATGTTTATGACATCAGCAGTAGAACTAGCTGTTGTTTCAATTTCCAAGGCTCTCAGATGTGTTAATTTTTGTTTTGTTTGCTTAATTACTTCCAACGGTTTTTACAGATTAGGTGGAACAGTTTCGTAATTATTTTACGGGTTTTGTCGGAATTATTTTAGTATTTCGTTTTTTTTTTGTTACTACAACTTTGTCGTCGTCATTTTTTTTTTCCGGCAATTTGAATATTAACCAAGACTGCATCATATACAAGTGTCGTCAAATTTAGGACGTAATGTGAATATGTGACAAGTCGTGGAGATGACGGCATGACGCTATGAAGAGGGAGGGATGTACGTTTTGTTTTCTTGGATGTGAATGTATTATGATTCGGTTTTGTCTCGGTTCATTGAAACTTCGGTTTAGTTACCTTAATGAATCAAATTGTTTTGGGAACTCGATCTTCCTTGCGTTTAGTGTTGATTTAGTTACCAAAAGTTTAGGCTATTGTTGTGTTATTTCTATGCGATACATTAGTTGATTCTAGAGACCATACCACGGAAAAATGAAACACGATGCGAATTGGTGCAATGACTTTCAAGAAAATTGATAAAGAAGTTACCAACGACAATAACATCAATGAATGTGACTCAGATGGAGAATTAAAGAACATGATGAGTCTTGACTCATTGACTAATGAAAAAAGAATGAACCTGTTAAAGTCTTTTTGAGAAGAAAATAAAAACTTTTACCAAAAGTGAAATAGTGGACCCCGAAGATAAATCTAGAGTTTGAAATTTAGTAAGATCTCTGAATGACCAACAAGATCTAAACCACAAGAACAATTGCAAAAAGAAAAGATATTATCTCCACAATTGCAATATATAGATAAGTTTCTACAAATGAAATGAAGTATAATCGAATTAGCAAACCTGCTTTTTAGGTTAAACTAATCTATTTCTTGACAAGAAACTATGTGATGGTAATGATACTAATTTTTCTTTTCTCAACTTTATCTTTTCTTTCTACATAACATTGGCTTTTCTACAAAACGTTTCCAAAGCCAAAGAAAAAGGACATAACAAAGTAAAAGCGTTTTATGCACCGTTTGGATTGGCTTTTAGTGCGATACACACAAAACGCAATTTGTTGTTATCCCATTAGGAATCCTAATTCTATCCAGCGTTCACTTTAATAAGCTTAGCCATTGTTCTAACTGGTAGATTGATTATAGAGCTAGTTCATTATTTAGATTCGCTTTTCGTAGAGAAAAATGAGTAAAGAACTAAGAAGACAATATATATCTTCCAACTCCAAGACCACCACATAACAATTCATTAATCCATATGAACTAATCAAAGAATACACAATATTTCTAAAGCCAAAAACTAGAGAGAAAAAAAAAAAGAGAGACTATTAGGAATCCAATAAAGAAATCATAAAACTAGGAGATTTGACTAAGAGAAGTCAAAGTCACACTGCACTGGCTGAAACTTAAACCCTCCGGTCGAGTTAGAGGACAAATGGTTAAGTCGTAAAAGAAGAAAGAAAGGATATTGATGATGATCGAGGAGAAACGTATTATATATATATATATATATATTGGTAAGGTTTAACATATGTGCATGAGTTTCAAGTGACCTAGTTTAGCAGGTCGAGACAAAAAGGGTGCATTCTTGTCTGGACTACTCTCAATCTCAGAAACTTGATGAAGTAACAGAACATTTAATCTTCATCTGCCTCTCCAACACCAATATACCTTCGTAAATTAACTCCAAAAACAGAGGCGTTGAGCCGTTGACCCGTTGACCCTAAAGTAAGATGGAATTTTTTTGGTTGAGTATTGGTTTAACTATATAAACTGGTCGATTGCCAATGTAAAAACTAAAACCCTGTAGGCTGTAGGAGATAAGTTTGTAATTATAAGAATATAAAGGTTAATTGGTGGTAATAAGAATAGTATGGGGGTTAAGTTTGCAATTTCCCGTTCGATGTTTGATTTGGGGATGGTGGGTGATTGAAACTACGGGATCGTGTCTCTCTCTGCTTCTTCCTTCAATCCGATTTCGGACAACCTTTTACTCAGACAGAAGATTTCATTTCTCTGGTGAGCTTCTTGCTTTCTCCAACTCTTTTATCATCATCTTCTGGTGTTTGTTTTTACTTTTCTTGTCTGAACTTTCCTCGTTCTTTGATTTACTTTAGTGATTGGAAAGCTTTACTTTTTTTTTTTCTTTTCACTTCGTGTGTTTGCCTTGGATATGAAGACCTAGTTGACCTTCAGAAGCTTTAAAAGTTTCAAACTTTTTGTTCATTTGCTGACGTTTTCAGCAACCAAAATTCATCGAATCCTGGAACGAATTCTTTCTTACTTGGGATTTCTACTAATGTTAGTATGATTTGAATTTCATGTGTCTGTTGGATTCTGATAAGAGAATGGATTTTGAATCCTCTGTGGTCAGTTATTGATTTGAGTGATGAGCTGCTATAACCTTAGTTCTCAAAATTCCACTGTAATTGTTTCAGTAGATGTTAGTACTTGAACGGTTCTTCGTTTCAACTTCAATTCCTAAACAAACTCAGTTAGTTAAGCTACTCATTGTGACTTGAGCCAATTTCTGTCAGCCAATTGATACTTGTGAGTGTGCCAAAATACCAAACTGAGGCAGCTTTTTTGTCTCTGCCGTTACATAAATTCCACTAGTGTTGGCTTCGATCTATTTGGCTAAGAGGATTGTCTGAACGTAGTTAATCAATCTTTGAAGGGTGTTGGACTCTTTGGAACTACTACTTTTGGTTGGATAGAATTATATTCGGTTTGCTTCTTGCTTTGGTATTCGCTTTGAACTTAGTTTTATATGTAAGTCTAGTGTGTTTTATTGCCTAGCTCATTAAGTACTGCAGTAGTCTATCAGTATATTAAGTTTGCTACAAAATTGTATCTCTTTCCTAAATTTATTGTTTTGTTTTTCTGACAGAATATGTTTGATCCAGAATAGGTTTGTGTTTCGATATAAAGAACCGGCACTCTTTGTATTTGTAATCTTCTGTTAATGAAATGTTTTCTTAAAAAAAAAAATAAACAGGAGTTTAAGAGGGAAACAAGGATAACACTGAGACGAGGCGCGAATGAGATCATCGAGAAGATAGAAGAAGCTGCAAAGCCTCTCGGTTTTGATGTGCGAAAGAAGAACTACAAGGTAAGTTAGTGAGAAAACTCTGAAACAGGAAAGGAAATGAAATGAAGTGAAAAAATAATCAATAACTAAGATTACTTGAAACATATCAGATGAGGCTTGAGAATGTCAAGGCTGGGAGAAAAGGAAATCTCAATGTGGCGACAGAGGTATGTCATATGAGAATGGACATTCAAGAAAGTGTTGGTGATCATGGTTTATCAGTTTCTGATCTGATCCAGAGTTGTTTGTATGGTGTGTGACAAGCAGATATTCCAAGTAGCCCCGCCCCATATGGTTCAAGTATCGAAATCAAAAGGAGACAACAAGGTTAGTCCATAAGTTTTGTTTCGACTTATATCATAGGGTAGTTTTGATGAGCTAACCAGGTGTTTTTAACCCTAAAATCAGGTGTTTTTAACAAAAGTAATCGGAATTTAGAAAAACAAAACAAAACAAAAAACGGTTTTTAATCCTCAAAACCGAAGACCGAAATAACCGAACCGAATTTTATTTCGGTTAAATTCGGTAACGTTTTTAAAAATCAAAATAAACCAATAACCGAACCGAATAAAATCAGGGCTTGTTTTACGCTTTTGTTTTATTGTACATGGGTTTGAAATTAAAATTGATTTGGTTCGGTTTACGGGGTTGGAATTGATAACGAGGTTTTGAGAAAAAGAAAAAAAAAAAAAAAGAGAAAAAGAAAAGTCACGCGATGCCAAAATTGGAAATAGGTGCGTTGATTCGTAAAGGCATGATTTGGTGGGTATTAGCCTAGGGAAAATGCTCTCACTCGCGCAACGCGCGTTTTGTGCGATTGGGGATGAAATAACGCGATCTGATTGGTTGAAAAAACAGAAATAGTAGCTCCCCTCCTCCTCCTCTTTTATTTTGTTTTTGTTAAAACGTTAGCCCACAAACCATAAACTTGACTGCTCTCTTCTCTTTTATTTGTTTTTTTATGTTCTGTGAGTGAATCATTCGTTAAATTAATATCTCTTCTCTTACCCAAATTTGATGTCGACTCGGTTTCTGTTCCACAGTTTTTTTTCAGTCACAAGCACCATGGCTAGTAGTAAGCTTTCAGACCCGGCTTCCTTTTTTTTGTTCTGTTCTTGACCCACTACCCTCGTATGTTTGATTTTGTCTTGTGTCAACATGTTTTGTTGTGTTGTCAACTTATTATTGATTCAATCAATCAAACCACTGTGGACATTGATGTATTTGTGCTCTCTATCTGATCTCTTGCCTTGATAGTAGTAGCATTACTAGGGACAAACAGAGTTGCTCTTTGTATATCTCTGGTGAATGTTATTTCAATCTCCCACTTGTTTCTTGTTCTTTCCTATCTTATGCTCTGAGTGTCTTTTTTTTTTTTTTCTTCATGGGAGTTGAGTGATACTACTGATATGTGTGACCAATGATGATTCATCAGATGGGACTGAGTGATTCATCAAATGTTGCTTTCTAAATTGGCCATTGATTTGAGTAGTACTGTTGTATGTTTTGCACCTGCCTCGTTTGATTCTCTCTTATTAATCACTCACTCAATCAATCTTTTCTAATCATAACCCAAATGTTGATTGGACCTCCAGCATCTCTGCAATCAGAGTCATGGGTCTTATAAAAGGTACCGACCATTACAGCCTTCCATGCTTCTTTTCACAAACTGTTTTTTTTTTTTGTCCTCCCATAACTTCTGACGACGTGACCAATGATGATTCATCAGATGGGAGTGAGTGATTCATCAAATGATTTGGCAAACTTCGCTCAGCTCTGTCTAGTCTTGCAAGTAGTGCCTCTGAAACTTGATTTTACCTTAGAGGCTATTTAAAGTCTCTCTCTTGGTCTAGGTTCCATGCTTGTTTGCATTGTTTTGATTTGAGCTAGTCTTGAGTAGTAATTGTTACTTACTTCTGTGTCTCATATTGGTTATAATGAATTATAGGAGGATATTGATAGCTCTGAGTACTTGGCAGTAAGCTGTTTTTATTTTCTTTTATTTTGGTTTAGTTTAGGGCGTTGCTGATTCTATAATTCCCTATCTGTAAACTGTGTGATTCTTCATTTACTTCACGGTTTACAAACGGACCCAAAAGAAGCTCTTTTCTTTTCTTTTCTTTAGTAATTGATACAAGCGAACGACTGTGGACTAATGTATTTGTTGTGCTCTCTCTCTCTCTCTCTCTCTCTCTCTCTCTCTCTCTCTCTCTCTCTCTCTCTCTCTCTCAGCACCAGTACTAGGGGACTAACTTGCTGTTTGTATATCTCTAGTTATTGATTTCTAGAATGTTGTTATGTCAATCCCCCTCTTGTTTGTCGGTGTTTCATATTTTGAGTGTCTTTTTTATTTCTTAATGGGAGTGAGTCATATAATCAAACGACTGTGGCCTAATAATGTATTTGTGCTCTCTCTCTCTCACCAGTACTAAGGACACACTTACTTTAATTTGCTGTTTGTAATTTTAGCCTGCTTCGGTAATTAACTAAAATTGGTTACTTTTTCTAGCCATTACACGACAGAAGGCGCTGCTCTGGAAGCTGATTGGAAAGCCAAGTTTGATGCATCTTATGAAAATAAATACCCAGAGGAAGCTGGAGCTTTATAATCTTGGGTGAATTGCCAGCCGGTTGGGAGAAGACAGGTCCTGTAAGTAGAACCTTTTGGTCATCTGTAACTTTTAATAGGTATTCTTGAGATGTTATTCACTGCATCTTTTCATTTCTTTTCAGAAATATATACCAGAATCTCTAGGTGATGCATGCCTGTGATATATACCGCCCTCGGCTCGGCTCAGTGGTGGGACTATCATGGAGGCATAAGGTGTGATTCTGGTTAGTCTATTGTTTAGGTCCCAAGACGCTAGTGGAATTGGTTTCTGGTCATTGGTAAAATGAGCATTGTTAAAAGCGGATTAGAATCAACATGCTTGATTTTTCTTCCAGGGAGAAAACGTTTAAGATGTTTGTTTATGGAAATCTTCATGCAGGTGCAGCTCCCTGAAGATCCGGTACGTGTGAATCTGGCATTATTATAGGTCTGGTACGTGTGGGTTTGTTTCGACTTGCATAACTCTGTCTCTTTTGCTTGTATTTGATTCATGCAGAGTGTTCCCTTGATATGGCTTCTTATCAGAAAGTTCCAACTTTGGTCAGCTCTGTCGAGTCTCCTATTGGACCTCCAGCATCTGCAATCAGAGACATGGGTCCGTTAAAAAGCTACCATTACAGCCTTCCTATTACTCCATGCTTCTTTTCACAAGCTGTTATTGGTCATACGAAGTCTGAAGCTGTTAATAATCAAGCCAACACACGGAGGTAAGGGTGGGAAAGAATGTAATATGTTATGTCTTACGGCTTCTTGTCCAGTAGATGGCTTGTTGCAATAGTCAAAAGTACTATTAATACCTTTTTAATATTTATCGGTTTTGAAGTAAAATAAGGTTTTGTGTTTAGGGAATTAGGATAGTGCAAAGTGCAGAAGGATTTTGTTGACTCGTTCTTAGGCGCTCAACGTGAGCTGCTGCTTCTTTTAGCGTTAACTCTATTCTTCTTGAGAAATGCATCACTTGGCCAAGTCATATTGAAGTCCAGGTAGTGGGTCGTGAAATTCCATACTCTGTTTCTTTTGTGAAAGCCAAGATATCTTGCTCTTGTATTTCTCTCCATGTCCTGTTTAGTTGTATGGATCAAGTCATAGTTTGCTGGCGTATACGTATTCATCGAGTTACTGTTTCTGGATCTGTACGAAAGGGATTGCAGTGTGGAAAGAAGACACTAGAAAGCTTATCGAAGAGTCTCCTGTGGTAATATGACTGCACTTAGGCCAAGCTGCTGTCTCTGCGGCACGGGTATACCTTTAATCCTGCTTTCATTTTATAGACTTAATGGTTTTAGGCGAGAAATCTTAGTTCAACAATGTTTCATTACTGTGTTCTGTATATCACATTCATTCATAGTAGACTGTATGTCCCATGTGTCTCTCTATTTTCTGGTGCATTACTAATACTTAATTAATTTGCAGCTGTTAATTCTTTATATTATTTGTATTATTCTCTGGGCAGGTAATGCCTTTGGCTTTGAGGCCATGATGATATATGCTGAAATTGGGGTCCTCAATCAGTATCGCCCTGTTGCAGTAGTCTTACCACCATCAGGATCAGGTGAAGTACAAAATTGTGTATACAAATGTTTTTATTCATCTTCTGGAAAATTCCCTTTTTTTTTTTTCGATATCTGGCCCTGTTTTTAAACTCTTACATCTTAGAATTTGCCTGTAACAACAGTTTGGATTGAAACTGGAGTTGAGCAAGGAGACACTGCTAGCCTGCACTATGATCCTATGATTGCAACGCTTGTTGTCTGGGGAGATAATCGTGGCAAAGCTCTAGTAAAACTGGAGGGTTGCTTGTCTAATAAACTTTCAGGTACATTCCCTAAGAACCCGTAAATATATTTTGGTGCTCTTCAAGTTTTGATTGAGCATTAGGTTTATTCTTAATAAGGTGATTAGGATTTGGGGTTTACAGTGACGAATTTAGAATGAATCTTGATAGACATACATGGTTACGAGAGGATTTGGTGATTGGAATGTCAAATCTCAGTCAGTCAAAGAAGATATGAACTTGAGTTTGATCTTGAAAGTAAAGTGGGTTTTGTTGGATGTTTCATTGTCTTAATCTCAGTCAAAGAAGATATGAATTGTCATTTAGGGGTTATAAATTAATTTGGCATGTGGCTTATAAATTAAAATTGATTTCGGTTCGGAGTACATGGGTTTGAAATTAAAATTGATTTGGTTCGGTTTACGGGGTTGGAATTAATAACGAGGTTTTGAGAAAAATAAAAAAAAAAAAAGAGAAAAAGAAAAGTCACGCGATGCCAAATTTGGAAATAGGTGCGTTGATTCGTAAAGGCATGATTTGGTGGGTATTAGCCTAGGGAAAATGCTCTCACTCGCGCAACGCGCGTTTTGTGCGACTGGGGATGAAATAACACGATCTGATTGGTTGAAAAAACAGAAATAGTAGCTCCCCTCCTCCTCCTCTTTTATTTTGTTTTTGTTAAAACGTTAGCCCACAAACCATAAACTTGACTGCTCTCTTCTCTTTTATTTGTTTTTTTATGTTCTGTGAGTGAATCATTCGTTAAATTAATATCTCTTCTCTTACCCAAATTTGATGTCGAAGCTTCTAAGCTCACCCAACTCGGTTTCTGTTCCACAGTTTTTTTCAGCAGTCACACACCACAACACAGTCACAAGCACCATGGCTAGTAGTAAGCTTTCAGACCCGGCTAGTATACTCTGATTGTTCTGTTGTTTCGTTATAGGTGGGTGATGGGACAACTACTGTTGTTCTTCTTGCAGCAGAGTTTTTGAAGGAGGCTAAGCTATTTATTGAGGATGGTGTTCACGCTCAGAATTTAATCAGGAGTTACCGTACTGCTTGCACTTTGGTTTGTATTTTTTTCTTTCTTTAGGACAGTTACAACTCTTTAATTGTTGGATCTTTTAACACATTAAAATCACTGCTCTTTATTGTTGTAGGTATTTGAGAAGGTTAAAGAACTCGCTGTTAGCATTGAGGGGAAGAGTGCAGAGGAGAAGAAAGGTTTGTTGGCTAAATGCGCTGCTACTACTCTTTCATCTAAGCTTATTGGTGGGGAAAAGGAGTTTTTTTTGCTAGTGGGAATGAAGACAGGCTAAATCTGATTGGGATCAAGAAGGTAAACACATTTTTAATTCTACAAATCTGTTGTGTCTCTTTCATTCTTTTTCATTATGGGAATGTTTTAAACTGGCTATGCATATTATGTCAATTAATGTTTTTTTGCTATGTTCTGTTTATCTTTCGACTTCAATTTTATCTATCGATGGATTTCTACATGGCTTTTGCAATCAAATAGGATTGCATTTTCTTGTTTTCTAGTTGCAATCTTGTATCACAAACGGCCTATCTGCTGCATTCTGCCTCTATCTGTTCCATTTCATTTCATTTCTAGGTCCAGTTGAATTTGAGGAAGTGTGAATTGGCTTAGTGCTACAGGGTCCATATGATTGACTTCTATAACAAATTGTCTTTGATTGAGATTCTTCAAGATCCAAGTCAAGTCATAGACATTCCCATTTGTGCCTTTCCTGTAAAGCCAGGTTAATGATGCATCTTAGCTAATGTCATGAGTTTCTCTGCAGGTTCCTGGTGGCAATATGAGAGACTCTTTCCTCGTTGATGGTGTAGCTTTCAAAAAGACATTCTCATATGCGGGTTTTGAGCAACAGCCAAAGAAATTTCTTAGCCCCAAAATTCTCTTGCTTAACATCGAATTGGAGTTGAAATCTGAATAAGAAAACGCTGAAATTAGGTCGGCATTCTGGCTCTTTATGTTTATATTTCCCCTACAATGAAGCATCTTTTCGCCTTATTTGACTTGGCTCCACCCATTGTTCACAGGCTGTCAGATCCATCACAGTACCAGTCAATAGTTGATGCGGAATGGAATATCATTTATGACAAGCTAGATAAATGTGTTGAGAGTGGAGCAAAAGTTGTTCTTTCTCGACTTGCTATTGGTGATCTAGCTACTCAGGTTTGTTGATATCTTTCTTTTCTATTTTTCGCATCTTCCGGAGGATGTGCTTGCATAGTCAGGCTGAATATTGACGTCTATCTGTATTTCTTGTTAAATCATTTGGCAACTTAAAAGCATGGTTACATTGATAGATTAATACTAGTCTTGCAATTCTCAGTGTAAGACTATTGAGCATGAGCAGCACTTCAAAGTTGCAATTGTGTGTTCGTTTGTAGTGTATTTTCCGCAGAAACTTATGAATATGTTTGCTCTTGTCAATCGTTATTGTTCACTACGGTACCTTGCAATTTGGTGTTTCATTTTCGTATCACTCAAGGGTGCTTGACTGTGTTTTACTTGGCATTTTGTGGCAGTATTTTGTGGATTGTGATATATTCTGTGGTGGTCGTGTGGCAGAAGAAGATCTTAACCGTGTGGCTGCTGCAGCTGGAGGAACAGTTCAGACAAGTGTTAACAACATAATAGATGAGGCCCGTGAAAAATGATTTTCTTTGCTTGCTATTGGATAGGCTTACTAGCGTTCAGTGACTTGTTGATTTCATTCATATGAATCAGAGGTTGTTTTTAATCTATGCAGGTTCTTGGAACTTGTGAGATTTTCGAGGAAAAACAAGTTGGTGGGGAGAGGTTGAACATATTCAGTGGTTGCCCTTCAGGCCGTACAGAAACTATTGTCCTCCGTGGTGGAGCTGATCAGGTATACATCAGATATTGGAAGCTTCATGAATATAAACTAATCAGCATAAATATGAATTCCTTTGAAACATTAATGGCAGTTCATCGAAGAAGCTGAGCGGAGTTTACATGATGCGATTATGATTGTGAGAAGAGCTGTGAAGAACTCAACTGTTGTTCCTGGAGGTGGAGCTATAGATGTAAGTGTCCCCCATTCACTGTGGTTCAGTAGTTAATGTTTTGCATGTAGGGTTAGCTCGTAATCTGGCTCAAATCATTTTATTATTGTATTTTCTCGAAAATGTCACTCGTGGGAGGCTTGCACCGGGTTCCCTTGGTAAAACTTGAGACAAACTACCCGGTAGAGCCAAATCCACAGGACAAATCATTTGTTTATGTTCACCAAACGTCAAATTTTGAATGACATAGTAATTCCTGATGTTAATTGCAGTCTGAGAGAGGGCAAATGATGCTTGCTGCTACGTCTGATTCCAGTGACCAATCAACGGATATGTTGGATGAAAAAGGTGATAAATTCTTCTCTGTTGATGAACAAGTATCTATTTTGTTTCCGTATATATTTTGATCCATATACCCTTCGGTAGGCTTGCTCAAAATCGTGAGGTAACTAAGAAAAAGCAGATTGGGGAAGAAGGTATATGTTGCATCTGTTCTTGTTTTGATATTTCTCATATATTCCTCTTACTTCCTTGCAACATCTCTAGAAGAATGTCTATTTGCCATTACCTTAAAACATGTTATTGTTTCCTCCATTGGCGTATGTTCTGCAGCTGGAGAATAGTCGATTAAAGAAGACTCAACTTGAGCAAGAGCTGTAAAGAGCAAGACAGTGGGCTTATTTGGTTTGATTCTGAGTAAGTAAATAAGATAAAAGAGACTTCAGCCGAGGCCTAATATGTCAGTTCAACTAATAAGGAATAGTTAAGTCGAGTCTTGGATTAGCTGAAGTCGAGGAGGTAACAGAATTATGGGTCATCGATAGTTTTCTTGGGTAAAGGTGGTAATGCTCTAAAATTAATCCTTGGGTCCTTCTGGTTTGTTCATTGGATTCTGCAGGGGCTTTGGCATTTGATGCTGAACATTCACGGTGGCTTGAAGAAAAGAACGGGCAAATGAATGAGCTGAGATGCAGGTGAGACTGAGCTCCGGACAATTGTAACTCACTATGAAGAGCTTTTCAAGATTAAGAGTAATGCAGCTAAGAATGATGTCTTTGACTTGTTGTTTATCTGGAATGTGGAAAACACCAGCTGAGAGATGTTTCTTGTGGCTTGGCGTGTTCCGCTCAAGAATGAATCACGGATTTACCACCATATATCATTTTTTAATCATCAAAAACCATAGTTGTATATGTAAAATATGTAGGAGTGTTTTGAGGAATCTCATATATATAACTTGTCCCTTTATTTGGCCTCAAGCACAAAGATAAATTCTATACAAACCACCATATCAATATGTTGCCAAGGTTTTCAGCTGGAGTTTAGAACAGAGGAGAAGACATGTGTTGTGGTCGATCTAAAGTCACCATATTACATAAATTGTTTTGTTTTGTTTTTGGGCGTAGAATCGCTGAGAGAGGCTGTTACAGAGGTTGGGAAGGATGCTGTGTCTAATATATCGCATGTGTGTTAGAAGAAAAAGAACTGGACTTATTGTAAAAGAGTTTATTCGTCTTGGAAACAACCGAAATTGTAATTAACCCAACCCATTCACAAAACCAAAGGCTGAGAAATGGTCGAGTCATCGTCACATGCTAAACAAAGCGTTTCAAAACAGTGATATATCTTTACAATAAAAAGCATATTAGGCCGACGAAGTGGTAATAATAGACTCTTTGAGCAAATATATATACATATATATATATATATTTTATATAATATAATACATTATATTATACGACTATATTTACTTAAAACTAGATTCAAAATAAGAATTTTAAACAATATTTACTTTATTATTAATAAAATCGATTTAGGGATAAAGGTTTCCCGATTTCACAGTTAGAAGAGAATTAAATTGAGTTTTTTTTTGGGAATCTTTGCAGTTGGGGTTGAAGAATGGAGAAATGTTGTGATTGCAGTTGCAATTGCGCACAAATTATTCAATTACTTAAAATTGAAACGCAGTCTCTTATGGATAGATTGAAGAGCTATGAGCTCACCGAGGCAGAAGCTGAAGCTGGTAGTGATCCTCTGGAGGCTGCAGCAGCTGAATCCGGTGACAAGAACCAAGATCCTCTTCTGGAGCCCTTTCTTATTAATCATTTTAATTTTTTTTGAGCAAGAAATTCACTAAAGCAAATATATAATTTTTTATATAATACGATCAGAGTATTCCCCCTGTTCGTGTAATGTAGTAACGCTACTGTTTGATAGGATTTATTAAGTAGTAGTTATAAGTTATGTGGGCTTGTTAAAGCTTATGTAGTTTTCACTATTGTCACATTTACATTATGACAATCTTGTTATAATTAATCATTTCTGAATAAGAAATTTCGTGTAATCAATTTACCTAACACATATAATGATAGATCAGTTTTACCTTTACGTCTTACATATAATCAATTTTACTTCTTCAAGTACATCCCCCAAATAGTTCGCCCTAAAAACCTTTTCTCCCAAACCCGATTATCGAGGCGCCGCAACCCTCAAATTTCTCCGATGCCGGTGGGGCTTTTGCTCGCCGGCGTCGGGGCAGTTCGATCTTAGATCTCTTTCTCTGCTTTTGTTGCTCCTTTAAACCTCTTAGGCAATTTCTTTTTCCCCTTTTGCGTCTTCTTTTGCTATCGCCGCTCACCCGATTCACTCAATCACACTCAGGTAGAGGCTCGCACATCATCGAATACAGAGGTCAGAGGAGACTGACAAACTCCCCTATCTGTAACCCCGACCAAGCCTCACTACCAGCGGAAATCAAGTCCCGATGCTTCTCTCGATCCGGAATGGTCTTTGTCTCTACAGTACCCTCTACTACAACGTCACCCGAGCCTTGGCAGACAGAGTCGGAGATGACGAATGGTGTGGATACCTTTAGAGATTTGCGTATCCTCCGATACTGGACTACCACCTTAAATCCAAGTCACAGCCGGAACCCGACATATCTATCTTTCCCACTGGACTATGGACGTGATTACAAGAGCTTCCCCAACCTCCAAAAGCCCAGGTTCTCGCTTTCAAATCCCTTATCATCCTATCGACTCTGCTTAGTCTATTTGGTTACCCTCGGTGTCCGAAGACTGCATCGAAGAACCCACTTAGCTAGTTTGTCTTGGATGTACAAAGGATTAGCCGGAACTATGGTACTTGTTAAGTTTGTATCATTGTATGTTGGATTCAAGAAGTGGATTTACCAAGCTTTACTTAAACCCCCGAACCCTCTCCCCTGTAAGAAGCTTAGGTCTGTTGTCCCCTTGTCCGTGTCTCGCCTTTTAAACATCTTGTGTGGATTCCTTGATCACCATCTTCATGGCAGAGAGGATCCACCTGGTTTGTTGCGGCTTTACACGTTTACTTTGTACCTGCTAGTAGCTTCTTTGGTGAGCATTACTGCTCCCATTACCCTGCAACCATCCTCCCGTTTGAAGCCCAGGTTTGTGCTTTATCTTTCAATGCATCACCGTAGATATAATCTGTGTGGAATTCTTGATCACCATTATCATGGCAGAGAGGATCCACCTTTTATATTACGATTTCACATTCTCTGTTTGAGTAGCCTGGTTCTAGCTTCACTTGCGAAATCTGTATCTCCTAAATTCTTGAAGTCCTGTGGTTTTATGACCCCATCTCCATGGAGTGGGTGTTACCAGTACAACTTCCAGAGCTTTACACCGAATCCCGTCACATCCCTTACCTTTCCTTGTACCCCCAATCAGAGTACACTCAACTCTACTCGATCTCTTGACAAAGCAAACCTTCGGGTAGGCATCCTCATCCCGGTGAGTATCTCAGCTTTGGCTATCTCAACGTCACTTGGTCTTCGATACAAGACATAGGCCACCTTTTCTTCCATCGACTTGCTCTTGGAAGCTGCATCGTTATTGCTCGAACTCACAGGATCCACAACCCTTACTAGGATTTGGTTCATAGCTCTCAAGACTACAATCTCGATGATCTCTATCTACCTCTATCTCTTTTTTGTCTTGGCTTTGGGGACTGCCTCTCTTTGTTGTCTTTTAAACTTTGTTTTTTACTTTGTATTTTATGTTCTGTTCTAATAGAATGAAACATATGTTTTGTCCAAAAAAAAAAAAAAAAACAATTTTACTTCTTCCAAATATTAATAAAATATAAAAAACGCTATCAAATCATTCATTGATAAAAAAAACTTAAGAAAATTACATTAATTTCTTATTTTGATTATCTTAATTTTCTTATATTATGCTAATCACTAATTTTAATGCATTAAACTTTGTACACTTTAATCACTTTTATTAAAAATTTCTTTTTACTATATGATTATAATAAATAATAATTGCAATTAAAATGCAAATATTTTCCTTATTAATTGCATATATTTTTCTATTGAAATTACCTAATAGATAATTTTCCTATTATAGTTAATGATATAATATATTACTTTTGGTTTTAAGTATTTTCAAAAATATTAATTGTGCTTAGATTATTACGTTTGTGCGAACTGGCTAACCTTGACTTCCTCCACTAAATTTCTCACAAAAGCATAATGTAATATCTTTCTTTGACTCGGTTTCAGCCCATCAACCACTGAAGGTATGGATCTTAGAAGATCCGCATTGAAATACATAATAAGTTCTTGCTTGATGAAATCACCAAATGTTATTTGATGTTCCTTCGGATCAATATACCTGCCAGGCTGAACGATGTAAGAGACATCAGCATATGCATATAAACAAAGCAAAGATAGTAGATAATCCAAATGATAACTCAATCTTTCATACTACAAAACTTTTAATCCACTTTATCCGTTTGTCACCAAATAATTTTGATTTACTAAACACAGTGTCGAAATCCACTTCATCACGATCATATTTTTCCCAAACAAATATTTTTTATATTCAGAAACATAAGTAAAATACTCTTTTCCCTCCAGACGAATTTGTACCCAACGCCTGGAAATATATATGAACAATTAGTATGCAATATTAAGAAGTGCTCTCTAATTGGTTACAATTAGATGAACTCATAAAAGCACAGTGATGGATCTGAGTTGACTTTGAATTCTCAGTAATATATATGAATGATCATTGATCAACCAGATCTAAACCACGAGAACAAAAATAAAATAAAAAAGAAGATATTATCTACACAATTGCAATATATAGATAAGTTTCTACAAATGAAATGAAGTATAATCGAATTAGCAAACCTGCTTTTTTAGTTAAACTAGTCTATTTCTTTACAAGAAACTATGTGATGGTAATAATACTAACTTTTCTTTTCTTAACATTGGCTCTTCTACAAAACGTTTCCAAAGCCAAAGAAAAATGGCATAACAAAGTAAAAGTGTTTTATGCACCGTTTGGATTGGCTTGTAGTGCGATATACACAAAACGCAATTTGTTGTTGATCCCATTAGAAATCCTAATTCTATCCAGCGTTCACTTTAATAAGCTTAGCCATTGTTCTAACTTGTAAATTGATTATAGAGCTAGTGCATTATTTAGATTGGCTTTTCGTAGAGAAAAATGAGTAAAGAACTAAGAACACAAAATATATCTTCCAACTCCTCCAAGACCACCACATAAAAATTCATTAATCCATATGAACTAATCAAAGAAAACACAATATGTCTAATGCCAAAAACTAGAGAAAAAAAAAAAAAACAAAAAAGACTATTATGAATCCAATAAATAAAGAAATCATAAAACTAGGAGAGTTTGACTAAGATAAGTCAAAGTCACACTGCACTGGCTGAAACTACCCTCCGGTCGAGTTAGAGGACAAATGGTAAAGTCGTAAAAAACCGGTTTAGTAAAGACAAATGGTAAGTCCAAGTCGTAAAAGAAGAAAAGACGGAGAAACATATTATATATTTGGTAAGGTTAACCAGAGCCGGACCAAAGTATTTGGGGACCCATACAAATTATACAAAATTATAGTCATTATTTTCATAGTCTAAAAACTATAGACTAAAAATAATAACATGATACAAAATATTTTAAAAGAAATGTAACAAACTCTTAAATTTTCTGAAAAATAACATTTTTTGGGTATTTAGGGGCCTCTTTGTAACCAAAAGTTTTTCAAAAAATGTGGGGGCCCCATTGCAACGTTTCATTTCAATGGGGTCAAGTCCGGCATTGAGGTTAACATATGTCATATGTGCATGAGTTTCAAGTGATCTAGCTTAGCAGGTCGAGACAAAAAGGGTGCATTCTTGTCTGTACTACTCTCAATCTTAAAGATTTGATGAAGTAACAGAACATTTAATCTTTATCTGCCACTCCAACACCAATATACCTTCGTAAATTAACTCCAAAAACAGAGGCGTTGAGCCGTTGACCCGTTGACCCTAAAGTAAGATGGAATCTTTTTGGTTGAGTATTGGTTTAACTATATAAACTGGTCGATTGCCAATGTAAAAACTAAAACCCTGTAGGCTGTAGGAGATAAGTTTGTAATTTTAAGAATAGAAAGGTTAATTGGTGGTAATAAGAATAGTATGGGGGTTAAGTTTGCAATTTCCCGTTCGATGTTTCATTTGGGGATGGTGGGTTTTTTTTTTTTTGTAGACAAAACGACGTCTCGGTGATTGAAACTACGGGATCGTGTCTCTCTCTGCTTCTTCCTTCAATCCGATTTCGGACAACCTTTTACTCAGACAGAAGATTTCATTTCTCTGGTGAGCTTCTTCCTTTCTCCAACTCTTTTATCATCATCTTCTGGTGTTTGTTTTTACTTTTCTTGTCTGAACTTTCCTCGTTCTTTGATTTACTTTAGTGATTGGAAAGCTTTACTTTTTTTTTTTCTTTTCACTTCGTGTGTTTGCCTTGGGTATGAAGACCTAGTTGACTTTCAGAAGCTTTAAAAGTTTCAAACTTTTTGTTCATTTGATGACGTTTTTCAGCAACCAAAATTCATCGAATCCTGGAACGAATTCTTTCTTACTTGGGATTTCTACTAATGTTAGTATGATTTGAATTTCATGTGTCTGTTGGATTCTGATAAGAGAATAGATTTTGAATCCTCTGTGGTCAGTTATTGATTTGAGTGATGAGCTGCTATAACCTTAGTTCTCAAAATTCCACTGTAATTGTTTCAGTAGATGTTAGTACTTGAACGGTTCTTCGTTTCGACTCCAATTCCTAAACAAACTCAGTTAGTTAAGCTACTCATTGTGACTTGAGCCAATTTCTGTCAGCCAATTGATACTTGTGAGTGTGCCAAAATTCCAAACTGAAGGCAGCTTTTTGTCTCTGCAGTTACGTAAATTCCACTAGTGTTGGCTTTCGATCTATTGGCTAAGAGGAATGTCTGAACGTAGTTAATCAATCTTTGAAGGGTGTTGGACTTTTTGGAACTACTTATTTTGGTTGGAGAGAATTATATTCGGTTTGATTTCTTGCTTTGGTATTCGCTTTGAACTTAGTTTTATATGTAAGTCTAGTGTGTTTTATTGCCTAGCTCATTAAGTACTGCAGTAGTCTATCAGTATATTAAGTTTGCTACAAAATTGTATCTCTTTCCTAAATTTATTGTTTTGTTTTTCTGACAGAATTTGTTTGATCCAGAACAGGTTTGTGTTTCGATATAAAGAACCGGCACTCTTTGTATTTGTAATCTTCTGTTAATGAAATGTTTTCTTAAAAAAAAAAAAAACAGGAGTTTAAGAGGGAAACAAGGATAACACTGAGACGAGGCGCGAATGAGATCATCGAGAAGATAGAAGAAGCTGCAAAGCCTCTCGGTTTTGATGTGCGAAAGAAGAACTACAAGGTAAGTTAGTGAGAAAACTCTGAAACAGGAAAGGAAATGAAATGAAGTGAAAAAATAATCAATAACTAAGATTACTTGAAACATATCAGATGAGGCTTGAGAATGTCAAGGCTGGGAGAAAAGGAAATCTCAATGTGGCGACAGAGGTATGTCATATGAGAATGGACATTCAAGAAAGTGTTGGTGATCATGGTTTATCAGTTTCTGATCTGATCCAGAGTTGTTTGTATGGTGTGTGACAAGCAGATATTCCAAGTAGCCCCGCCCCATATGGTTCAAGTATCGAAATCAAAAGGAGACAACAAGGTTAGTCCATAAGTTTTGTTTCGACTTATATCATAGGGTAGTTTTGATGAGCTAACCAAGTGTTTTTAACCCTAAAATCAGGTGTTTTTAACAAAAGTAATCGGAATTTAGAAAAACAAAACAAAACAAAAAACGGTTTTTAATCCTCAAAACCGAAGACCGAAATAACCGAACCGAATTTTATTTCGGTTAAATTCGGTAACGTTTTTAAAAATCAAAATAAACCAATAACCGAACCGAATAAAATCAGGGCTTGTTTTACGCTTTTGTTTTATTGTACATGGGTTTGAAATTAAAATTGATTTGGTTCGGTTTACGGGGTTGGAATTAATAACGAGGTTTGAGAAAAAGAAAAAAAAAAAGAAAAAGAAAAGTCACGCGAAAATTGGAAATAGGTGCGTTGATTCGTAAAGCATGATTTGGTGGGTATTAGCAGGGCTTGCTCACTCGCGCAACGCGCGTTTTGTGCGATTGGGGATGAAATAACGCGATCTGATTGGTTGAAAAAACAGAAATAGTAGCTCCCCTCCTCCTCCTCTTTTATTTTGTTTTTGTTAAAACGTTAGCCCACAAACCATAAACTTGACTGCTCTCTTCTCTTTTATTTGTTTTTTTATGTTCTGTGAGTGAATCATTCGTTAAATTAATATCTCTTCTCTTACCCAAATTTGATGTCGACTCGGTTTCTGTTCCACAGTTTTTTTTCAGTCACAAGCACCATGGCTAGTAGTAAGCTTTCAGACCCGGCTTCCTTTTTTTTGTTCTGTTCTTGACCCACTACCCTCGTATGTTTGATTTTGTCTTGTGTCAACATGTTTTGTTGTGTTGTCAACTTATTATTGATTCAATCAATCAAACCACTGTGGACATTGATGTATTTGTGCTCTCTATCTGATCTCTTGCCTTGATAGTAGTAGCATTACTAGGGACAAACAGAGTTGCTCTTTGTATATCTCTGGTGAATGTTATTTCAATCTCCCACTTGTTTCTTGTTCTTTCCTATCTTATGCTCTGAGTGTCTTTTTTTTTTTTTTTTCTTCATGGGAGTTGAGTGATACTACTGATATGTGTGACCAATGATGATTCATCAGATGGGACTGAGTGATTCATCAAATGTTGCTTTCTAAATTGGCCATTGATTTGAGTAGTACTGTTGTATGTTTTGCACCTGCCTCGTTTGATTCTCTCTTATTAATCACTCACTCAATCAATCTTTTCTAATCATAACCCAAATGTTGATTGGACCTCCAGCATCTCTGCAATCAGAGTCATGGGTCTTATAAAAAGGTACCGACCATTACAGCCTTCCATGCTTCTTTTCACAAACTGTTTTTTTTTTTTTTGTCCTCCAATAACTTCTGACGACGTGACCAATGATGATTCATCAGATGGGAGTGAGTGATTCATCAAATGATTTGGCAAACTTCGCTCAGCTCTGTCTAGTCTTGCAAGTAGTGCCTCTGAAACTTGATTTTACCTTAGAGGCTATTTAAAGTCTCTCTCTTGGTCTAGGTTCCATGCTTGTTTGCATTGTTTTGATTTGAGCTAGTCTTGAGTAGTAATTGTTACTTACTTCTGTGTCTCATATTGGTTATAATGAATTATAGGAGGATATTGATAGCTCTGAGTACTTGGCAGTAAGCTGTTTTTATTTTCTTTTATTTTGGTTTAGTTTAGGGCGTTGCTGATTCTATAATTCCCTATCTGTAAACTGTGTGATTCTTCATTTACTTCACGGTTTACAAACGGACCCAAAAGAAGCTCTTTTCTTTTCTTTTCTTTAGTAATTGATACAAGCGAACGACTGTGGACTAATGTATTTGTTGTGCTCTCTCTCTCTCTCTCTCTCTCTCTCTCTCTCTCTCTCTCTCTCTCTCTCTCCTTAGCACCAGTACTAGGGGACTAACTTGCTGTTTGTATATCTCTAGTTATTGATTTCTAGAATGTTGTTATGTCAATCCCCCTCTTGTTTGTCGGTGTTTCATATTTTGAGTGTCTTTTTTATTTCTTAATGGGAGTGAGTCATATAATCAAACGACTGTGGCCTAATAATGTATTTGTGCTCTCTCTCTCACCAGTACTAAGGACACACTTACTTTAATTTGCTGTTTGTAATTTTAGCCTGCTTCGGTAATTAACTAAAATTGGTTACTTTTTCTAGCCATTACACGACAGAAGGCGCTGCTCTGGAAGCTGATTGGAAAGCCAAGTTTGATGCATCTTATGAAAATAAATACCCAGAGGAAGCTGGAGCTTTATAATCTTGGGTGAATTGCCAGCCGGTTGGGAGAAGACAGGTCCTGTAAGTAGAACCTTTTGGTCATCTGTAACTTTTAATAGGTATTCTTGAGATGTTATTCACTGCATCTTTTCATTTCTTTTCAGAAATATATACCAGAATCTCTAGGTGATGCATGCCTGTGATATATACCGCCCTCGGCTCGGCTCAGTGGTGGGACTATCATGGAGGCATAAGGTGTGATTCTGGTTAGTCTATTGTTTAGGTCCCAAGACGCTAGTGGAATTGGTTTCTGGTCATTGGTAAAATGAGCATTGTTAAAAGCGGATTAGAATCAACATGCTTGATTTTTCTTCCAGGGAGAAAACGTTTAAGATGTTTGTTTATGGAAATCTTCATGCAGGTGCAGCTCCCTGAAGATCCGGTACGTGTGAATCTGGCATTATTATAGGTCTGGTACGTGTGGGTTTGTTTCGACTTGCATAACTCTGTCTCTTTTGCTTGTATTTGATTCATGCAGAGTGTTCCCTTGATATGGCTTCTTATCAGAAAGTTCCAACTTTGGTCAGCTCTGTCGAGTCTCCTATTGGACCTCCAGCATCTGCAATCAGAGACATGGGTCCGTTAAAAAGCTACCATTACAGCCTTCCTATTACTCCATGCTTCTTTTCACAAGCTGTTATTGGTCATATGAAGTCTGAAGCTGTTAATAATCAAGCCAACACACGGAGGTAAGGGTGGGAAAGAATGTAATATGTTATGTCTTACGGCTTCTTGTCCAGTAGATGGCTTGTTGCAATAGTCAAAAGTACTATTAATACCTTTTTAATATTTATCAGTTTAGAAGTAATGTAAGCTTTTTTTTTTTCTCTAGGGAATTAGGATAGTGCAAAGTGCAGAAGGATTTTGTTGACTCGTTCTTAGGCGCTCAACGTGAGCTGCTGCTTCTTTTAGCGTTAACTCTATTCTTCTTGAGAAATGCATCACTTGGCCAAGTCATATTGAAGTCCAGGTAGTGGGTCGTGAAATTCCATACTCTGTTTCTTTTGTGAAAGCCAAGATATCTTGCTCTTGTATTTCTCTCCATGTCCTGTTTAGTTGTATGGATCAAGTCATAGTTTGCTGGCGTATACGTATTCATCGAGTTACTGTTTCTGGATCTGTACGAAAGGGATTGCAGTGTGGAAAGAAGACACTAGAAAGCTTATCGAAGAGTCTCCTGTGGTAATATGACTGCACTTAGGCCAAGCTGCTGTCTCTGCGGCACGGGTATACCTTTTAATCCTGCTTTCATTTTATAGACTTAATGGTTTTAGGCGAGAAATCTTAGTTCAACAATGTTTCATTACTGTGTTCTGTATATCACATTCATTCATAGTAGACTGTATGTCCCATGTGTCTCTCTATTTTCTGGTGCATTACTAATACTTAATTAATTTGCAGCTGTTAATTCTTTATATTATTTGTATTATTCTCTGGGCAGGTAAGGCCTTTGGCTTTGAGGCCATGATGATATATGCTGAAATTGGGGTCCTCAATCAGTATCGCCCTGTTGCAGTAGTCTTACCACCATCAGGATCAGGTGAAGTACAAAATTGTGTATACAAATGTTTTTATTCATCTTCTGGAAAATTCCCTTTTTTTTTTCGATATCTGGCCTTGTTTTTAAACTCTTACATCTTAGAATTTGCCTGTAACAACAGTTTGGATTGAAACTGGAGTTGAGCAAGGAGACACTGCTAGCCTGCACTATGATCCTATGATTGCAACGCTTGTTGTCTGGGAGATAATCGTGGCAAAGCTCTAGTAAAACTGGAGGGTTGCTTGTCTAATAACCTTTCAGGTACATATTCCCTAAGAACCCGTAAATATATTTTGGTGCTCTTCAAGTTTTGATTGAGCATTAGGTTTATTCTTAATAAGGTGATTAGGATTTGGGGTTTACAGTGACGAATTTAGAATGAATCTTGATAGACATACATGGTTACGAGAGGATTTGGTTGAGTTTGATCTTGAAGATACGAACTTGAGTTTGATCTTGAAAGTAAAGTGGGTTTTGTTGAATGTTTCATTGTCTTAATCTCAGTCAAAGAAGATAGGAATTGTCATTTAGGGGTTATAAATTAATTTGGCATGTGGCTTTAAAATTAAAATTGATTTCGGTTCGGAGTACATGGGTTTGAAATTAAAATTGATTTGGTTCGGTTTACGGGGTTGGAATTAATAACGAGGTTTTGAGAAAAAGAAAAAAAAAAAAAAAAAAAAAAGAGAAAAAGAAAAGTCACGCGATGCCAAAATTGGAAATAGGTGCGTTGATTCGTAAAGGCATGATTTGGTGGGTATTAGCCTAGGGAAAATGCTCTCACTCGCGCAACGCGCGTTTTGTGCGATTGGGGATGAAATAACGCGATCTGATTGGTTGAAAAAACAGAAATAGTAGCTCCCCTCCTCCTCCTCTTTTATTTTGTTTTTGTTAAAACGTTAGCCCACAAACCATAAACTTGACTGCTCTCTTCTCTTTTATTTGTTTTATGTTCTGTGAGTGAATCATTCGTTAAATTAATATCTCTTCTCTTACCCTAATTTGATGTCGAAGCTTCTAAGCTCACCCAACTCGGTTTCTGTTCCACAGTTTTTTTCAGCAGTCACAAGCACCATGGCTAGTAGTAAGCTTTCAGACCCGGCTAGTATACTCTGATTGTTCTGTTGTTTCGTTATAGGTGGGTGATGGGACAACTACTGTTGTTCTTCTTGCAGCAGAGTTTTTGAAGGAGGCTAAGCTATTTATTGAGGATGGTGTTCACGCTCAGAATTTAATCAGGAGTTACCGTACTGCTTGCACTTTGGTTTGTATTTTTTTCTTTCTTTAGGACAGTTACAACTCTTTTTTTAATTGTTGGATCTTTTAACACATTAAAATCACTGCTCTTTATTGTTGTAGGTATTTGAGAAGGTTAAAGAACTCGCTGTTAGCATTGAGGGGAAGAGTGCAGAGGAAAAGAAAGGTTTGTTGGCTAAATGCGCTGCTACTACTCTTTCATCTAAGCTTATTGGTGGGGAAAAGGAGTTTTTTTTGCTAGTGGGAATGACGACAGGCTAAATCTGATTGGGATCAAGAAGGTAAACACATTTTTAATTCTACAAATCTGTTGTCTCTTTCATTCTTTTTCATTATGGGAATGTTTTAAACTGGCTTTGCATATTATGTCAATTAATGTTTTTTTTGCTATGTTCTGTTTATCTTTCGACTTCAATTTTATCTATCGATGGATTTCTACATGGCTTTTGCAATCAAATAGGATTGCATTTTCTTGTTTTCTAGTTGCAATCTTGTATCACAAACGGCCTATCTGCTGCATTCTGCCTCTATCTGTTCCATTTCATTTCATTTCTAGGTCCAGTTGAATTTGAGGAAGTGTGAATTGGCTTAGTGCTACAGGGTCCATATGATTGACTTCTATAACAAATTGTCTTTGATTGAGATTCTTCAAGATCCAAGTCAAGTCATAGACATTCCCATTTGTGCCTTTCCTGTAAAGCCAGGTTAATGATGCATCTTAGCTAATGTCATGAGTTTCTCTGCAGGTTCCTGGTGGCAATATGAGAGACTCTTTCCTCGTTGATGGTGTAGCTTTCAAAAAGACATTCTCATATGCGGGTTTTGAGCAACAGCCAAAGAAATTTCTTAGCCCCAAAATTCTCTTGCTTAACATCGAATTGGAGTTGAAATCTGAATAAGAAAACGCTGAAATTAGGTCGGCATTCTGGCTCTTTATGTTTATATTTCCCCTACAATGAAGCATCTTTTCGCCTTATTTGACTTGGCTCCACCCATTGTTCACAGGCTGTCAGATCCATCACAGTACCAGTCAATAGTTGATGCGGAATGGAATATCATTTATGACAAGCTAGATAAATGTGTTGAGAGTGGAGCAAAAGTTGTTCTTTCTCGACTTGCTATTGGTGATCTAGCTACTCAGGTTTGTTGATATCTTTCTTTTCTATTTTTCGCATCTTCCGGAGGATGTGCTTGCATAGTCAGGCTGAATATTGACGTCTATCTGTATTTCTTGTTAAATCATTTGGCAACTTAAAAGCATGGTTACATTGATAGATTAATACTAGTCTTGCAATTCTCAGTGTAAGACTATTGAGCATGAGCAGCACTTCAAAGTTGCAATTGTGTGTTCGTTTGTAGTGTATTTTCCGCAGAAACTTATGAATATGTTTGCTCTTGTCAATCGTTATTGTTCACTACGGTACCTTGCAATTTGGTGTTTCATTTTCGTATCACTCAAGGGTGCTTGACTGTGTTTTACTTGGCATTTTGTGGCAGTATTTTGTGGATTGTGATATATTCTGTGGTGGTCGTGTGGCAGAAGAAGATCTTAACCGTGTGGCTGCTGCAGCTGGAGGAACAGTTCAGACAAGTGTTAACAACATAATAGATGAGGCCCGTGAAAAATGATTTTCTTTGCTTGCTATTGGATAGGCTTACTAGCGTTCAGTGACTTGTTGATTTCATTCATATGAATCAGAGGTTGTTTTTAATCTATGCAGGTTCTTGGAACTTGTGAGATTTTCGAGGAAAAACAAGTTGGTGGGGAGAGGTTGAACATATTCAGTGGTTGCCCTTCAGGCCGTACAGAAACTATTGTCCTCCGTGGTGGAGCTGATCAGGTATACATCAGATATTGGAAGCTTCATGAATATAAACTAATCAGCATAAATATGAATTCCTTTGAAACATTAATGGCAGTTCATCGAAGAAGCTGAGCGGAGTTTACATGATGCGATTATGATTGTGAGAAGAGCTGTGAAGAACTCAACTGTTGTTCCTGGAGGTGGAGCTATAGATGTAAGTGTCCCCCATTCACTGTGGTTCAGTAGTTAATGTTTTGCATGTAGGGTTGAATCATTCCTCCTGGCTGTAGATGGAGATAAGCAAGTATCTGAGGTAGCATTCTAGAACAGGGAAGTCACATCAAGTAATTTATTCACCCTCGTATCTAATAATTTCCTTCATCTTCATTTCCTCTTGGCAGTCCTTGGCTCCCTCTAGTGTAAAGTTGCCACGGCAAAAGGGAGCACAAGTGGATAGTCTCTGCGTCAAGTAAACAACACTATAGAAAATAATATGGATGATACCAGTTCAAGGACTGATGGCGATACAGATCACAGAGATCTGGGGGTTAGCTCGTAATCTGGCTCTAATCATTTTATTATTGTATTTTCTCGAAAATGTCACTCGTGGGAGGCTTGCACCGGGTTCCCTTGGTAAAACTTGGGACAAACTACCCGGTAGAGCCAAATCCACAGGTCAACTCATTTGTTTATGTTCACCAAACGTCAAATTTTGAATGACATAGTAATTCCTGATGTTAATTGCAGTCTGAGAGAGGGCAAATGATGCTTGCTGCTACGTCTGATTCCAGTGACCAATCAACGGATATGTTGGATGAAAAAGGTGATAAATTCTTCTCTGTTGATGAACAAGTATCTATTTTGTTTCCGTATATATTTTGATCCATATACCCTTCAGTAGGCTTGCTCAAAATCGTGAGGTAACTAAGAAAAAGCAGATTGGGGAAGAAGGTATATGTTGCATCTGTTCTTGTTTTGATATTTCTCATATATTCCTCTTACTTCCTTGCAACATCTCTAGAAGAATGTCTATTTGCCATTACCTTAAAACATGTTATTGTTTCCTCCATTGGCGTATGTCCTGCAGCTGGAGAATAGTCGATTAAAGAAGACTCAACTTGAGCAAGAGCTGTAAAGAGCAAGACAGTGGGCTTATTTGGTTTGATTCTGAGTAAGTAAATAAGATAAAAGAGACTTCAGCCGAGGCCTAATATGTCAGTTCAACTAATAAGGAATAGTTAAGTCGAGTCTTGGATTAGCTGAAGTCGAGGAGGTAACAGAATTATGGGTCATCGATAGTTTTCTTGGGTAAAGGTGGTAATGCTCTAAAATTAATCCTTGGGTCCTTCTGGTTTGTTCATTGGATTCTGCAGGGGCTTTGGCATTTGATGCTGAACATTCACGGTGGCTTGAAGAAAAGAACGGGCAAATGAATGAGCTGAGATGCAGGTGAGACTGAGCTCCGGACAATTGTAACTCACTATGAAGAGCTTTTCAAGATTAAGAGTAATGCAGCTAAGAATGATGTCTTTGACTTGTTGTTTATCTGGAATGTGGAAAACACCAGCTGAGAGATGTTTCTTGTGGCTTGGCGTGTTCCGCTCAAGAATGAATCACGGATTTACCACCATATATCATTTTTTAATCATCAAAAACCATAGTTGTATATGTAAAATATGTAGGAGTGTTTTGAGGAATCTCATATATATAACTTGTCCCTTTATTTGGCCTCAAGCACAAAGATAAATTCTATACAAACCACCATATCAATATGTGGCCAAGGTTTTCAGCTGGAGTTTAGAACAGAGGAGAAGACATGTGTTGTGGTCGACCTAAAGTCACCATATTACATAAATTGTTTTGTTTTGTTTTTGGGCGTAGAATCGCTTAGAGAGGCTGTTACAGAGGTTGGGAAGGATGCTGTGTCTAATATATCGCATGTGTTAGGAGAAAAAAACTGGACTTATTGTAAAAGAGTTTATTCGTCTTGGAAACAACCGAAATTGTAATTAGACACAGCATCCTTCCCAAGATCGTCTTCTGGAACCCTTTCTTATTAATCATTTTAATTTTTTTTTAAAGAAATTCACTAGAGCAAATATATAATTTTTTATATAATACGATCAGAGTATTCCCCTGTTCGTGTAATGTAGTAACGCTACTATTTGATAAGATTTATTAAGTAGTAGTTATAAGTTATGTGGGCTTGTTAAAGCTTATGTAGTTTTCACTATTGTCACATTTACATTATGACAATCTTGTTATAATTAATCATTTCTGAATAAGAAATTTCATGTAATCAATTTACCTAACACATATAATGATAGATCAGTTTTACCTTTACGTCTTACATATGATCAATTTTACTTCTTCCAAATATTAATAAAATATAAAAAACGCTATCAAATCATTCATTGATAAAAAAAACTTAAGAAAATTACATTAATTTCTTATTTTGATTATCTTAATTTTCTTATATTATGCTAATCACTAATTTTAATGCATTAAACTTTGTACACTTTAATCACTTTTATTAAAAATTTCTTTTTACTATATGATTATAATAAATAATAATTGCAATTAAAATGCAAATATTTTCCTTATTAATTGCATATATTTTCTTATTGAAATTACTTAATAGATAATTTTTCTATTATAGTTAGTGATATAATATATTATTTTTGGTTTTAAGTATTTTCAAAAATATTAATTGTGCTTAGATTATTACGTTTGTGCGAACTGGCTAACCTTGACTTCCTCCACTAAATTTCTCACAAAAGCATAATGTAATATCTTTCTTTGACTCGGTTTCAGCCCATCAACAACTGAAGGTATGGATCTTAGAAGATCCGCATTGAAATACATAATAAGTTCTTGCTTGATGAAATCACCAAATGTTATTTGATGTTCCTTCGGATCAATATACCTGCCAGGCTGAACGATGTAAGAGACATCAGCATATGCATATAAACAAAGCAAAGATAGTAGATAATCCAAATGATAACTCAATCTTTCATACTACAAAACTTTTAATCCATTTTATCCGTTTGTCACCAAATAATTTTGATTTACTAAACGCAGTGTCGAAATCCACTTCATCACGATCATATTTTTCCCAAACAAATATTTTTTATATTCAGAAACATAAGTAAAATATTCTTTTCCCTCCAGACGAATTTGTACCCAACGCCTTGAAATATATATGAACAATTAGTACAGTGATAGATCTGAGTTGACTTTGAATTCTCAGTAATATATATGAATGATCATTGATCAACCAGATCTAAACCACGAGAACAAAAAAAAAAAAAAAAAAAGATATTGTCTACACATTTGCAATATATAGATAAGTTTCTACAAATGAAATGAAGTATAATCGAATTAGCAAACCTGCTTTTTAGTGCGACTACTTTGTTTATCCCATTTGAAATCCTAATTCTATGCAGCGTTCACTTTTATAAGCTTAGCGATTGTTCTAACTTGTAAATTGATTATAGAGCTAGTTCATTATTTAGATTCGCTTTTCATAGAGAAAAGTAAGAACACAAAATATATCATCCAACTCCTCCAAGACCACCACATAAAAATTCATTATCCATATGAACTAATCAAAGAAAACACAATATTATAATGCCGATACTAGAAGATAATAAAGACTATTCAAAATAAAGAATTCATACAACTTGGTGTTGACTAAGAGGCAGATAAGTCAAGCTCACACTGAACTGGCTGAAACTTAAACCCTCCGGTTGAGTTAGAGGAATCACCAAGAAGAGGTATCTTAAGATCATCACACTTAATCTTCGGTTTAAGCTTCCACGATTTAACAAACCAAAACTTAAACCTAACACTAAGCCTCAACTTAGCACCAATCCGATAAATCCCAGATTTCTCATCTTCCTTCAGATCCGCTCTCGCTCCGTCGCCGAGCACCACTAGATTCTGTCCTTCCATTTTAGCTCCGATCACCGTCGTGTTCTTATGCCCTTGATAAAACGACGACGCGTTCACAGATCCAAACCTCTGGTCTCCGTAATATCCACTGATCGAGATCTCATCGTAGTAAACCCCGACTCGTTGGTTAGGGTTACGGATTGTGAAATTGAGATCGAGACTGTAATGTAGATTGTTGTTTGGATCGAGGCTGAATTGGTTCAGGTTAGCGTCGGAGACGTAGAATTTGACGGCGTTAGGACGGAAGATGAGCCAGAGGATAAGAGCGGTGATTCCGAGGATTACGCTTACAGCTATGAGGATGTTACAGATCAGGCTTAGGATACAGCAACCGCAGCAGCGTAGACAGCTTCCGATGCAGTTTCCGATGCAGCTGAAGCAACAACATCCGATTCCAGGTGAGTCGTATGATCTGCGGTGAGATTTGGGTGGTGGAGGAGGAGGGATCGATGGGCCGTAGTACGCTCCGTTTAGGTATGGTTGTTTGGACCCCATAAGTGTTCGACGATTTGCCAGAGAGAGAGAGGTTAATATGAATAGTTCGGTTTAGTGAAGATGAAGATGAAGATTAAGAGGTTAATAATATATATATAGAAAAGAGATAATTGTGTGATTTAATGTAACGCGTTTTTGTTTTTTCAATTTAGGAAACGAATTTAAAACGACGCGATCTCTCTTCTTGTGTATATTTATAAGTATATTTTTTTTGTCCATTATTAAGAAAGTTTAATTTGTGACCATATTTGCTAATTTTGTTTTTGTTATTGATTACAAGTTTACAACTAAGACCGGGTTATTTCTTAAACCAATGATGGTTTAGTTTTTTTTGAAAAGAAGAAAAAAAGTGCCGTTACAATATCTGTTGCATGGTTGAGAAGTTTTGAATGTGGTCAGGAGCTTTTTCAGCAATCCAGAAGCAATTCAAATCTTTAAAGTTAACTACTCCACTTTTTTATGGACTTTTAAAAAAATTCAATATTATGAGGCTTTTTATGTGATGTAGTTCTTGCATGCAATGACTCAAGGTTTAAGCAGGCGTTTTTTTTTTAAAACAGGTTTAGTTTCTTAATTTTCACTAAAATGTGATTTAATTAATATGATATCCCAAATTGTAGAAGCTTGTCGTTCTAATTTTATGATGTTTTAGTTTACAGCCGAAGACACTCGATCATAACAGATCTAACGAATAATAATTAGGCCCAACATAAATAGGCTTAAGCCCAATAGTCATGAATGCACAAACAAACTCAATTGCCCAATAGTCATGATGAATGCACAAACTCAATTGTCTAAGGTAGATGAGATCATCATTTATTCACATTTTAAAATTAGTTGTTTTGATATTAAAAAATGTATTAAAATTTGAGGAGATAGATCCAATTAATCGAATTTTGCTTAATTCTTAATATGAACATCATTGATCAAGTAGTACTCCAAAAATTCTGATGTTATAAATCATTTTGAAGTTACGTAGAATAAGGCCAGTTTCTATAAAACTAGATAATGTATGGTTTTGAAATTAATATAAAAATATTATTCTTTATTTTTAAATGAGTTTAGTAATTTATTGAATAAATTAATTATTTAATAGTTTATATTACATAAATATATTTTTAAATATTTTTCAAAACTTGTACAAATTATAATAAATTTCCCTCAATTATGGTTTTATAGCTTTTTTAGTTCCTTAAATAGTTTTTTAATGTCCAACAAATGCAAGAAAACTTACCTATTATTTATTATATTATTTAGATTCATTATGAAACAAATATTATTCGAGATGATTAATCGAAAACTAAATACGTTTTTCCGAGACGATTGATCAAGTCATATATAAAAATCATGTGAAAAATAATTCAATTATACCAGTATTAGCGAGATCAAAAACTAACTTATATATATTTACAATTCAGAATAATTTGATTTAATAAATTAATATAGACATATATATATATATGTTAATTAACTATATATTGATAAATGATATATAATTAGAATAATAATAAGAAGTGAATAAAAATTGAAAAATAGTTATATAATAGAAAATATATGACATATATTAAGGATGACAAGTAAAATTAAAAATAAAACTATATATCTTGATATAATATGTAAATTAATAAAATATGTGAGAAAATTCATAAATATAAATTTATCGTGAATAAAGAACTGATTTTCCGGTTTGAATATAAAATTTAAAATTATTATTAATATAAATATATGACAGGAACTTCAAGCTAATCAAATAGTAATTTTAAATATAAATTTTGTTCTCCTTAAAAATAAATATGTATTTAGCTATTTCTCTTCAAGATCATCATTTATTCACATTTTAAAATTAGTTGTTTTGATATTAAAAAATGTATTAAAATTTGGAGATAGATCCAATTAATGGAATATTGCTTAATTCTAAATATGAACATCATTGATCAAGTAGTAATCCAAAAATTCTGATGTTATAAATCATTTTGAAGTTACGTAGAATAAGGCCAGTTTCTATAAAACTAGATAATGCATGATTTTGAAATTTATATAAAAAAACATTATTATATACTTTTAAAAGAGTTTAGTAATTTATTGAATAAATTAATTATTTAATAGTTTATATTACATAAATATATTTTTAAGTATTTTTCAAAACTTGTACAAAACTTATAATAAATTTTCCTCAATTATGGTTTTATAGCTTTCTTAGTTCCCTCAATAGTTTTTTACTTTCCAACAAATGCAAGAAAACTTACCTATTATTTATTATATTATTTAGATTCATTATGAAAATAAATATTTATTCGAGATGATTAATCGAAAACTAAATACGCTTTTCCGAGATGATTGATCAAGTCATATGTAAAAATCATATGAAAATAATTCAATTATACCAGTATTAGTGAGATAAAAACCTAACTTATATATATTTACAATTCAGAATAATTTGATTTTAATAAATTAATATAAACATATATATATATGTTGATTAACTATATACTGATAAATGATATATGATTAGAATAATATTAATAAGTGAATAAAAATTAAAAAATAGTTAAATAATAAATATGTGACATATATTAAGAATGACAAGTAAAATTGAAAATAAAACTATATATCTTGATATAATATGTAAGTTAATAAAATGTGTGAGAAAATTCATAAAAATAAATTTATTGTGAATAAAGAATTGATTTTTGGTTTGAATATAAAATTTAAAATAACTATTAATATATATATATATATATATATATGACAGGAACTTCAAATTAATCAAATAGTAATTTTAAATTTACATTTTGTTCTCCTTAAAAATAAATATGTATTTAGCTATTTCTCTATAAATATTTATAAATTCTATATATTAAAATAAATTTATTTTATTATAATTAGAGTAAAATTACAAACAATTTAATAATAATATTATGTGAATTATTTCTATTAAAGTGAAGAAATAAAACAGAAAATTATTACTGGAAATTATGGTTAAAAAGTAGAAGAAAAATTGAACAATTTATAATTTATTACTTTGATTTAAGTTGTTTTTTACAGATGTTAACTCTTTAGGTGACAGATATCAAGTTAAGAAAATTTTAGAATAAACTCTATATTAAAATATGCTTTAGTGTATTATAATTAGAATGAAATTACAAAATAAATTCATAATCATATAATTTTAATTATTTTTATTAAAGTGAAAAAAAAAAATTATAATTAAAAAAATAGAAGAAAAATTGAATATTTTATAAATAATAATTCTTTAGGTGACAAGTGTCAAGTTCTGAAATAAAATTTTAGATTGAACTTTTTTAAATTATATAAGATTATACTATGAGTTTGGCAGAGTCTTACTCGGACGTTCTAGTGCCGGTGTGTAACAGCCCACATAGCACGTTCATAACCACTTTATTTTTTTTATCAAAGTAAATCCAAGGTTAGGTTTCTAAGAACTTTATTTGGGATTTTGGGATATAGAACGTTTTGTGTCTATAATAGTATAATCATGTGATTGAAATCCAACGTGATATTTATTGGTGACTGACTTTTCCGTCAACGGTTCTTATATAATATTTTTTCTCTCAACACTTCAATAATACTAAGTTTGGAAGGACCATATTCCTCTTTCACTTGTCAATTTAAGGGACCATGTTTGAGATCATAATGTATGAAAATGCAAATTAGCAAGAGATAAGTCTTCTCTCTTGCGTCACAAAATCTCTAGAGTCATTAGAGCCAAGAATAGACACTAATTATTTAGTTGAATTCTTGCAAGTTGTACTTGTAACAGTGAATACCGGATTCTCATATATTTTCATTTCAAGATCCAAGAATATTCACGGTGTAACCCCTAACGTAAGTAAGGTTACGTGTTAACTATATTTGAATGTAGCAAAACTTTAGGGGAATGGGCTTTTGTATTCTGCAAGAAAACCATATTTTAAGCCAGACACCAGTAAATGAAAAGAATCTACAAATAATCCATAAATATGACTAAAAATAAATCCAATCCACATAAATTTATCTTTTTGAGCATTCTTATTTGTTGTGAGATATTGTACAAATATATCAAAGTCTTTATATGAAAAAATGGATCTCTATTTAATTTCAGAAAAAAAGATGGAGACAAATGGACAATGACACCATCACACAACGTCCACAAAACATTAACGACTCTAATCTATTCAACTAAAAATTTAATCTCCATCGCCGTCCAACTTTACCATTACACAAAAGAGAATCATCAAAAGTTTATAAACAAAAGTAGATTTGACAGGATCAGAAGAAGATGCATCAAAATCAGTAAAAATATACTGTAACACAAACTCACTAAAATAGAATTTAATTAACATTCAACTATAATAATAGTACTATATCCGATCCATATTGAAATTCTTAATATAAAACTCGTTACAAGAAACAACATCACGAATCTGTAAATATTTGCTATTCGTATAAGCAAAATGTACAATTCACATGGTAATTAAGGAAAGACAAATTATTTAACGTAGACTTTGGTTACCTTTTTTTTTTTCTCCGTCGCCGTTTTAGACACTAACACTACAACTAGAGGTAAACGTATACTTAACGGCGTTGTTTCCGACAATTACTCCGGCAGCTTTATTATTGAAATCTATATACGCCTGACACTTCACATAAAGATGATACTTCCCGGTAATAAAAGTACCAACCTTCCACCTCACTCTACCGTCAGCACGAATGATCAACAGAACACCGCCGTTATCTTGATCTTGGTCAAGACCAACACCGTTAAAAGGAGCGACGGGAACGGCTGTTCCATAAACAAACGGCGACCAGATGTTGACTTCTTTGTGTCCTTGATACGTTGGAGGGATCGATGTTCGGAAAGTGATCTGTTGGTTTCGGTAAGTAGCGTAGACGTCAAGGCGGTCGTAGTAAATACCGATCTTGTCGTTAGGGTTCCGGGAAGAGAGAGTGATTTGGAAGTTGGAGGTGAGGAGGTTCGGTGGGTTGCCGGAGACGTTGAAAGCGTAGACGGTGGCGTCTTGAAGGAGGAAACGTGGCTTTGAAGGTTGGAGAATTGCCCAAACGAGGAGGATCGTGAGAAAGATTATGAAGAGGAAGAAGATTATAGACCATATTATTCGCCGGATAAGTTTCCTACGAGAGTGGCTGTGGGAACCACAGTCTTTGGAGGTCATGGTGGTGGGTTTATTTTTTTCTCCGACGGTGGGTGGTGGTGGGGGGAGCAAGTGGAGAAGTTGTTAAGAGATAAATTTTATTTTTGGTTGCTCTAAAATAATGGGGCTAATTATACGTAGGATTTATAGGAACGTGATAGGGGAATAAAGGTAGTCTTATATTATAACCAAAAATAATAATTCTCCCTAATGATAACGGTATTTTAATATACTTTTTATTTTCTTTTTCCAAAACAATACAAAATATTTGAAAACAATACGTACTAACCTTATAACATCAAATTTGTATTGTGATATGTTGAATGTTAAAAGGAATTTTTATTATTATTTAGAAATTGGATATATTTTGTTTTACATTTCTAGAAATGTTGAAAAATATGAATACATGATTTGATATGGTCGGTGCAAGTTTCTCTTTAGAAAGGTGACTTTATGTGTGATCGAAGAAACTTTCATCGGCTCGACTCCAAACCATAGTAAGCAATTCAGCTTAGTTAATTTCACTTTCAGTTTCCCGATTTAAAAACCGACACTTAAAACCTAAAAACAAACAAATATTTCTACTATAATATCGGTTATGCATGTTAAAATCAAAACATGGAACTCGGTTTTGTTCCATCCCTCGATGTTATTTATTCACTATCCAACTTATGAAAACAAGTTCAGATTTTTGGAGCCATCATATATATGAGTAAATGAATTCTCACTACCAATTATCACTACAAGAAAACATGGTGAAATCCTACCAAATTTCCTACCAAAATTTTAGTAGAAAAAATTACCTACAAAAAACTTACGATTATTCTACAAAAAGGAATTGTCGTAGGAAATTAGTCAGAAATTTCCTACAAAATATATTCATAAGAAAGTCGTAGAAAAGTTCCTACGAAATTCCTTCGAAACGTAGAATCGTAGGAAAATTCGTAGAAAAATAGAAGCAACTAAATAGGAAACGCAGCCGAAGAAATTTGGTAGGAAAATTTCCTTCCAATTTCCTACGAAAACTGTATCGAAACAATTTCGTAGGAAACTAGTAGGGAACATTTCCTTCCAAATGCCTTCAAAAATTATTTCCTACCAATTGAATGAATGTTTACTACCAATTTCCTACCAAATGTTTTATGTTTTAAACTCATTAACTTATAAATTTAAAATCTCTTACATTACTTTACATTCACAAAATAAACTTTTTAATCTATATACATGTAAATTTAAAATATTTATTTATATATTTATTTTATATTTACAAAATATTGTTTTAGTCTATTTACTTACTTTTTCAAACATATGTTTCATTATGTTTTTCTTTTATTTCCTTATGTTTTCCACTAAAAGTTATATTATTTAAACTTTCTCACACTAATAGAAGAAACATATATTTACGTAAAGGCATATATATTTGTTTCTTTTTAAATTTAGGGAACAAATAAATTATTATTAATACTGCTAAAGGCCCAAAAAAAAAAAAAGAGACGGTGAGATAAAAAAAAATCAGAAGGACAAAGATCTCATCCCTTCGTCTTCTTGGGAAATCAAAGAAGCGTAAGAAAAAAAAAACTCAGATGCAAAGCCATCACAAATAGAAACAGAAGCACATGCTCAGCTTCACCACTCTTCTTCTTCGTCTTCGCTGCCGTCCCTCTTCCGATCTGTTTTTTCGGTTTACTCAGCGAGATCTCTTCGCTTCAGTTATGGTGTGTTCCTCTTCCTCGAATTTGTTTTTTCATGTCATTGTTTTATGTTTGTTCTGAGATTTGATGATGATGAGATGATTCACCAATTGTGTTTTTTCATATCTCAATTCTATCTTAGCTTCCCGTCACCTTCCTCTTCTTATATTTCAGATCTAACTTTTTTTTTCCAGATCTCGCCGCCATTAACACTTGTCCATGCTTAAAAAGTAAATCTTATGATTCAACAAAGAAAAGCAGAAAGAGAAGAAGATATTTGGTGATGGATGGACAGTACGAGAGATGGTGGTGGAGGAGAGCGGCGGAGGAGAGCGCCGGAGAGAATTATAATTGTTTTTGGTTTATTTTGTTTTAAAGAAATAAAATTGTAATTCTATTTAATTAATTTAATAAAACTCTTTAATTAACCATTATTGTTTTTTATAAAATGTCATTTAATTTTCGAAATTAATGAATTAATTTTATCTTTTAACATTTTAGTAGGAAAATGGTAACAATTACTTGGTAGGGAAATAGTAGGAACTTGTTTCTTACTAACATATTGGTAGGAAAACTGTTAGAAAGCGTCTTTCTATTTTTCTACAAAATTCTTATGAAAATGTTTTGGTAAGAAATTGGTAGGAAATTTCCTACGAAATTTCTTCCAAATCTGATTTCCTTCGGGCTATTTCCTCCATTATTTTTCGTAGGAAAATGGTAAAAAACAGGTGTTTCCTTTCAATTTCCTTCGAAATTTACTGTAGGAAATCACTATGTTTTCTTGTAGTGTATGAGTCCATTTGTGATAAGAAATTATAACCCCAATCTAACTTTTTAATATATTTTATTGATCATATATCGTCTATACATGTGTAGGATTCATAATTGATGGAGATTGAGAGAAAGTTCAATTTATCCACGTATTCTCCCACGTAGAAAAGACGACGTAAGTGACCTAACACTAGTTGCCAAAGCAGAAACCACCACCACTTTTCCCATCATTTTCCTTGTCGTTTTACGTTGATTAGTTTTAACAAATTAGTTACTCTTAATATTATGTAACTTTTGGGAGAAAGTATTTATTAGTCGAGGGCATAATAATTTCTCTATTGGTTCGTTTTTTCGTGTTAATAGTGTTCTTTACATGATTACATCTTTGGAGTAAGAAATGGGAAATAACTTGGATCCGTGAAACAAAAGTTATATTTTAAAAATATTATATATCATCAAAATAAGCTTCGTATTCTACAAAAAGACATATCTAGTTATCTACCCTTTCTATTAACAAACGACCTTCAACAACTATAGAAAGTAGCAATAATAATAAGGGAAACAATAAACGTAGTGGATGCTTAACAAGTCAAAAGCAATAACTGGCCTCTGAGGGAAAAGTCTACCAGCCGTAGATTGGTTTGTGAGCGTGAGGTGGAACAAGATTCAGATCCTTGCAATGTTGTTTATCATAGTCTTTTGTGCTTGGTGTTGCTCCAGTGCATAGTCTCAAGAAATCGTTCCCTGTTAGAACATAGTGTGTGAATGCCAATCCTCCATCGACCATCTCGTTAAAGCTTGGAACAGATCTTGATTTCTGCATCCTCCTTCCTCCCTCTCCGTCTTTTAAGATCTTATCTAGATCTGAATACTCCATGAACCTTTGTGTTGCTGCTTCCCAAGAGAGATTGTACATTTGCTCTGGAGTGAGAGGTAATGGCTCTTTCGTCATTGCTTCTTTCACTTTGGACACAAAGTCTTCCGATGTTTTGTAAGTTAAGCAGTTCGGGAATGATCTGAAGAACTCGTTTGAAGGATGATCTGCACAGACAACAAACTTCCCCATGGCTAGTGCTTCTGCGGTTGCTGTGCATAGAACATCGCTGATGCTAGGGTTTATGAACACTTTGTACCTTCATTAAGACGAGAGGGGAAAACAATCAGAGAGATAAACATTAAACATTTTTCAAAAGCACCCGCATATTTTTTCAGAGCTTACTTGTGAAGAGAATCATCTGCGTGGTCCCTCCCTTTGAGGAAATTGAGATTCAAGTCGTGTTTCTTTGCTGCACGTTGGACCTCGACTGAATCTTCACCGTTCCCATAGACATCTAGATTGAAGCTCCCAAGTTCGCTCTTGTGCTTAGCCATCAAATCTATTAGTTCTCTGTATCCTTTAGCCCACACCATTTTTCCTAAGAAATATGCACCCTTTGAGAAGGCTTGTTCTCCACGGGATCTCTCTTCAGCAACTTTCTCCCCAATCATAAGGAACTTGGGATTTACACCATGGACATTGCATACAACAGACTTTGGTAAATCTTGTGTTGCCGCAGAGAGGCGAAGAACCTTTTAGGAGTGGAAAACAATATGTATTAGATTGTGTACTATTTTTAAAGAGGGTTCAAGCAACAGTACAAAGGTTCAAAGAGAGATACTAGATGATTCACCTTGTCGCAGTACGCTCGTGTGACCCAGTTGTTTACATGGTTCACAAAAAATGCTTGAAGAGCTCCATTCTTCTCCCTCTTAATGTACTCTAAATAGTTTGTGTGGACAATTCCAACAACATGGTTGAATTTATCGGTCCAACGCTTGCCATGATAATACCAGTTGAGATGTTCAGGTTCTTCAAGTATAGCAATGTCAGCATCCTTTGAAGGTATGAATTGAGAAGTGTCACCAGCAGGAAATATGCTGCGCCTATCTTTTGAGAACTACAAGAAACCAGAAAGCTCAGTTACTCCCAAGAAATAACTTATAGCATATTGGCGGTCATAGAAACAAAGTATAGAATCCAAAATGATCAACATACCTTTCCTGGGTAAAAGGAGATTTTAAAATCAGCCTTGAAACCAATCCTTTCCTCCAACCATTTACGTATATAACTCTCTTGTTCTTCAGGTGAACTGAAGGTAAGATTGTTTGGATAAACTAGTTCTTGATCCGATTCGCAGAGCCAAGGAACCACGAGTGTAACACTCTGTTTTGCAGATTTTGCTAAATATGCCGCTCTGAATAGGGGATTTACAGCTGTTCCGGTCATCCAAGGAAGACTTGCTGTTGTAACAATGGCCACATGCCTTTTGTTTTCTGATGTTTCAGGCTTCAAAAAATCAGTCCAAAAGCCACCATCATAATGGTGTCCTGTGCTCTGAAGAACACTGGCTATTCTAGTATCCAAATCAACTCCATGGTTATCATTTTCAATTAAACCGGATGCTTGGGCAGATGGCAGGTGCCAAAGGTGTTGGCTCTTGCATTTGCAAAGGCTTTCTACTATTCGGTCACACGTATCTGTAAAACCAATTAATGGAACATAATCAGGGACTTAGTTTCTCATGTAAGAACTAGACTGTGCGATAATTTTAAACCATTAACCTACACATCTAGAAAATGTCATGTCTACGACAGATGTCATTTGAGTGATATGTTTCCATAATCTAGACTTATAAGTTTACGATATTCAAAAAGAGTGCGATTATGTAAAACATCAACTCTCACCAGCTACGCTTCTGATGAAGCAAGCTACCCACTAATCAAAGTCACTCTTATATCAGATAGAAAATTCAAATTTAAGATCCCACGACTCAATAGGTACAACAGATAAAAAGATTGAGTATCATGGAGAGAAACATGCAATCTTACCCTTCCTTACACCAAGCTGATCAAGAAAAGGTTCAGATTGTCTAACCAAACATGCTAAAAGTTCAGGTACATCCAATGGAGGGACATCCTGCACCAAACATTAAAGTATGCCACGTTAAACTCCCAATATAACACTATACCACGGTCTACCTAAATCATATGGTATAACAAGAAGAACCCAAAAGGTTAACATGTTATTGTAAAGAAAATTAAGAAAACAACATGAGTGGACAATCTAAAAAATTATGGAACTGATAGAGCTCCAACTTCCAAATACCAACCTTTGCCTCATCAGTTTCTTTGTAAATCGATTTCTGCAAAATAGAGAAAAAGAGAAAACGCCAATTAGATAAGTTGCCATATACCATAAGTAACTACAAGAGAAGCGACTTCTGCAAGTAAGCTAGAAACTTCTGACTCTTTAAAACCCTCAGCTGATTGCATAATTTGAGAAGAATGAATTAATCCAGAAATTGAAATAGGTTCCCAAAAAGCTGGAGAAACTTACAAAGCTAGTTTTGAGCTTCTCTACAAATTCGCTGTTCTTGAATCCACTCAAAATTTCCGATGAGCTTCGTTTCTCAAACTCTTTCAACCTAGTCTTCAAAGACCTAATCGGTTCCCAATCACCAAAACTAGCTTCTCCCTCCTCTCTCTCAGCCTCCGCGAAAAACTCCGTAAATCTAACCCTATCCCTATTACGCCGTTTCCTCATCCTACCCATCTCTAAAACCCCCTGACGCTCATCCAATTCCATCTCAGAAACAATCGCCTTCTTAATCGCCGATAGATCGATCCCAAGCTTCGCCCTAGCTGGTCCCCACCTCTCCATAACCTTACGGCTAATCTCCGGAGCCGAATAAACCCTACGAAACTCCGAAATCTTGGGCTGAAGCTTCTTCATGATACCAATTTCACTCGCCGATGGTGATACGACGGGAAACGCAGACCTCGCCGAGTTATTTAGGAAATTCTCGATCTCTCTGTCGAAGCTCGACGCTAGATTCTTAACGGAGTTAGCTCTGTCTCTCATCAGCTGCAAATCCGCATCAGCTGAGTCCCATACCTCTCTCCACCCTTTCGACAGAAACGATAACGCGTTCGTCGAGGATAACGTCATCGAAAGAGACGAAGACGTCGATGTTCCGGTCGCCATTGACGTAGACGACGGAGGAATTAGAGTCTCCTTAACCATGAATTTAGGGTTTTATCGTTTCGTCACGACGATTTCGTGAGTGTATGCTTAAGGTTTTTTTTCTATCTGTTGAGAGAATTTGGGGAAGAAGAAGAAGAAGAAGAAGAAGAAGAAGAGAAACTGACGGCTGAGATTAATTTTGTTTATTATACTGAAAGAGATGAACACGTGGAAAATAAACAAGTCGGACGATAGGAGCTTTTGTGAAGCTTGAGTCCCTTGACCCGTGACTGACGTGGCATGAGTCTTATTCGTTGATGACATGGCGTGTTGTGAATGGTTGACGAGATTATCCGATTGTGTCGGATGTTATACTTGGGAATATGCTGGAACCGAAGAATCTGGTCCTACGAGGCATGGGCAAGGACAATGACATCGGCCTAAAAGAAACATAGCATTTACGGCTCAAAATAGAGGTGGCCGTAACGAGTAACATTAACGGCCCAAAATAGTGGCCGACTTAGCCGAAACAAAGCAACGGACGCCACGTGACAAGCTTGTGACTGATTTTGTTAAAGACAAATTAGCAAATTTTGCGATACAAACATGATAAATCATGCAATAATATCACGGTCGACATGAACGCTTGCTTACGAGTTTCTAATGCTTGGATTGGATCAATCTGCTTTAAAGGTTTGTATTAAAGAATACAAATAAATATGCTTGATATCATATCATGGCTAAGTTCTGATAAATATATTTTTTTTTTTTTTTGGCAAACAGTTCTGATAAACATTCTAAGTTTCTAACTTTGACCTCTTCATGTATATTTAGTAATTCAAAGGCCATTCCTAGTTCCGAGAGAATTTGAGCTTTTGACTCTATGGAAATTATTGACGGTAATGTTGATGATAGTCTAGTTTGGACTTATCATTTGTAGCCCTCATTCTTTACAAAAGTGGGAACTTTTTTCAAAACAAATCTCAAAGATGACATTCTTAATTCGATTGAAGTTCTATGGGCACAATCTCAGGCCGACACTTTGAATAACAACTAACTAAATCAAATTTTCGTATTTTGGTCATATGGGATTCAGAACTAGAAACGAGATCAGTCCAGTCCACCAGGGATATAATCAACTCAAAGTCAAAATCAAGTTAACGTAACCGAACGAGAATTTTTTGTTTGTTTTATTTTTTAATCTGCATAATGTTTTTTTCTTTTTTCTTTTCTTAAGAAGAATAGGATAACGTATGTTATTGTTAGTACTTTTATAGCAACAGGTGAATCGAACATATATTATGAGAATTTCATACACTCAATACTCAAAGAAATATTCAACCACAACACTACAACGACAAGGCAAAAAAACCAAGATCATTAAAGATTAAACAAAGAAAAAGAAATGAGATGTCCATTTTGTTTGAAAATGTTGTTTCAGACTTTTACAACAAAATAAACATGTTACATTTTATAATATAACATATATAACTTAAGCTCCTCTAGTCCTCTTTGGTTGGTGTTTTAAATCGTGATACACATAAAACTGATCAACCTCCTTTTTTATCAGTTGGTTTTTTTTTTTTTATGTGTGGATATTAACAGCAATAATCATTACCAGCTTTGGTTATTTTACCTTAGTATTGTATGATGATCAATATAAATAATCATTTTCTGCCTTAATTCTAATCTGTATACGATTCCATCGATATCTTCTTCTTTCATGCATAGTCCCATTTCCTTGATTGACATATTAGACATATATCAACTCCTCCAGTTGTGTTTTTTTTGTTAATAAGCTCTTAAAACTTGTTATCAAATCGTACCCAAAACAAACCATGAACTAGCACGTCACGTCTAACTCTGCACATAGAGGCCACCACATACTGGTCAGCGTTTTGGGCCATTGTAAAAAGGAAGCCCAGTAAAATGTATTATCAAGCCCAATAAATTCGTTAACGTTTTTGTATTAGTGAAACGTTGTGTTCTCAATTCATCTTCAACTAGGATATATCCCGTGCTTAAAGCACGGGTGAACATTTAAAAAACAAAAAAATATATAATATAATAATAAAAATTATTATTTTATTTAAAAAAATTATAAGTATTATATGAAAATTCTAAAAAATTTGTAAATAAAATAAAATAAAATAAAGATGATAGGAGAATCATAATTTAAAATCTTAACAAAATTTTCGAATTTAGTTAGTAAAAATAATTGTATTGTATACTTGGATATAAAATCTTAGTTTTTAAAATTCTGATTGGTTTTAATATTTTTTTAAAAAATAATAAGTAATTTCGTCCATAATTTATTAGAGAGAGAAAATATTTTTTTTAGATTTTTTTAAATTTTTTAATATTTGATATATGAGTGTTTTTTATTTTTAATTTAATTATATTTATTTAAATTAGTTAATTAAGCATAATTTATTTTTCTAATGGCAGTTGAATGTAATTTTTTACACATTTTAAGGTTAATTTTATATTTGTACTTCTCAATTAATATAGTAGGATATACGAACCCTTCCTTAAACCAGAAAACCAGAAAACGTTACACAAAGTCACAAACTCTCAACCGGGATCCGGTTTAAATCATCAGACCGGGATCCGGTGTCGCTGTTTCTCTCAATCTCAATCTTAATCTCAATCTCCGGGGTGGGTGAGGTGAAGTGGCGGCGATGGCGATGGCGGTGGGAGAAAAGCCGAGGAAACTGCTTGTGTATGTGTTGTATGCTTCTCAAACCGGAAACGCTCTTGATGCGGCGGAGCGTATTGGCCGAGAAGCAGAACGCCGTGGTGGATGTCCAGCTTCTATCGTCTCCACCACTGACGAATTCGACGCGGTATGTGTGTCTGTAAAAATCAATTGGATTTTGAAAGCTTTCCACTTTTTTGATAAGGTTTTCACTAGAGAACGAAGGCAAAAGATAATAAAATAAAATACAAACAAAAGAAAAGAAAAAGCTCTCGAGAGATTATTGGTTAAAATAATAATGAAAAAGGGACCTTAACTAACTGAATGGGAAATACCCAAATTAGCCCTGTACTTATAAAGGTTTTGAATGCTCAGAACAAGCGCTTCAATTCTTTCTTTCTAAAGCTTGCTTCATCATCTTCTCTCCATCTACTTAGCTCTGACTGAGAAAACTCTTCGTTCTTCTTGAAGAAAGAATCGTGGATCTGCTAAAAATCATGGAGTCGAACCTAGATAAACTCAAGCGCAGCAACACTTGCGGTACGTTTAGATTTCGATTTCACACATTTCTCAATTCCTATCTTTGTTCGTCGTCGTAGATAGTACCAATTTAAGAGTTCGTTAGGGTTTGGGTGGGTGATTCTTCAATCTTACCGATCCTTTCAATTTCTTGTAGTTACAGACATTGGATTTTCTGGAATTGTAGTAGTTACTCATTCTACATCGTTTCTTTGATTTTGCTTTTCAAGATTGAACTGTTCTCCCCTTTGATTCTAAAATTACGATACCGCTCCATGTTGTTTCCATAGAATCTAGGTCAGATTCGTCGTTTCTTGCTTCTTGTTCTGAACTCTGATTTTAGCAAATTTTCACTATATCCTTCGGAGGTTTCCGTGAATTGAGTCAAGTTTGTATTTTGAGTTTTTCTTCTCTGGTGCCTCAATTGGAAAGTTGGGGTTAAGCTTTTTAAATGCGTAATACGACCTTTTGAAATAGTTAAAGATGTTATCTCTAGATTGTTAGAATGCCTTTTGAACTCATGATCCATGTATAGCAAAATAGGAAGTTATCTTGTTATGTATGTTCATCTGTGGATGATGGTTGAGCTTGATTCTGTTCATATAATACTCTGTTAATGATGCTTTTGCCATTGTATCCATACTAAACTGTTGAAGAAAAAAACAATGCAGGAATAAACCATTTCACTCTCTCTGATCCGCCACAGACTTCACTTGCACTATCTCTATCTCAAGGAGGTAATTATAAAACATAGTAGACTGCTCACTCCATATTGTTTGCATATCATAAATATATCCCTTTCGACTCAATATATCAACTGGTTCTGCGTTTTTGCTGTGAAATATCGCATACTGTTTTACTCTTTGTTTCTACTACTGTCTAAATCCACAAAGAGACTACCTAGTATGTTGTTGATATACCTATAGTAAGCGTATGGTATTGACATGAGTTTCTCTATGGCACTGGTTAGATTACTTCTGATGTAGAACCTCTCATTTATAATAAAGTTACAGATGGGTCTGAATAAACTGCTTTGGCTATTCATAGCCTCGGTGTCTTTTTGCTCACTTACTGCTCTACTCTTTGATTCTAAAAATACGAAACTGCTCCCATCTTGCTGTGTACTTTAACTTACTGCTCGTCTCTTTCATTCTTTTGATTTGTAGCTATGGAGTGGCCAGTTGATACCCCGGACCATATTGATACAGCAGAGGAGTCGCTGCCAATTCACATTTCCCTACCATATGACTCGAAGAGAGCCACTGGATTTGTTGGGATCCTTAAGGAAACTAGTGGAAACAAGCATATGAATTCTCTCCTACAGATTCTGTTCCATTTACCTTACTTGAGACGAGTAGGATCCGTTTCTTGTTTCTCGTCTTCTTCACTATGCTAAACCCTGAAGAAAGATTCAAGATATGCATATGAATTGCTAGCATCATGCTTGCTTGTAGGCTGTTTACCAGATTCCCGAGTCTTTGATTTCTTCGTCCATTGTATCGTCCCTCCAAAAACTCTTCCACAAGCTTCGGACCAGTGACAGAAGTGTTTCAAGAATGGGGCTGAAAACGTCTAGAACTACCTTACAAGATGAAGTTAAGTATCTCTGTGAAGAGCTTGAAAAATCTTTGAAGGTAACATGTCTGTCTCCTCTGTTGCTTCCTCCTTCTCTGTTATGTTTCTTTTCCAAGTTTCATCATCTCTTACTTTTTTTTCTAGGGTACTGCTGAAGAGGGAACAACACAGAAGCTATTTGAGGGTCACTGCAGAAATGCACATGATGACAACTCTACAAGAAAAGAATCCTTCTCTAGTACGTAGCTTAAACCAAGGTCCCATCCTATCTTTTGTCTTTTATTAAAAAATCCAGAGCTATTTTTCTTCTTGAAGGTCTCAGGCTTGATGTCACGAACTGCAAGGATTTGTATGCTTCTTTTGACAAAAAATGCAATGTACATTTCTGTGCCCTTTCTTTCAATTGCTGGATGGTACTTGTTATAGCTAACATTAGGAGGATTAAGAAGCTTCACAAAGATGTTTTGTTTATTGTTTCAGGATGCAACAAGGGGTGTTCTGTTCACAGAATTTCCTGCAGTTCTTCAACTTCATCTTTCGAGGTTTCAAAATGATCATGACACAACTGGGAATGTTAGTATTTTCTTACCTCTTAGTAGTTAGTGAAATATGGTTGACTCCATGGGTTATAACTTATACGAAAGCTACAAATAGATTTAGGCGAGAGTGTAAATAGTAATCTGCATCATGATGCAGTAGCAGTGTTTGTCTTTGTTTAGCTACATGAACATTGTATGGCAGCTGATGTATTTTTTCATTACAGATAAATGCTCGGTACGAGTATCCCTTAGAACTGGATCTTGATAAGGAGAACGGTAAATATCTGTCCATTGATGCTGACAGGAGCATCCGGAATCTATACACTCTTCACAGGTTAGTGGTTTTAGCTATTTTTCTTTACTTTTGTGATTCACAAGTCGATTGACAAGAGACCGATTTCACTCAACAGTGTCATTGTCCACAACGAAGATCGAAAGTACTCTGCTCTCATTAGGCCCAAACTGTCAGATTTGTGGTAAGTTCTGTAGTTTCTGTCATCAATTCAAATAGCCATTTATTATTATATCAGCAGGAAGCGAGTCGATGTTTTTATAAGGCACTAGATGTTCCAATGAGAGACAAATGGAATATAGGTTCTATATACACATCGTTTTATGAACATTGGAGCACAAGAAGAAAATTAATTTGGTGACTATAACTTATTTTTTATTGGTGATCTTGTTTGACCTTGACATCCAACTAAGGAAAGAAGAAGGTTCATGGATTGTATGTTGCTATTCTCTCAGGCTCAAATACGACGACGAAGTAGTCAAAAGCGTTCATGTTAGAAGAGCTTTGGATGAACAGTTTGGTGGTGATGAAGAGGTAGATTCTATGTTTGTGAGTTTTCGCTTATAGGTCTTAAACGTTTTATCTGTCTGTCTCTGTCCTACTGCAGTGTCCTCCTTTCACCTTTACGAAAGGCTCCAAGGCAGTTATGCTTGTATATGTCCGGAAAAGTGAGAAGGACAGCATATTTTGCACAATGGACGATAAAGAGATAACAGAACATGTAAGACTGAGGAATTATGGTTGAACTGGGGTTGAACATGTAAAACGTACTTGAATTAATTGAGTATTATTTTTTTCTCTCACAGGCAAGGCTGAAGAAAGCAGAAGATAATCAAACCGACAGCTTTGTCATAATCAAGGTTCATATATAATCTCGGTGATTTGATATAATTGTCTTCTTAATCTAACTCGTTTCATCATCTAAGGTCGCAAGAGTTCAGGACGAACAAACTGGGACAGGTCTTGTTGATTTTGACAAAGTTCTTAGTTTCAGAATCAAGAAACTTTCCAGTTTTTATAAATTTCTGGAGATTGTGTCTGAGCACTATGGAGTCCCAACTCACAGAGTAAGATTCTACAAATCTCAAGCTTGCCCCATTATGCCCAAGAAAGAATCAGATACGGTAATAATATCGGTACTCGTGAGTTATAACTGTAACAGATTAAATTTTGAATGCGGAAGCTCCACTTGACTATCTATTCATATGCAGGTTGTAGAAATGGTAGGAGACAGTAATGAGGTTAGGCTGTCCTTGCGGTTTGACAAATCTCCTGGTGCGACTGGTTTGTGCGCCACATGCCCTGGGGTTGGAGAGTTCGACATTGAAGACGGGCCTAAAAGGATTGGGAAGAGAAATAGTAAGTGAAAAACATAGATAAAATCTACAATATCTTCAGGATAGGTATAGAGAGAGTATAGTGAACTCATCATACAAACAATTAGCAAAAAGTATTGAAACATGTAAAAAAAATAGTACTATTTTCACTGTTTTGACGATATCATGTAAAATACACTTTGTTGTGTCTGAACTACAAACTTTGAGATAGATAGAAACAGAAGTAGTTGATAAATTTAGAAGTGAAAATAAACCAAAATCCACTAAAAATATATCAATGCTGCTCCAAGGCCACAACCTCAAGTCGACATTTGATAGGACAGCTCAGCCTGGACACCAAATCTATCAGCGTACGGTATTTCTCTCTCAAGTAGGTGATATGTCGGGATATAGTCATCTTCTTTAGGTGGTTTGCCTTCTCTAAGATGTAGATCGCCACTTCTTTCTCTGTTTCTGTTCCTTCATACCCAACCCATTCAACAGTTTCGAGACTCGTCACCAAACATTCAGGTACATAACACGGTTCCTCCCACCTATCTCTGATCCGTCTCAACGAGTTGCAGCCGTCTATCTGAGATGTCTACAGAGTTTTTTCAAGAATGAGATATAAGTGGAGAAAAGATGAAGGAGCAAACTGAAAAAAGCAAGTAACTTACTGGATTGTTGAACCTCAGAACTCGCAGTTTAGGGGAATGTTTAAGTAAAAGACATAACCAATCTGAAGAGCAATTAGTACAAAGCTCTAAATACTCGAGCTGACAGAGATTCTCAACAGATTTTTCCATTAGTAGTTGTTTGGCTGAGGTAACACATAAGGAGAGGTGTTTGGCTGAGGCTATACATCCCAAAAGCTTCTTAGAATCATCCGGTCTAATCTTGATTTCTGCCTTCACCAACTTCGGCATTTCCACTAATAGACGGAACCAACTAAACTCATCACAAACTTTTATATCCTTTAGAGAAGGAGCATTGATTATATACTCACGATCATCTGTCTGTGCATGACCACCTGGTCTGGGCATGATGTATAAGCTCTGCAACAACGGGACCGCAATTTTGAAGGTTGTAACACAGTCATCAAGCCACCGACGTACGACCAGTGTTTCAAGGACAGGGCAAGCGGATAAAAGCGTATGAACAAGTTCATCATCCCTAGAGCAGAACCTGACACATAAAAGGGACAGAGTCTTGAGGGACTGGAGAAATATTGTGGAAGGAATATCCCTAATCACCACTTCTTGAAGGCGTAAAACCACAAGGCCATTGTATGTAAACAAGCTCCTAGGAAAAGGCATTGGTGATGAAGGGGAACGGGAATAAATAAGCTCAAGAACACGCACATGTCTAGCCAGTGCAATATCAACCCATCTTTCTTGTTCCTCAGGTTCACAATTATACCCGAGTATGAGATGCATTGTTTCTAGAACCGGAGCCTCGCTTAGCATCAGAAAATTATCGATAAAATCTGAACCTGAATGTGATGCATACCATGGAGTAATAACATAGTCAAGCCTTGGAACCAGTTTCCACAGAGAAACCCATCGTTTTGACAAGAGACTTGTGGCAACAGCATCTTTTGTCTTAACCAATGACAATATCTTCACGAGCAAATCGTCACAAAGCCCACAGATACTGCTCATACTTCAAAATCCCTCTGCGACTTCTAAAATTAGCCTCACTTATAAACAGAATTTGCCTTCGATTCAGAATTTGCCTTCGATTCAGCTGGGAACAGATCAAGTCCCTATGAATCAGACAAAACCCTAGCCAATTTGTTTTTAAGAAAAGGGTAACCTAAGAGCTAAGTTAAAGTCCCTATAAATCAGACAAAACCCTAGCCAATTTGTTTTTAAGAAAAGGGTAACCTAAGAGATAAGTTAAAGTCCCTATTAATCAGACAAAACCCTAGCCAATTTGTTTTTAAGACAAGGGTAACATAAGAGATAAGTTAAACAAGCAATAGCAAGAGAAACAGAGAAGATAGATAGGGAGAATAATTGCATTAAGTTCAAAACAAATCAAGTAAATTAATATTTTATGAATCTAATTTATTCTTCTATATATTTGATTTGTTATCATACTTTATATTAACTTTTTTTACGTCTAGTATAGATATATTTTAACTTAAGTTAATTATTGATCACTCACAACTCACAAGCACAATTAACCAGTGCAAACACAAGTTGAACTGCCTAGTCACATGATGACCTGCTTGCTTAATTGTTCCACTTTTTCTCCTGGTTTAAGTGGCCAGGTATATTCATCAGGATCTTTTAAAAAGCAGATTCGTATATGTTCATAACTTAAACTAATTAAGATAGTATTGTTAACAGTACTATATCATTTGTAAACAGAGCAAAGGTTCCTCGGTTTAAGCTTTTGGATCCCAAAGATGATTTTATTCTTTTTATCTTTATGCCATGCATGTGTGGTCAATCTATAACTCAGGCACTACTGCGTCGTGTGGTTTAACTATAAAATCGATTCTTAAATTAAACTACATTTTCATTAAAGGTTTAATATATTGCGATGTCGTCAGCTACATTTGATATATAATTTATATTTTTATCTATATATATAGTTTTGAAATCGGAAATCATATAAACTGGCAATAAGTAGAATGCCGATCGATGTCTCTCATATACTAAATTATAATGTTATAACAAGTTCTCTTCAAAGAGTTTTTTGAAAGTTTGGTAATGAGCAAAAATAATTACAGGACATCAGTTTTTTTCTTCTCCCAAACTGTTCTTCCCGGTGGTCGTTGGTGGCTGTTCATCATGGACAGTGATAAGAACATGAGGAGAGCTATTGTCTTCTTCCTCGTTGTCACCATCTAGAACCGGCTTTACACTTCCCCTGTGAAGTAACTGAAGTTGTCCTCCTATCTCCGCTGATAATTTTGGAGCCAGAGTTTCTTTGAAGTGTGCAAGGCCGGAGAATTCTTCCACAGCCTCAGAGATCTTCTCGACGCAGTTCACGACCTCGATCAGGATTGATGCCATCGTGGCTCCGGGAATGATCTCCAAAAGATCGTTCTCTTTCTCAGGATAAGAAGATTTGAGTGCAATCGTAAGGTTTTCTATTGCCTTTTTGGAGTTGTCAATGTGTGCGTTCACTGAAGCAGTGTCGTCTTTGCTCATTGTTTTAATAGATTTGGCTATGGCTTTTAGTGCTTCACCAGCTTCTCTGCTCATAGTTGCTATTGGCTCTTGAATCTTACTTTTGAATTCTTCTGGTGCCTGCTTTAGTTATTATTAACAATTTATCGGATATAACAATTAACTATTATTTTTTATTTAAAGAATTGAACTTTTACAGAGTTTTCACACAAATTAAAAAAAACAGTTTACGTCTAATTAATAAACATTCTCTAGCTATAATTTTTGAACTGTACAATTAATTTACATCAACTAATACAAATTACATAAAAAGCTATAAATAAGTATGAACTTCTTTCATTCAACAAAACAAAAACCTAGAGAATTAATCTATTTTTCTTGTTGACCAAAAAAAAAAAGAGAATTAATTTTCAATGAAGAGTATATATATGTGTTGTTGCAAGCAATAATTGTATAGGGTCATTTTTATCATTTAGAGGGTTGACATTTATACGCAATTTTTGGTAGTATAATAAAGAATAAAAGCAGACGACATAACAAAACAAATAAAATAAAATATACACACGTCCAAGTTAACAACAATTAAAATTCCCTCAAAAACGACGTTTTAGGTGATTCACACGAACCTTATAATTAGAAATAACGTAGCCATTGAGGATTTCAAAATGGAAGGCACATTGGCGAACGAGTCCTGCAATTTTCAAGTACTTTTTCCATGGGTGTCTTAACCTGAAACGACCATGCCCTGGCTCCCATCTTGCAAGATTCGCCTGCAAAAGAACCAGTAATTAATTAATTAGTATATATAATTAAGAACGTCAATTTATCACTATATTAATTATTTTTCAAACTATATTACATATACATACCAAAGTATCTTCAGTGCCTTTTGATGTTAGAATGCTCTTGTATTCTCGAACGCACGAGTTTGTCTCCTTCGAAATCTTTTCCGACAGTGGAAAATATTCACCCTCGAAACCTTTTTAGAAAATAAGCGTGTATGCATGCATAAGTTATAGATTTATAAAATATATAATTACCAAGAAGAAGAAAAGCAAAAACTGTTATATTGTAAGTCACCTTCTAAGTAATTAGCAAGTTTGTTAATGTTGTTAGCAATCATCTTGTGAAGATCTTCACCAGCCCATACAGGACAAACAAAGATCGACACAAGGATGCAGATCGTTCCACCGATGAGAATCGTGGATAGCCTTTGATATGCCATAACCAATATTTCATCTGTACGGTAACCCGAAACGGCAACCATACTAAACGTGAGTATGAAAATCAAGGCGCCGTAGTCATATTTCTGTTTAATCCTTGGGAAGAACCGCGAAAATGTTGCAGCTGCGCCTAGTGAGAACACTAAGATTCCAAGAATTATGGGCTCTCCTTGGTGTCCAAAGAAGCGAGCTAGATGTACGGCACCAACCCCTAAGGCTCCTGCTACTAATGTTGCAAAACCTCTGTTTAAACCTTTGGAAAGTGTTCCACCTATTAAAAAATATGTTTAGTTAGTTGTTTTTTTATCAGAACGTTCAATACTACGTTTTGTAACTGATTCGGTTTGATAGACTTACCAACAGTGAATTCGAAGACTACGACGACAGTTAGTATTGCCCACATACCCGAAACCCCAAAGCTGTTATAGAGTGGTCGCACATAGTACAATAATGATACCAATGTGAGAGCAACCCCTACTTTCATGGAGTGGATGATACGTCTTGGATCATCTTTCCCAAACTTTTGCACATTCTTTATGCGTTTGGTGACACCGTCTTTGAGCTTGCTAGAGAAATCCTTAAGCCTTTGAAAGAACCCTGCTTTCGTCTCTTGAGCATTCATATCCATCTCCATTTGAGAATCTCAAAGAAAATGTTAAAGCAAAGCTAGTGAAATTGGCTTATATTCGTAAAACCTTTGGGATGTGTGGTGCTTATGTGGGATAGTTTTGGGCTATATTTATAGGTAGAGAAAAATAGCTTAGTTTTGTGAATAGACATATTTTTCATAGCTGACTAAGCTTGCAGCTAAACCAATATTTTATGGATGTCTTGATTTTTCTTTTTCAGTTTCTTTAAAGTGATGGTGACTTTTTTAGATCTCATTAATTGATGGATGTTCATTTAAATAGGTAGAATATAGATGTACATGTTGTTATTACGTAGGACGAATATAAGACTGAAATTTATTTTTTAATAGTTTGTATTTTTATTTATTTACGAGCTCCAGTGTACTATACTACACACGGTAATAGTCAGGAAAGTGAAGAACATATTATATATAAAAAATGACCGGAGAAAGAAAATTAAAATTAAAGGACCAAGTTGATCGAACCCACTAGACCTTAGCAGAGAAGCTCTCTAAATCAGAGGTTGAGAATGTTTTGCTTCTAACTTTACAGCAGTTGTGTGTTTGTTTGATAAACAAAGAAAATATTCAGACAACTTTATGTAACCAAATAAATATTATTGTAAAATTGTCAAACTAAGTGCTCCCAATGTGTATTATGATGATTAGATAATAATAATTGATATATAAATAAGTAAAGATAATGATAATGATAATCATATGGCTGATAAGTGAATACAGATATAGGAAAGAACTTGTAAATTAGTTTCTTTTTACATTGTTTCAGCTTCTCTACCTAACACGTTTTTGCTACAAACCTTTGTTGATATATATTTGGTATTTAAACCAAAAATAATATAGAGTTAAGAGTGAATTTAGTAATATTTTAGAGTATTTGTCTATATTAAATTTTTCAATGAACAAAAACGCCATAACTCTGTGGTACGCAAAGAACATAACCACATCAATATATTTTGATTTCTTTATTTGTTTTTTTTTTCCCCTGAAAACTGATACATATGTATCTAAAAGTTCTAGATCATAAAATTAGACGAAAACTATGTAATATCAATGTGAGATTAATTTGAGAAATGGTAGGCATTCCAAGGATTCGGAGATAGATCAATTGACCAGTCAATCTCTGTAAAACCATTGATTAATTAATTAAAAAGGTGTAAGATGAAATAAGTGCAAGATCTATTTATAAACAATGGTCATTTCGTCCATTCTTTTTTTTTGTTCTACCTTTAGAGTTTGTAAAAACATATCCATTTATTTTTTTCATTTTGTTGGCACGAAATCTAAGCATTATTCCAAGCATTATTCCAAGAATATAACATGAATGTATGATCGAGATTTCATTCTGAGTTCTGCACCAATCCGTACTTCGTATATAATATTCTTGTTTTTTTTTTTTTTCTTCTTTCATTTTCACATCTTTAAATGTGACAAGATAACTTATCACTACAACAGAACAATTTTGTGTCACACTATACTTTAATTCTTGAAATATCCTGTTTTCACGTTTTTGTTTTTGTTATTGTATTTTTTTTTGGTTTTTTGATAGTATATATCGATTACTTAATCCATAGCAAACAACTATTTAACAGTTTGTTATATTGACGAGAGGAATAACAACATAACAAGATTTGAACACTAGTTCTAATGAATAATCATAAAATGCCAAAACTCTGATTTACATTTTTTTTATGTATATGAGTGTATCATATATTTTACAAAACGTTACTACGAACGTGAAATTGAAAATTGCAGTGAATGAACAAGAAAAAACGAAATCAATTTCCGAAACATGAACAAGTAGCATATAATTCTTCAACATTCTAATGTATTTCGAAACCAGAAAATATATGCTCTCAAAAAGAAAAAAGAAAGTTAATGGTAGATTTATTAATTGTAAAATATTTAAATATTGATAACAAAAATATTAAGTGAATAATATTTTTGTAGCTAGTCTAAAAACAAACAAAACATATGAAATTCCATATGAAAGCTCGAGAAAAATATATATATATATATATATTTGTGACTAGTGACTAGTGATGTACAAAATATTCCTTTGATATGTTTGCATGCTTATGAACACCTGCTGCAAGCTCTCGACCACCCGTTATCAGTCATCGATTCGCTGATTACTATTTAACAAATTAGATAATTTTGAAGTTATAATCGTAATTGTGAACATAAAAATGCAATTTTGCTCTAAACACGAAAACGAAAATCTATTTTTGTTCAACAAAACTTTACATCTATAGCCAGTTAGCCATGCACCAACATATTCCAATTTTGAAAGACCAATCATGCATACCGGTTGATATGTGTAGTTTTTTTTTTCTTTCTGAATTCATAAAAATATATGTTATATATCAACAGAATCTTTTTTTTTTAAACAATAGAATATCTAGATAGGAATGTGATATCGGAATGGGTATGTTGCTGAGTAGATATTTCTTGTAGAAGTTGTATCTCGATTGATCAATATTTAAGACAAAAATTCGAAGAGATTTACAAGAGGTTTATGCTGTTCTTTTGGTAGCGTGTTTGTTAGAATATATATACCTGTATACACAAAATTCGAACCATTCATACAAAAATGTTTTGGTGATAAAATTCCAACAAAACTTAGTGCGTGACTAATGCCCGAAGCGAAGAAGATCAATGTGACCGGAACGTGGGTCTTCTCATGAAACGTAAGATTGGTCAGAGAAAGGACATCAAAATTCACGTCGGATTGGTCGGGAGAGACCGGCCAAAAAGGAACATTTCATCACTATATGACAATTTAGCTTAACTTCTTATTCGTTTTTTGCAACTTGTAAAGTTGGTGTTATTTTTTGTTGTATATAATAGATATATATGTTTATAACCTAACCATTAAGAACATTTAAATTTTTTAAGAACCAACCCATTTTGTACCCATAATCTAGATTCTAGAGAAGCAAATCCGAAATTTTAATCAAATACGTATATCAAGAACCGCTCGGGAATAAATACATTTATCCATATATAGAAGAAACAAAACAAAAAAGGAGAAATTGGATATGGTTGACCAATATGTCTACAGCCTAATTGGGCTTTGATTCAGGCCTTATTTGAGACCCATAATATGTAACTTTAAATTAGGCCTATCCCGCTTATACAATAATGTTTTTTAACGAGATTGAATTCCACCCGAAATAAATTGAAATTAATTCAAAACTATTTCAACCCAACCGACTTAACCAGCTTAATTTTAAATAAATATATAGAAATTTTTTTAATGTATATTAATCAAATTAAAACTACTAAGTTATTTAGCTATTCTAATCTACACCCAAATAAAAGTCATTCGAAAATCTATCCGGCTTTAACGAAATAGTCGGACTGAACCTGAATTGTCATTATGTCCACCCTTTGTCTGAACATGATCATCATCGTAATTGACAACTGAACACGTTACACGCGTATGGCTGTCGTCGTTTGTTTGTATCCCATTCCGTTGTAGTGCCATGTTTTTCTTATAAAAATATCCCAATAATACATTTTTTAGTGAGATGTTAGTTCAAGATATGAAATATTTGCATTGATGATGCTTTTTCCATTTCTGGTCAACACGTGTCATTTGTTTGACGAAATTGAAAGGGACCATCAATCCAAATATCAAATCAACCAATAAAAACAAAAAAGTAACCTCTCCTAAGTTGTTGCATACTCGTTTTTTTTTCTTCGGCGATCATTCATACATAGCCATATCACTAACTCAATTGTTCAAATGACTATATTACAAGTTATGCAACAAAATTAACCTTGTACATAATACTTCACATGGATGTATATCTTTAGTTCAGTGCAAAGTACCAAACAAAGATCCCAGACATGAGACTTTTGTAGTCTTATGGAACTTTCTGATGAAGAAAGAAGCTAGAGATCTAGAGAGAGAAGATAATGATTATGACTTATGAAACGCTATACGATGTCCTTTTCTACTTTCGTTCTCTCGTGCACTTGCGGTAACGTCCTCTTCCTCCATTCAATCTTCTTAATCATTTTCTACTTGAAGAGGTTGTGTAAATTTGATTAGGATTTTTTAACTAGAAATTGTTGGAATTAAGCTATCATATTATCTACATATGTCAAATACTTCTCTTTCTCTATTATGACATGTATATTGTCGATCGCGTACGTGAAGTAGAAAATGACTTGATTTGACCATTAAGATTTGAATAATGTATAAAATTTGGATGCAGACAAGGTGAAAAGATTGAAACATTTCCTGTCCACATTAGAGATGCATAGAGGGTCCATATATTAGTAATGTATTCGAGTAATTATAATGCATAGAGGGGTCATATATTAGTAATGTTTACCTTAATTTGAAACATGGTTTATATTAGTTAATTATACCCATTTTGGTTGCTTCCTCCCCCTATACTTGTATACTAACAGGACCCATGCAAGTTGTCAATAGGTACCTCGAAATAGAAGAAATAATTTGACGTGAGAGGAAATCAATCACTATTTAAACAAAAACAAAACAAAAAAGAACTGTTGTAAGAATATATATATGTTAGGTGCGCTTGTTGAAAGTTTGAGGAGCGTTACATCTAATCTTGATGAATCTATGCGTAGGCGCATATCTTTTTGCCAATCTTTTGTTTTGTTTTGTTTTGTTTCAGGCCATTGATCATCATGTGTTAACTTATGCAAGACTTGGTATACGCATCCAAAAACATTTGTCACCGAAAATCTAAGCCAAAAAAATACTCAAATCTTTGATTCTAGTTACATGACATACATATGTAAAATATAAAGATACTCGCGGATATCCTTTTGAAAAAGAGAAAGCGAGAAATATCTTTATTCTATAATCAATACATTGCAGCAACTCCTGGGGTCGTGAGGGGATCTTGTAACCCAAGCCGGTCCGGTCCACGGCTAGTGATGACTGATGATGAGTGACCACTGTAAAAAAAGCCAACCTTTTCAACTTGTTCACTACTATTTTCTAAAATTTATAGTCCGATTTTAATGTATTTACCTTTGCCACTAATGGATTGATTCCCTCTCGTCTGTTGTGTCTTGGAGTTACTATTAGCATTATATACTCTTTATACATTTTGGGACTGTAATTAAAAAAAAATTGAACGAGAACTGATATTTCTATTTTAAACGCTTTACTTAATTACACAGCTCGTGGAAGTTTGTGCCAGCATATCTTTGATGCCATTATTTTTGACGTTAAATGTCTTTCAAAATATTGTCAATGTATATGTATATTAAAAAAAAAAAAAAATTAAAAGATTGATGTGTCATTTAGGTTCCCAGATTCTTGGTATACGATACAATACGAAAGAAAATGATACTTTTTTTAGTTAACTTTTTTTTTTGGTTGCCAAAAAGGTTCTTGAGAGATCATTACTTTTTTCTTGCTACAAAATACATATGCCTTGAAGATGAGTACTTGCATTGACCTTTTTTTTTAACTATATGCCTCGAAGGCATGAACCAGTCTCCCCAAAATTAAGAAAACTTTTAAAAAGCTTTAGGATAATAAATATGTATATATATACATGTTTAATTGATAGTGGTACGCCATACTTGGTTTTTTTGTTTTGTTTTTGATTAAATCATCAATTCGTTGACGAAAAAAAAAAATATATTGGGAAAAAAACAAACCAATCAACATCTACAGAAACGCTAGAAGATGACGTCTAATAAATTAAATCCAGATATTGTCTGATTTTTTAATAAAAATACACAAACACATACGTGTATTGATAGATAAGCTAATCATTAAATTTATATCTCTCTCCCATCTCGACAACAAAAATGTCATTTTCGTAGCCTTATGTGCAATGATATGCTTTCTTCTTTTTTACCTTCTTTGTTTACCAAATAAATAATTTTTCCTATTATATATGTGAACAAAAATTAAATTTGTAAATCGAATTAGTGCTCACGATTTAAATGTAGAAATATAAATTTACAGTGATAAGTCATAATTGCAGGGTTTTTTGTGGTGAAATTACAACAAATGATAATAATAAGTTTGTTATAGAAAGAGAGAGAAGAACAGAGTAAGCCCCCCAACCTGAAGAAGATAAACAATTTAAAAGACTTTCGTTGGACTCTCTCCTTTGCTGTGTCTATCTAATCTATCGATCTCTCTCTCTCTGTCTATATATAAATACATAACAAATCAACCTTTCGTTCCGCCTCTTGCTTCAACCTTCCCACGACTCATCAAAAATCCAAAACTCATTCCTCTCCCTCCAATTTTTGGACGACCGAACACAAATTTTTATTTTCTCTACACAATTAGTGTCAAAAAAAAATTAAAGGATTGGATCCTAAATCATTACAAGTCACTCATCTTTTTCTCTATTTTTCTTTTTTTTTTTGTTTGTTTGGGAATTCTCTTCTTCTTCTTCTCGCCGTCGCCGTCACCGGAGATTGATTACTCCGTGGTTGTTTGCGTTTTGGCCTTTCGAAATTTTCAATTTCTTTGTATCACACAAAAAAAAAATTGAAGCAAGAAGAAGAAGAAGAACACGATTCAAGAAAATGAACAAGACGACGTTACGTTACGATCCAAGACAGATCTCGAGGCAAACGAAACCATCAGATACACCATCTTCTTCACCTTCTCGTAGTCACCGTAGACAACCTTTACTCCAACGAAGCCTCTCTTCCCCTTCTCCTCGTGCCACTTGCGGCGGATCCACTCCCGCCGAGTTCTGCGGTGGTACCACCGCTAGTTGCGCCGCCGTTTGGTGTTGTTGTCCCTGCGGACTCGTTAACCTCCTTGTTCTCGCTATCTACAAAGTCCCTAAAGGTATCTGCCGCCGCGCTATCCGTAACCGTCGCCGTAAACAACTCGTCAAGAACGGTATCCTTCCGCCGCTTCCCACTGACGAGCGGCGGATGCATAGGGTTTTTCAAAACTCCGAGTTCGCTATTCATCCTTTGGATAGCGAAGACGTCTCCGAGGACGACGACGACGATAATTTCTTGGATCTGAAGTATATAGGAAAACCGATATCGGCGGGGTTTACGACGGAGGAGGAGGAGACCGATGAAGACGACGAGGCGGTGTTAGCATTGGAGAAAGAGATGTGGAATAGGTTTTACGGCGCCGGGTTTTGGAGAAGTCCGTCACAGAGGGAATCTGTTTCGTCTCCGAGGATTTCAAAGTCTCTTTCCTCATCGCCGAGACCTTCATTTACTGAAGTATACCGGAATAGGGATATAACGAGTAGAATCGGCGGCGGAGGAGGAGCTACTACTACTACGGTGGTGGCGACGACGACGACACCGAGAGCCGTTAGGCATTTTGATTAGGTGAAAAGAGAGAGAGAAGGCTTTTATCATGAAAACAAATTTGTTGTCTCTTTGTTAATAGTTTCGATCTGTGTTGTGAAGAGTGTTGTTGTTGTTGTTGTTGTGTGTAATCCTTCTGCCTTTTTGTCAAATCTTTGGTGTTGTGATTTTTTTAATTTCCTCGATGGTATGGGATTGTATGATCGTCAAATGTGAATTTTCGAAACTGAATTGTGAATTATGTAATTTGTCGAATCTTTAACGCAAATTTGGTGTGACTAAAACCATCCCAAGTAACATTCGGATTTGATGTGGGAGTTTGGATTCGTTGAGAGTGCCAGAACCGGAAATAACAACATAAAACACCGAATTGAGAGTTTAGTTTTGGTGTGTGTGTGTTATGTCTATCACTCCATACCAGAAAAAGGTATCACATTGATTAGGTGATGTGGTAAAATATTGAGTGACATGGAGTAAAAATAAGATTCAAAGGGTAAAATCAGGGAAGCTGTCCTTGTCTTTCAAGGGGGTGGGGGGTTTGGGAAATTGTTTTGTAAATTATGGGAAGGGGACCACGGAAAAAATCACTTGTGTCATTAGTGTTAAAGCATTAATTCAGGTGTTGGCTACCACTACAACCACCCTTCTTCTTCTGCATCTCTCTAATTACTCTTCTTCATCTCTCTGTGTTTTTGTTTTAGTTTTATCTGCTTTGTTGTGTTTCACTTGTCTTTTTACTACTATTCTCACTAATTCAGCTTTTAATGTGACCCTAGTTCATTTATTTCATCATTTGGTGAATCTCATGCAACTGTTTTTCACTTTTTCTTTTCTTTTCAGATCTTTGTAAATAAAATAGATTCCTACACTTAAAAGAGAGAAAAATGAACATTCATAGTTTCATACCAACCAAAAAAAACATATTTTAAAAAATTAATCTGTAAAATATGGCTTTTTTATTTAATGAAGACTGAACTACCAAACCATCCCCCAACCGTAGATAGAAATCGTATTTAAATAAAATCGTGCGTGTCTTGTATTGAAAGGAAATGCCTGCAGGATTCAACTGATTATATAAGATAATGTTTTATTAAGAATGTCTTGGTTGTTATTTTGTTGTTAATATAAAATTCACGAGGTTTTTTTTAATAAATGTATTATCTTTCGGCTCTTTCGGCAACACTTTAGTTAATTTTATACTTGGACCTTACATTTTCTTGTTATTCTAAAGATCCGAATATTTTATTTCTTCAACTGAGAAGCAAAAGGTAATTCACCCTAGTGGGACGGTTACGAAATTTTTTAAAGTTGGTGACCTCTGCATCTTTGTTTGTCATAGGTTTTATATAGCTGTAATTATATATAACTCGTCCCTCTTTGGTGACCTCATTTAGCTTCCCATTCTCACTTTCTTTTTTACGATATATAGGTTTCAGTTTGGCAAAATGAACTAAATGAACATGATCATGAAGATAACTAAAGGGTATAGATTAATAGATGTAGTAGAGACGATAACCGAATACAAATGTGATTCAAATTATGCATCCTAAGAAGTGATCCTCTTATTAGGTCAAATAGGTTGATTCATTCATTGCCAATTTTAAAAGCTCATAATTCGTCACAATTAGATTAGAACATATCTCTAGGGCCTAAATTTGATTAAATGTTTTCTTGACATGGAGTTCATATCGTTGTAGTCAAAGAGTTAAGCCCGAAGATATATAATCAGGGGCCAGGGAAATAAGATAAACGAGACTTCGAAATAATGGGTTTTTAACTTAATTCAATTGGGCCTTAAAGCTTGTCTTCTTATCAGGTGGGAACAATGTGAGAACTCGCGTTATCATGACAAAGTTCGAGAAGACGAGAAGTAGGCTACAAAACAATTTGCTAAAAGAAGCTGTCCTTGATTTAGTTGGACGTAAGTGCACGTGCCAAGTTGGAGCGCGTACGAGTGAGTATAAAAACAGGTAAGTGGAAGGAAATTGAGGGTGGGACATTACACGATTCACGAACATAGCGTAGCAACCAAAAGGTGTGTCTCTCTGTCTATTAAAAAAAAAATTTAAAAAATAAATGATGGTTGTAGTATTAGGTCATACTACACCGACAGCTCCAATTCAAGCCACGTGTTCTTCCTTCTTCTTCGGCTTCTTTCTTTTGCTTCACATGTCTCTCTTCTTCTTCTTTCTTTATTTATTACGTTTGGTTGGCTTTCTTAATTTCACTTTCAATTCAAGTATCACACCACATCATTTAATTTTAGCTACAGAAGAAGACAGACTAATTAACTACTAACATCATTAACTATAGAAGAAGACTGACTAATTAACTACTTTCCCCTTTATTATCATCTTGGTGTATTCGCGCTGATTGTCACAGTCCTTCGTATGTTAAGAGTTAAAAGACTTGTAAAGAAAACTTAAAAAAGACCATCACTTTCACTCTAACGTATGTTATGGTTACGTATCAATACAGTTATACAGACAAAATATTTATAAATGTTTTGTTCATAACTCAAATCATAATTACTTTGTTTTACTATGCTTTCGGGATATCGATTGTGAAGATTTTTTTTTTTTAATTTGAGTAACAAATTATTTTTTATTATTGTAAACGGTTTATGACCATTCAATTCAATTGTTGCGCTTGGCCATTTGATTACCTAAATAACGGATTAAAAAATAAGTTAGTTATTCACTTGCAAAAGTAGAAATTCTTCCATCTGAAGAGTTTAATGTAGTTTGTTCTGACATAGTAATATACTTCATTTATGTTTTTTAAATAATATTATTAATAAAGACAAAAAAATAAAGTGGTGTTTGTTTTTTCAATGATTATAGTATATAAAAAAGATTTAGCCGATAAAAAAAAAATAATACTACTACTCCATAAAAAGGGTTTGATTAAGAAAGAGACGTACAGTAGTAATGGAAGCCGAGCTGAGCCGATGCCGATACATAAAAAAAAAAAAAAAAGTCAGAGCTAAAAAACAATTAAGTTTATTTTGCTTTCAGACACCGTGTGGTCCCTACCACCAGCCTGTCCGAAAACCCAAACCTGTTTTGATACACAAACATAACATAGACCACCACCAAAAGCTCTCTCACATCTTTGATCTTTCTCTATCTCTCATCTCTTCTGTCTCTCACTCTCCACTTTCCAATCGCCGACGATTTCAACTAAACGTACTAAAATTCTCATAAAAACAGCTTTTGTATTTCTCTCTTATTAATCTACTTCTTCTACAAAAGAATATTTCAATCTTACAGAGCACCATGGATCGTTGTATCTATGGTTGCTCCGTCATTACTCTCTTCTTCTTTTACTTCATCCTCACTGCATCCGCTCTCGAATCGGGTCACCACAACGTAACAGGGTCGGGTCAAATAAACTCGAACTCCGTCCTCGTAGCTCTCCTCGACTCTCGTTACACCGAGCTAGCCGAGTTAGTCGAGAAGGCTCTTCTTCTCCAAACCTTAGAAGACGCCGTCGGTCGTCATAATATTACTATTTTTGCACCTCGCAATGAAGCCCTAGAGCGTGACCTTGACCCTGATTTTAAACGGTTCTTGCTCCAACCAGGTAACCTCAAGTCTCTCCAAATACTTCTCTTGTCACACATTATCCCCAAACGAGTAGGATCAAACGAATGGCCTGAGGAGAATTCGGGTCGTGTTAAACACGTCACGCTTGGGAATGATCAAGTGCTGCATTTGAGTAAACTCAAAGGAACAAACGGAGGAGGAAGGAGATTGGTGAATTCCGCTGTTATCACCCGACCCGATGATTTAACCCGACCCGACGGTTTGATCCACGGTATCGAACGGCTTTTAATCCCTCGTTCCGTTCAAGAAGATTTCAACCGACGGAGAAGTCTCCGATCAATCTCCGCCGTGTTACCCCAAGGAGCTCCTGAAATCGATCCGAGAACCAACCGTCTCAAGAAACCCGCTTCCGCCGCAGTACCCGCCGGATCTCCACCGGTGCTTCCGATTCAATCAGCTATGGCTCCAGGTCCTTCGCTAGCTCCGGCTCCTGCTCCAGGACCAGGAGGTGCTCGCAAACACTTCAACGGCGATGCTCAGGTCAAAGATTTCATCCACACATTGTTGCATTACGGCGGATACAACGAAATGGCTGATATTCTCGTGAATCTGACGTCACTCGCGACGGAGATGGGTAGATTAGTGTCTGAAGGTTACGTACTCACCGTGTTAGCTCCGAACGACGAAGCTATGGCGAAATTGACGACGGATCAGCTTAGCGAGCCCGGAGCTCCGGAGCAAATCATGTATTACCACATTATACCGGAGTACCAGACCGAGGAGAGTATGTATAATTCGGTTAGGAGATTTGGGAAGGTTAAGTATGAAACGCTACGTTTTCCTCACAAGGTTGGGGCTAAAGAAGCTGATGGTTCGGTTAAGTTCGGTTCTGGTGACCGGTCTGCTTATTTGTTTGATCCGGATATTTACACCGACGGTCGGATTTCGGTTCAAGGGATTGACGGTGTTTTGTTCCCGGAGGAGGAAGAAGAGTCGGATAAGAAATCGACCGGTTCGGTTAAGAAAGTTGTTCAACAAAGAAGAGGTACGATTTAATTCATCTCTTGTTTGATTTAATTTGTGTGTTTTATTGTTCTTATAGATTCGGTAACGTTAGTTATATAGGTGAATTGATCTAACAATGTAGGTTCATTGAGTTTATTACAACATATACCATTTTGAGTAACTAGTTAGGCTTTATGTTTGTGTCATGTTCGAAAGAAACTGTTTTGGCTCAAAGTAATAAGTTTCAAGATTTTATTGTTGGATTATTCCTATAATCGGAGTAACTAGAAAGAAAGATTTGTGAGGATTATTTCGAATAGAAGAAAGAATCAAAAGAAGCTTCTTCACATTACCTAAAAGCATCTTCTCACGTTTCTAAACTTCATTTATTATATTGAGTTAATTTAATTAACCTTTTTAGCTTTTTGTTTTCCAGAAATATTTTAATTAGGTGACAGGAGATTGTGATTGTGATTGTGATTGGGATTAATTGATTGTGATCATGACCTAATAATTAATTAAAAGTTTCTTTATTGATGGGAAAAATAAAACAGGGAAGTTGCTGGAAGTAGCATGTAGAATGCTTGGAGCTATTGGCAAGGACTCATATTTAAGCAGATGCTGATGGAATTCACAAACCCGGAAGAGATTTATTAAAGAAAGATCTCTCGAGTGTTATCTGTATACACATACGAAAGGTTAGTATTTGCGGTTCACTACCGGTTAATTGCATCGTTAAAAATAAGTTTACTCATAGTTTTTTTTGTGGGGTTTTGCAGGTTCTTTGGAGAAACAATGAAAAGATTTGGAGGAAGAGCAAAAAAAAAAAAAAAACACAAGAGAGGAATAAACATCAATGTTCAAAGCATATTCCTTCAATGGAATATGAAAGAGGGGTTTGTTGGATTTTTCTTTATAATATAAAAAAAAAAGTATATTTTTTGGGTGGGGTTTCGAGTTTTGGGTTATAAATACTGTAATTAGATATGTGAACTTCATTTTTTCAATTGATTTGGTGTAATGAAAGAATCATAAAGTGGGGAACAAAAGAAAAAGACTTGAGAACCCACCACCATTATTTTCTTTACTCAACTTGTGAATGGTTTTGGTAAATTGGTAAGTAAAACTACACTTGATTGGTAAAAATGACATCATTATATCATCAGATACAAAATATTGTACTTGTTGTTCTAACCATTTTTTTTAATTCTGAGTAATTTCTTAATATTCTGTGTGTCAACTGGCAAGTAATATATCATTATACTACTATTGAAAGGTATGACTTTTTTTTCTTAATTTATATAGCAAATACAATAAATAAAATGGAAGGTATATTTGGTAAGAGCGATGATGAAACATGTGTTGGAGAGAGGAAATGAGTTGGCTTATGGCTGTCTTGTTGAGATATTATTATCATGAATTGAGACCCCCAATTACAACACAAAGCTTAAAGCTGTATGACCTATCATATTCAATCGATGACTTTTTTTGGTTTGTTCCCCCTTCAATCCTTTTTAGTCTAAACAAGTTTATCAACAACACTAGACAATTTCAACCACTTAAACAATAATAACCTGTTTATTAATTCAGAGTCTTCGGTCTAGATATGATATCATATTACAATGGAGCGGCCACATTTTGTTTTTGGCTATATTCTCTCTTCCTTTTTTAACTAAAACCGCACCGAACTTGATAATAATGTTGAACGGTGGCAAAAAAAAAAATGGCCCACACACACACACAATAATTTCACTAGAACTGTTACTAGTCTGAGTTGTCTCCACTCGTATACCCACCATAGTTTACTATATGTAGAGTAGCGATCGGTAGGTAAGCTCTGGTTATACAAAATAGATGATAATATGATATTAAAACAAATAACGCTCTGCAATATTAAGTCAAATCACGGCTAAAAAACCCAATCAACGATTGCAAAACGTCTTACAAAAGTTTCTGATAATAACTAATTGGTAACTTTCTTTTTTTGAAAAATATGGTCTGCAATTACAAGTAATTTGAGAGCAAATAGAATACCGAACTTTAAAAGCTTAGTCTTAAAACTTGTGCAGAATCTATCCTTAGTTCTTCTCTGTTGGCAAAGGAGCTGTAACATATCAAAAGACCAGGTTTAAAAATAGCAATCCTGAGGGAAAAGTTACCTGTCGATTATTATTACTGAAGTACAAGTTAATTCGTACCTTTAGCGGCTAATGTCTCGTCCTGTGGTGGCCTCATCGCTGGGAAGAGAATAACCTCCTGCAACAATATTCCCAATCATGAGTTAGGTTAAAAAGAAATTAGATCATTCACAGAGATACATTTGGAGGTAAGAGTGTGACCTTGATGTTCTGTGAATCAGTAAAGAGCATAGTAAGTCTGTCGATTCCCAATCCCCAACCACCTGTAGGAGCCAATCCGTATTCTAAAGCATTGCAAAATGTCTCATCTAATGCCATCGCTTCATCGTCTCCAGATTGTCGGTCCTTGAGCTGATCAGCAAAACGCTGGCGCTGTACCACAGGATCGTTCAGCTCCGTGTAGGCGTTGCAGAGCTTGTGTGGTCAAGTTATAACATGTTAGTCAAAAACACACTCTTAAAAGACAGTAAGCAATGAATCAAAAGTTTCATCAGTTTTTTTCATTTTTTTTTGTTTTTTGCTTACTTCATGTTGGTTGATGAACAGCTCGAATCTCTCTGTCAAAACATCATTCGATCTGTGCCATTTTGCCAATGGACTCATGATCTCGGGATGATTGATGATGAAAGTTGGGTTCACACATGTCACTTCCAGAAATTCACCAACAAGCTGCAAAATAATAAAAAAAAACGGCAATATTTCAGATTTAAATTTCTTATCCTACTAAACATGCTAGAAAGGCACCAGTGAGACAGAAGATTTTACTTTATCTAACAGACGAGCTGTTGTCTGAGGAGGAGGGCATTTGACATCAAACCTCGCACATGCATCAATCAGATACTTGTTAGCTTCGTCACTAGTCAAGTCTTTTGGTATATTAAGGTTAGCCACCTTCTCTAACTCTCCTATCATCTCAATCCTCCTACAAAAACAAAAAATGGGTAGATATACCAAATGAAAGCAAAAAGCTCTCTCCTAAAGGTGATAGTTCAATCAATGAAGATGTTGACTCAAACCTGAATGGAGGTGTGAAGTCTATTTCGATTGGATCCTTTTCATATCCATTAGCATGATACTTGATTTTATAACCACCTGTTAATTCCTTGACCATGCCACTCACCATATCCTCAGTCATTTTCATCAGGTCATTGTAGTCTGCGAAAGCCATATAGAATTCGCAAGTGGTGAACTCTGGATTATGGGTCAGGTCAATACCCTCGTTCCTGAATTGCTTTCCTATTTCGTAAACACGATCCAAGCCACCAACAATAAGTTGCTTAAGAAAGAGTTCAGGTGCGATACGCATGAACAGCCTCATATCTAGATCATTGTGATGTGTCACAAAGGGACGAGCAGCTGCTCCACCAGCAATTCTGTTCATCATAGGTGTCTCGACCTATATAAAACTTCAGAATATCAAATGCAGGAAAGAACACACGAACCAGTGAAAAAATCAAAAGAAGCTAAAGATTTTTCTTGCGAGAAATTGAGAACCTCCAAGAACTTTCTACTATCGAGGAATCTGCGGATGTAGGAGATGATACTAGCTCTGGTCTTGAATATCTGACGAACCTCCACGTTCAACATGAGATCAAGATAACGCTGGCGATATCTTAATTCCTGAAAATAAACAAAGACATCACACGCTTGCTTGGCTAGAAACAGAATAATAGAGTCACTAGAATCGAAGACCCACAAGTCCACCACAAAAAAAAAAATAACATGCAACAGTGTAAGAGGCTATAACAATCTTTATAGGCCTTTGTAAAATTGATAATACCTGATCTTTCAGAACATATGCCTCAGGATTTCTCGTATCACCTGGAACCCAGGTTTCAGGTTTCTACATTTGAGTATATAAGTGAAAGAGGTTAGTTTAAAACAAATAAGGTGAATCGTAAGGTATTATAACAGCCCCAGAGGATTAACTCTACCTGCACATTCACATTATCAGCCTTTCTCGGCATCATGTGGAGGCAATGAGAAAGAAGAATAAATGATCGGGGAAAGATACTCAATTCTCCTCTCTTACTTTTTCCTGAAATTAGAGTATAGCGAACAGTGAATAAGATGTTGGGAAAATATCAAATCTCAATATATATGAAGAGAGAGAGACAGAGACTGCACAAACCTGGATATCCAGTGACTCCAACGATATCACCTCTCTTAGAATTCGAATGGAGCTTACCAAACTCAGCTTCATCCAATTCTGACTTACTGAAAGGATAAAAGGCAATAAATCTAAGTAATTCAGCATACGTGTTTTTTATCTCTCAAAATTTGGTAAACAAAGGATTTCACCTTGCATCAGCCATCACTTGAACCTTGAAATCTTCACCATGAAGATCATAGAAGAAGAGCTTGGCAGAGGAAGATCGCTTGCTCATAATCCGCCCTATCAAAGTTCAACAACCAAAAAATCTCCATTTTCAATAAAAAGGGCAAGCAGCGGCTAAGAAAACTTACGCAAATTAGCATTTAGCAGTTAAAAGACATACCGGCAAGAGAAACTTCAGCATCTTCAACATGATCACCATTGTTCAAACTACCATACTTCTCAATGTATTCAGGAATAGACATTGACACAGAAAACTTATGAGGGTATGGATTCTCCCCTTTAGCCTTCTCAGCCGCAAGATATTTCAATCTGTTCTCATGGTATTGCTGCAAATGATACCAGAAACAACAAAAAAGAAAAAGAACACTTAGATTCATACATTACATGTAAAGCTGCATCGCATAAGATAAACAAGAAAATTATCAAACGGATTCAAACCGTTGGATCCATCTCATCATCATCTGCTGCAACTTGCTTCTGGCTCTGGGAGCTTGCCTTGGGAGGCTGCATCAATAAAATCAAATCTCATTATTCAATTTCTCGATAGAGATGCTACGAAGAAGATAATTCAATAATCTATGATAATTCCCCACAAGAATGTTACGAATCAGAAGAGAGTGCTTACTTGTTTTGCCTTTTCTTCCTCCTTGCGTCTCCTCTCTTCCTCTTTCTGCTTCAATTTCAGTTCCTTCTTCAGAGCACTACAATCAAATCCGATACAATCAAATCAACGTACGAAGATTCACAAAAAAAAAAGATTGTAAAAGAATAACATGAGACGAAAACGTACTTTTTGCTCCGAGGTTCAGAAGCATCAGCAACGGCAGGCTCAGCAGCAGCAGGAGCAGCATTCGAGGTGGTAGAAGAAGAAGAATCCATGGTTAACTCAGATAACGCTTTCGTGGTTTGATCAGCGGAACCTTCCATCGTAACGGAGAATTCCAAAATCCAGATGATAGAACGCTCTCTTTTCCTCCTCAGTCAGTGAAGTAACAAGATAGAGATTGGTTCTCAAGGGTTTGTGAATTTTCTCAAGTCTAATGAGGTAAGACGGCGAAGAAAAATAGAAGAAACAAAGAGACGAGACTTGTTTAGGGTTTATTATTCCTTTACGCAGATCCAGCCCATTTTAGCCAATTTAGGGCTTCTTCGGTTTATTCTCTAACCGAACCGGTTCTTCTTAACGTAACGATTTTAATAGTATTTAAGATCTAAATATTCGGTTATAAGCCTATGTATAAGTTAAGAAAAAACAATTAAATGTTCCACATTATAAAGAAAGTGACAAAATCTAATACCCTGATCTCAAACCACTGCTAATTTGATATTTTTACAAAGACCTTGTGAAATTTTAAATTATTTGTAAATTCTATCAAAGTTCATGGCTTTTATAAACTCAATTATTAAAAATAAAATAAAAGTCTATTAAAATTGAGTGAACTCTTAATGCTTTAAATCTCATCTTATTAAATTTATTTGGAATTATTAAAAGACCTTTTACAACCGAATTTCTCATTCTTATTCAGAAAGTCTAGACCGTTGAAAAATATTAACACTGACCACAGTGAAGTGAAAAACAAATGATGTTTCCTTTGTATATGCAACTTCAAAGAAACAAAATCTTTGGCTTTTTTTATACCAATGCCAGTTTTCAAGTCCTTACGCAAAACCTGAAACCAAAGCAGCCCGGGTTGTTACGTTTCCTCTGGAGACTTGAGTTCTTACCTCCATTTAAACCACTCGGTTTGTCGTCACAATTCTCTATTGTTTGGCTAAAAAGAGTTGTGGCTTGTGAGACTGTTATCCTTGGGACCTCTATTGTAAGATCGATCTCGGGTGATGCAGGGGCTATTTTGTTTCCTTCTCTTGCAAAAGAACTCGAACCACTTCGCCTATTAAAACAACTCTTCAAGGTTAAAAAAAAAAATTTACTCGTAAGCAAACCTTTTTTTTAGATTTTGTAGTTCGTTTACCTGTTGCTGTTGTTGTGATAATGTGCAAAGGATGCTTCCTCAAGAAGTTCAGTTTTAGGATCTTGAATACAAACTTTGCTACTAGAAACAATGTGAGTGCTCCCTGAATGCTGCATTGGTGATGCTTCTTCTTCTTCTTCCCCCGAAGAGGTTGATGTCTTATTATTATCTGTTTTGGATTTTCTAACCATTGATATCACTCTCTCTAGTGTCCCTAAAGCTTGTTTCACCTCTGGGCTTATGCAGAACCGTGTTTTACCAACTTTGTTTTGAGTCTTCCCGGTGATATTTTCATCCTCTACCGAAGAAGAAGAAGAAGAAGAGGGAACACTTTTATCTTCTTCTTTTTCATCTACACAATCTTCTTCCTGGATCTCAGGAACATCTCTTTTGCTAGATACAGATCCATTCTCGCCATGTTGAGTCTCATTTCCTTTTGCTATATATAGATCATCAGCTTCCAACTTGGGTTCATTCTCTTCACAGTCTATTCCTTGTTGACTATTAAGCTCATTTATTTGGCAGATTTCATTAGTTTTAGCAGAAGAATACAGAGCTTCATGTATTTGAGTATACAATGGATCAGCTAAAACTCTCTTGTAATCATCGGATTCAGCCACCGAACCTATAGTCTGTAAAACATTCAAGTACACACCACAACATCTCACATAAGCTAGCAGCAAACTGACAAAATCAAGTTATTATGAACTAAAAACAAACTGATAATTTACCTTCTTGAAAAGTTTGAAACCGTTGCCAAGGAGCTGCCTAGACATAAAATTAATAAGAGATGGAGGGACCAAGTCCAGCTTTATATCCACTTCTGCTATGAATCTACAAAAAGTTCAGCAATTCAGAAAAAAGAAAACAAACACATTTATATTTTTGGTTATCCAAAATGATATCGCATTCACCTCATGTAACTCCTCTCTTGAGTCACCTTTTGTATCGCAACTCCGCCTACGAAATCAATCCTCACAGCATTCACTACTTCAGCTATACCGTTGCTCTCTACTTCGATCTAAAGATGATTTTAACATATAACAGTTTAGGATGCTGACATATCATTAAGAACTGAATTAGGATGCAACCAAAAAAAAAAATGCAAATCTAATCTTGGTTACCGAGTTTAATAGGATGATGACTAAACCGTCTTTAAAGTATTCGAATAAGTAAAACTGCAAAATAGCTTCTCTGTCTGTCAGTGGCCACGGTGCTTTCACCCTTTCTTCCCAAAAAAACATTATCAAAGTATTCAGGTTTTAGATTAGCTTCATGTATAAATAACAATAGGAACAAACATAACAATTTTGTGAAACAGACCTCACTAAACATATCTGTTCATCGATCCTACACTTTTGCAAACATTTAGATTCTAAGACCCTGAATGAAGGAAATGCCAATTTTGGCCACCTGAAACAACATAGGAAACAATAAGCGATCAAACTTCGCAAGCAAGAGACATTATTTCGTAAGGAAAAAGAAACTCTCACCATTTCTCATAGAATTGTGATTCCAAGCATACACATAAACCTGCGTAAACGAAGTTAGAATCAAATCCAAAACCTTTTTTTTTTCTTGCGGTGCAAACTCTTAATTAAGAAAACTTACAGTCCTCGATAGTCCCATCAATGCAACCTTCAACAAGCAGTGTATGAAATGGACTTCCTTTAAGTCCTTCACGGTACATAACACGACAATCTTCATCATCATGTTTCAACTGTAACCAAGAAAACACTTTGTGTGACAATTCTGTTTCAAAAAGTTCAAGAAAATGATCACAAAAGCTATACAAAAAGCTTACTTTCCAATCACCATAAGATGCATCATTGCTTGATTTAGCCAATTCTTGATCCTTTTTTGATACACTCCTAAGCTTCTCAATCGTACTGGATAAAGCAGCTACTCTCTGATCCAATATATCCACATTACACTCTGTGAAGAAACATGGAAATAAAAACACATTAACAGCATAGGTAAACTGAATGAGTAATATATAGCAGCAACGCATCAACAACAAACTAAACCTTCATTGAGCTGTTTTCTGATGAGGGTTTTAAGAGTTTCGTCATTAGAGAGCTCAGGAGACGACAAGGTCTCATTAAGTCTCTCTCTGTACTCAGAAACTTCTTGTTTCTTCTGCATACTCAATTGAATCCGTAGAGACACCTCCTTTAGAGAACAAATTAACACTCAAATCAAAGACCAAAGAGAATCAAAACAGAACACAGAAGATTTGTTTGATTTAAGAATCTGGAGTTTGTGGCATCAAGAAGAATCGTGTTGAAGAGAACACCTTTAAACGTACGGCAAACTAAAAGAAAGGAAGCTTTGTTTTAAGTTATAAGTTAGACAGACAAAACCCAGCTGCTGAAGCGTTGCGTAACCTACGAGACGGGCAAAGAACGTGGAGAGTGGTGTTCTTCCCGATTAGATACGTTCTCTCAGTTTCTCGGGAATATACATCTCTGGAAAGAAAAAGTCTCTCATTGTCCCAATAATACGAATTTGCATTTGACAAAGTTTTTTGAGCCTTATGTCAGACTTTACTTTAGAGGGACCAGGTCGGTTAAGTATCGTTGTCATGAGATTTTCTGTGTCTTTTTTTTTTATCTTTCTTTTAATCAACCCAAAAAAATGATTAATTAACAAAAACTGATCTCCAATTAATGTGGACGGTAGTATAATCATTTCGAAGATCACTTTTGAATTTTAAAAGAAAATTAAGAATGTGCATGAATGAAAACTGTGGGGGGTAGATGAATGAATCCAAGTTTTGAAACGATTTCATCAAAATCAGGAAAATTTGGTTATTCCTAGAAAAAGTGAAAAAATATGATCCACATGCTAATGTAAAAAATGGAAGAAGTTGATTTGGACTTGCTTCATTCACGTTTTTATGACTCCTTTCTCTTTATTTTTTCCTTTCTTTTTTCTCATTCTATGGACTTGAGCTGCAAGTTTTCACAATCATATCTTATTATGTAATGAACATAATCAGCCTATAAAGAAACAGATATATACGTATAGTTCAATCTATATACAATCAAAACCACGTGTTGCAGGTCTCCGATTGTATATGTAAGTGAAGTCAAAATCACGTGTTGCAGATCTCCGAATATTAAAGACACAAAGGATCTTGCAATTAACACCAAAGCTTATTCGGACAGTGACATGACATATTACAGTTTTCAGATGTTTTCGACAGCCATTGGTTTTCACAACACGTAGTAAAAAGGGGGAGAAAAAAGAGTCTTAGATAGTTTTGGTAAAACATTCTTTTATTAACTACTGACTGCAGCAACCGCCGCCACTGTTCTGTTGGATTGGCTGACCTTTCATTTGGACTGTTCCAGGACCAGATGTCTTGTTCGCATTCGTTTGGCTTCCCATTCTGCAAATCAAATGAGCAACCATATGATCAAACTCAATCCTCCATATTACATAATCAAAAGGTGAATCAGTATGAAAAATCTATTAACAGATACACAAGCTTGAGGCTACACGACACAACGGTATATTCGTAGATTTCCTCTAAAGTAGTCATCAAGTCTAGAAAACTGCAGATGTATATAACACTTTAATAGTTCATATAAAACTGCAAATTTCCCTGAAAATGCTTTGATGAATAATGATGATCAACGGAAACAGTTTTGATCAGCTTCACTAAAGAATATAGGCTAACTTATTGCGGAAATTATGAAAATAAATTATAGATAGTGAACATACTTCTTCTTGATCTCGCCAGCAATAGTTAAGAATGCTTGTTCGACGTTGTTAGATTCCTTAGCACTGGTCTCAAGAAAGGGAATTCCGAGCTCATCTGCTAACGCCTGTAGTGTTTTTTTGAGTAAATGAAACGTAAGAAAACCATGGCACAGTTGTGTCAAGAGAAAAAATTACTAAATATATGCAATTTTATATCACTGGAATCAGATTCTCTAACTTTTGGAGTTTGGTCAATGATCATATATACATTCATAGCCTTAGTTGTGGTATAATAATCTCAGACGCAGTGATTGTTCATTGTTGGTTTTCAATTTGTGAAATCAAATGAGGAAAGGGGAAAGTTACAGGCAAAAGATGTTGTTTGCAACTCATCTAGATATGAATAAGAAAGAAGCAAAAATCACAAGTGGAAAAAGAATGTCGAAAAAATTGCTGGGGACTTAAATAGGGATGTGAGCTTTTTACCTTTCCAGTTTCGGTGGAAACAACTTTGCTTTCAACCATATCATTCTTGTTACCGATTAAAAGCTTGCATACACTCTCATTGGCATATCTATCAATCTCACTCAACCATTGCTTCACATTGTTGAAGCTTTCCATCTCAGTACAGTCATACACAATCTGTTACAATTATCATCATTGAAATTAAAGTTTTCATCAGTTAAAGGGTGGGTTTTGAACCTAAAAATGTGAAACTAGTCTTTCAGGATCTTCTTTCCACTAAAAGAACATGTTCCAGAGTACACAGAGCATTGCAATATCGAACTCAAACAAAACCACTTTGATAAAAAACCCAAAATTGGGACATAACACACACTAGTGCAACTAGGTAAAAAAAAGAAAGCTCACAATGATGCCATGAGCTCCTCTGTAGTAGGAGCTAGTGATGGTCCTGAAACGCTCTTGTCCAGCAGTATCCCACTAAAAGAGAGCAGCAACAAATAGTAAAGTAAGACGAGTTAAACACAAATAACATCTAAATGTCCTCATTACAAGGAAAAAAAAACTCACAATTTGCAGCTTAATGGTCTTCCCATCTTGCTCAATCGTCCTAATTTTCTGCGAATTAGAACCACATTATATTAAGTAACTTTAAGGGAATGACCAATCTCAATGATCCTTTACTAAAAATAAGGTGAAAAAGAGGAACTCACGAAGTCAACACCAATGGTACTTATGTAGCTGTCAATGTAAGCATCATCCTGGAAAAACAAAAATCCCAAAATCACGAAACATAAAACCTAAAACAAACAAGAGCTAAGCTAAATTCTAAAAAAAAATCAAAGAAAGCAAGTCAAGCTCACAGCGAATCGAAGAAGAAGACAAGATTTTCCAACAGAAGAGTCACCGATCAACAAAAGCTTGAAGAGATAATCACTAAAACCAAAAAAACGAATTCGCTAAGAATCGAAAAAGGAGGATACAATGTTAATAACAAAAGGATAGAGAGGATGATGATACACTTACTACTCGTTGCTCATGATTTTTTCTTCCTCAAGCTTTTTCGATTTGATTTCCAAGATGAGAACAAAACTTTCTCGGGGAGGAAAAAAAAAAAGAAAGGAAGAAGCTCTTTTTCTACGGTTTTAGGCGTGTCAATCAATTGAGATGAACATTGAACAAGGGAACCCACCACTTCCCCTTCTTTTTTTTATTTATTGAAACTGTTTGTTTAGAAAATATTTTACTTTAATTCCATTGCTTGTTGTTTGTCACGAGACAATAAAATAAAGAAGCTTTTGACCTTGTCTCACTTATTTCTTCTTTACGTGTGTGTGTCTCTCTTCTTACTTGGGCTTTTCTTAGGTATTGGGCCGAGCCCTAATCTTGGCTATACCGCGTGTCCTCGGATTGGATTTTGATTAATTCATTTAATTATTAATCATGAATAAACAACACACAATTGTGATCTTTAAAATGAATAAAAATATTTGCTTAAAAAATAAATTGAATACGCATATATTCTATTTTTAATTTTATATGATACAAAGTAGATTTTATCAATAATATCGTTATATTATCATCATACTCCATTTTTTATCATTGTAATTAAATAATTTCAACCCTACCTTATTTTACTTTATTTGTTACCCCTCTATTGAAAGTCGAAAAATGAAAAATAAAATATATAATTCCTTAATTTATTTTTTTTTCCCTTCTCAGGATTTGCCAAATATGAAATAAAATTGGCAAAACAGACTTAAAATAAGAGAAATTACTAAAAATAATCAAAAACAAAATATAGAACACGGATAAAAAAAAAAAAAAAGAATCACAAAGATTTGTTACACACTTTACGCGGTTTATGATAAACCGTTCATCCCCATTTTACGCGGAGTATCTTTCTTTTTAGCACGCGGAATATGATCCTGACTATAAATAAAAGCTAGAATGATGAAAGAAACCAAACACAAATCCGTATTCAAGAATAATAATAAATCACAAAAGAAACAAAACGATCGCCATTTTTGGTTTAGAGAACACACAAAACAAAACAAAAAATGGCGATCGTGAGTCCCAATTTCTGTGCACCATACCCAATAGAGTTGGGGATCGTACGCAAGGTGATGACTATAACAGATGGTAACTTCACCGTCACCGACGCCAACGGCAATCTCCTTTTCAAGGTCAAAGAACCTTTGTTAAGCCTCAGCGACAAACGGTTTTTGTTGGACGCATCAGATAACCCTATCTTGACTCTCCGAGAAAATGTAAGTTTACAAAAAAAAGTTCTTTCTTTTTTTTTTCTTTTAATGGTTGAAATTAGCCACAATTTTAGACTCTTTATTAATTTTGTGACGTTAAATTAAAAACTGCAGAAGGTGAGCTTGCATGATAGGTGGCAAGTATTTAGAGGAAAAAGTACGAGCCAGAGTGATCTAGTATTCACATTGAAACGATCTTCGATGATTCAAATAATGAAGCCAAAACTAGACATTTTCTTGGCTCAAAATAAAGAAATGAAGGTATGCGACTTCCATGTCAAAGGAAGTTGGATCGACCGGTCATGTGTCGTTTACGCCGGCAAATCTGATGTCATTGTTGCTCAGGTAATCAATCAAACTTGTCCAAATGTTTTGTCATTTCGTTTATAAAATGGACTAGCTAGTGTGTTATATGATCGATCGAGATCGTGCTGATTGATTCATTGCTGTTTTGTTTTATGTGGTTTTTCAGATGCACAAGAAACATACCGCACAAAGCATATTAATTGGGAAGAGTAATTTCTCGGTTACGGTCTATCCGAATGTTGACTTTGCTTTTATTGTCTCCCTCATTGTAATTCTCGATGACATTAACAAGGAAGATTCTGAAGACTAAAATTATTTTTTCCAGCTAAATTCTTTTGTGCGTTGCAAATTCTTGAAGTGATATATACTAATATCATTGATATCATTTTTTTTTTTTGACAATCATTGATATCAATATTAATAAATATATCATATTTATAAAAAATGTGCAAAAGACAAATCTATTTTTTTTTCTATTTAAAAAGACCTTATTTTTCACATTTACTCAATGAGCGATTTCTTGTATTCGGCCAATGCGTTGTTCATCTATTATAAGGGATTTTTGTCTGCCAAGCTACAAGGGAGAGCTCGTCCAGTCTTAGGCTTTTGTTGAGACACACACACCTTGGCATGCGAGTTTTTGGATGTTTTTCAAGCAATCAGACAAGAAAACTAAAAGAGCACATGAACCGTCTTTACCGCAGATTCAACCAAGATAACCCTTAATCATTTATCTCTTCATCTTACTTAGCTGTACAATCTCTGAAGTTTGTAGCTAGCTAGCCATTGGAGATTTTTTTTACTTAACAGCACACAAGAACAGAATCTCTTGTGGCAGAGGAAAAGAAAAGACCAATCCCGATAGACATCTATGATTCCGAAAGAGCATTGAAAAAAAAAAAAAAAAAGAGAAACATCTAAATCAGCTCATGACATGGTTCAAAGCTTTTAGATATATATGAAGATGATATGAAAAAAAAATACACATGGAAGTAATAAACTTATTATCCCGACAAATGATTATCGACAACAAAGTTTTTGAGGGTTGTTCAGGTTCCTTGAACTAGTGTTTGCTTTGCTGTCTGAATATCTCGACACCTAAGTAATCGATAGTGCTCATAATAAGTGCAACATTTGGCTTAACGAGCTTCACTCGAACAGCGTTTATCTGAGGGAATTTTTCAAGCGTTTTGGTGGCGATGACTTCAGCGACTGACTCCAGAAGGTTTCTTGGTGACCCTTCAACAGTTTCCTTAGCTATGCTGCAAACAATATCATTCTTTTCAAACAACAAATCATAACTTCAACTTGTATACAACTTAAAAGACAAAGCTAGTCATCATAATTTAGAGATATGGACACAAATCAAATCAAACCTGAAAATGTCGACATAGCTGATTGTGTCTGCTAAGTCGTCTGATTCACCAGCCTTTTTCAGACTGGTCCACGCATCAATGTCAACAAGAAACATCTGTCCTAGTGTCCTCTCTTCAGCAATCGCTCCATGGAATCCGTAAAATTTCAATCCTTTTAGTACCAGTTTGTCCCCAAGCATTGACTCTGATAACTCTGTGCCAACTACACAATAAAAACTGCAAATAAGTCTTATGAAAACAAAACAAAAAGTATTTATAATATGTTTTCATCCACAGTTTTTTACAAAAGCAAGATTCTTCTGACAGTTTTTATACACACTAACACACATTACATTAACTAATGAAGAACACAATAAATCTATCACTGGAGCTTAATGAACAGTAAAACCATGTCAAGAGAAAATAACTAATTCCAAGACAAAAATATTACATCTCTCGATCTTCATCATCTACTCGACACTAAAGTCTAAAAAACGAAACAAAAAAAAAAATCCGATATACATCGTAACTCGAGATTTTTGCCACCGGTACACGATTTTTTCAAAAAGAAAATATGGATTATACCTCGCCGCTCCAACGTAGCCGGAGGCGTCGTCTCCATTGAGTTCGCGGCGGTAGATTTTTGGGATTTAGATTGAGAGATGGAGAGAGAGATGTCGGAGGATATATCAGTTTAAATATTGAAAGGAATAATTGAAGCAGACAGAGGCTCTATTAGTTTAGCTCAGCTCAATCTCACATATTTGTAGGCCCAACAAATCTTGGAAAACATTTTTTATTTTCCTCGTTTTTTTTTTAATTGTTTTATTTATTATTTAAAAAATATTTATTACTTTCACAAATTAAGAACTGTGAGATATGTGTATGTCTTTCAAATCTAGTGCATTCATCACTATCCACTAAATAATGATAGATAATTATTATAGTAATTGGAAAAATACTTTTATTAAAAATTTTACTTATAAAAATTCCTGATTATTGACAAGCAAAACAAAATTCCTAATTAAATTTATTTTTTAAAGTAATCCAAACTTTTATGATTTTGTTTATTTAATAGAATAACCAGTAAAAAAACAATGTAAATTATGTAATGGCTACTTAGAGCTATAAAAAAAAGAAGAAAAAAACAAGTTTCACTTTATTTCAAGGGATCCACGCTTGGCATTTTGCTTTCATGATTATAATTTCTACAGTAATTTTTAATTATAGTAATATTAAATTTAAATTTAACTCAATTGGATTGTAATACTGATGATGGGTGAGTAATTTGACTTGCATGGCTAATTAGTGCTAAATGACAGATATTATAAAGAGATCCATTTCAAATTTGTTATTTAATTAATTTTTCTACAATAATTGCAAAAGTAACACTTTCAAGGATGTAACAACACTACTAGCTAGCTAGTTGTTGACAACACATTCTTATGCGATAATAGAAATCCATGAGTCATGCATAATGCAAAGATACCGTATGTTCCTTTGGTGTGAAGCATAACTATGACCAGTGACCACCACATTCAGTGGCATGAACCATGTTGTCGCTTAAATAATCATGTAAAAGTGAAACTAATACTTTTTTTCTTCTTCTTATCGTGTGAAAGATAAAGTCAAACTTACATGAAAGTCAGAAAACTCTTAGGACAAACAAACAAATATAAACCTAAAATACATAAACACTTCTTATGAAAAAGGCTTGTAGGATGTAATTTTTTTTCTTCCCACATGAAATTTGATTATTAAAGGTCGATCAGCAGCTTAACGCTAAGAAATAATAATATTATTAATCAACAAGATCATCTTACTCATTTCTTTGCTATAATTTTCGGAGGAATCATCATAAATTCATAATAGACAAGTGCAAGAAAGATTAGAAAATTCTTACAATTAAAAGAATGATGGGACAAAAAACACATGGTCTACAAACACATGAAACCAAAATTTCAAATGTTAATCTTAAACTAATTTGTTTTGTCTATTATTTGATTAACAAAAGAAAGAAAAAAAAAAAAAAAAAAGATAAGACAAAAACGGAATTTTATTAACGCCGTTAAGAAGTCGCGTCTCCCCCACCCGTGACGTTGGGGATTATGGTCAAAAATCAAAAAGAAGTCAATCTAAACCGGAGCAAAACGACACCGTTTGTACAGAACTTAACCACGGTTAATTAGTCCACGCATCGGTTAAAGACCGGTTTGTTTGTTTTATCCGCCCACCACACTGCTCTCTATCGTTAAAGAGAGGGACAGATCTGTGAAGTTGAGATCTTTCTTTTTTTCACTTTCTTCGTTGTCTTTCTCTGTCTACACGCTTGTGAGCTAGTAGTAGTGTGTTGTGTCTCTGCGCCACTCTCTCTCTCTCTCTCTCTCTCTCTCTCGCCCTCTTTACTGTTTTCTTCTCTCCTCCTCACGGCATAACTTTTTGCAATCTTTTAGCTGAAGCTAATTTTTTTTTTTGTTTGCTTCAATTTCTTACTTTTTTGATCTCTCTCTCTCTGTTTCCAAGAAGAAACCCTCTTCTAATATAGATTTCTGGGTCTATAATCCACTTTCTATTTTTGGGCATTGATCTTTTTTATTCTTAGGTTAGCTATAGATTGAAGGCAAAGAAACCTTTTTTTTTTTTCTCATTTTTCTAAGATTCTATAGGTTTCCCCAAATTTCTCAACTACTGCAAAAGAGTTTTGTTACGTTTCTTTGATCTCGTTGTTTTTTATCTTGACGACTCCAAATTTTTCAATTTTTTTTATTGCGTAAATGGTGGTGAAGATGATGAAGTGGCGACCATGGCCGCCGTTGGTAACGAGAAAATACGTGGTGAAGCTTGCGGTGAAGAAGCTTGAGGGTTGGGATCTGGTGCGTGAAGGTGTACTGGAGAAGGAGGAGAGGTTGACGGTGGAGATTCGCTGGAAAGGACCTAAGGCGACATTGGGATCTTTAAGAAGGACGGTGAAGAGGAACTTTACCAAAGAGGCTTTGGGAGAAAGCGACGTCGTTTCATGGGATGATGAAGAGTTTCAGAGCTTATGCTCTCTCACTTCTTACAAGGACAGTTTGTTTTATCCTTGGGAGATTGCTTTCTCTGTCTTCACCAATGTAAGTCTTTTAGAATCAGTATCTTAAGATTTGAAATCTAAGCTCTAGATTCCAATGTTGAAATTTGGAAATGGTTTGATTAGGCTGTAGATGGAACCATAGCCTTTTTTATTTGCTGGCTGGAAGATTATGATTGCCATTATTGTCTCAACGTGTTTGATTCTAGGACTTGAAAGTTGAAACCAGAGCTTGATTCATGTTGTTGTAGAGGTTGAGGTTCTATTATGTTACATTTCAAACTATGTTTAGTTGTTATAGGCAGTATATGGAACCCTCCTACCTAGATGATCAAATTTTGATTTGTTGGGTGGAAGATATTGATACATGTTTGATTCGACGACTTGAAACTTGAGCTTGATTCCTTTTGTTGTAGAGGTTGAGGTTCTATTGTGTTACATGTCAAACTATAACTATGTTTAGTTGTTATAGGTATGTTAGTGTCAATTTCCCTCAAAGACAAACAAAACTAATTTATGATTTTGATCCAGGGAATGAAGCAAGGACAGAAGAATAAAGCTCCTGTGGTTGGAACTGCATTTTTGAATCTTGCTGAATATGCCCGTGTGACCGATAAGAAAGAATTCGATATAAACATTCCTCTCACGCTCTCTGCTTGTGTTGCCTCCGAGCCACATCCATTGCTCTTTGTATGGTTTACTTCTTCTCTCTTTCATTACTTCTCTACTTTGTTGGCTCAGTATTTGAGAGAGTCTTGTTCCTTTAGGTATCATTGAGCCTGCTTGAACTTAGAACCACTCCAGAAACATCAGACTCGGCAGCACAAACTGCGGTTGTGCCTGTGCCTGTTCCTGTCCCTGTCCTGTCTCCATCACCACAACAGCCTACTGAAACACACTCAAATGAGAAGGAGGATGTTTCTGCAATCAAAGCTGGTCTAAGAAAAGTCAAGATTTTCACAGAGTTTGTTTCTACAAGGAAAGCCAAGAAAGCTTGCAGGGAAGAAGAAGGCAGATTCTCAAGCTTCGGATCATCAGAATCACTTGATGATTTCGAGACAGATTTTGATGAAGGCAAACAAGACTTGATGAGTGTGAGAAAATCTTTCTCTTATGGACCTTTGTCTTATGCAAATGGTGTGGGAACTTCTTTAAACTGTGGCGCCAAAGTCAGCGACGAAGACGAAGATTGGGTTTATTATAGCCACAGGAAGTCTGACGTAGGAGCAGGTTGCTCTGACGCTGAAGATCCCGCTGCTGGTTTGGTCTATGAGACATCACTTCTTCCACGGCGTAGCATATTGCCATGGAGGAAGCGGAAGTTGAGCTTTAGGTCTCCGAAATCCAAAGGAGAGCCTTTGTTAAAGAAAGATAATGGAGAAGAAGGTGGAGATGACATTGATTATGATCGGAGGCAACTTAGCGCAGATGAAGTTCATTCTCTTTTTGGGGTAAGATCTTATCTAATGGTCAGGTGTCTAATGCAGTTTTTAGTTGGATACAGTTTTGGTTTGGTGCTTTCTATCCAAATCTTGTTCATATATGTGATTAAAGTTCTCATTTTGCATATTTTAAATTTGCAGAGCAAGATTGATGAAGATTCATCTGCGAATCCACGATCTTCTTTCTCGGAGTTTGGAGAAGACAGTTTTGCGATTGGAAGTTGGGAGGAGAAAGAAGTGATAAGTCGAGATGGACACATGAAGCTTCAGACAAATGTCTTTCTTGCTTCGATCGACCAGAGAAGCGAGCGAGCAGCTGGTGAGAGCGCTTGCACAGCTCTTGTAGCGGTTATTGCGGATTGGTTTCAGAAGAATGGTAATCTCCTGCCTATCAAGTCTCAGTTCGATAGTTTGATCAGAGAAGGTTCTTTAGAGTGGAGAAACCTCTGTGAAAACGAAACGTATATGCAGAAGTTTCCCGACAAGCATTTTGATCTCGATACAGTGCTACAAGCGCAGATCCGTCCTCTAACAGTTATCCCCGGGAAGTCATTTGTTGGTTTTTTCCACCCCGACGGGATGATCAATGAGGGAAGATTCGAGTTTTTGCAAGGCGCTATGTCATTTGATAGTATTTGGGCTGAGATTATCAGTCTCGAGGAAAGCTCAACGAATAGCGATAGTTATGTTGATGACTCTCCACCGCGTGTTTACATTGTGAGTTGGAATGATCACTTCTTTGTCCTCAAAGTTGAAAAGGAAGCGTACTATATCATTGACACACTTGGAGAAAGGCTTTACGAGGGTTGTGATCAAGCTTACGTTTTGAAATTTGACCACAAAACCATCATCCACAAGATTCTTCATACAGAAGAAGCAGGATCCGAGTCAGAACCTGAATCAGAGATTGTGTGCAGAGGGAAGGAGTCATGTAAAGAGTATATTAAGAATTTCTTGGCGGCAATACCAATTAGAGAGTTGCAGGAGGATATCAAGAAAGGATTAGCCTCGACTGCGCCTGTTCATCATCGTTTACAGATCGAGTTTCATTACACTACAAATGTAGAAAGTGTGGTCTGAAAGCATAGGCAGAGTTTGCTAACGTTTTGTTGAGTTTCTTGTAAGTTTTGTAAGTCTGCTTAACTAACTTGTGAATGTTATCTAGAGTTAAACCAGTTTGTATCTAACTAGTTAAATAAACATTTTTGCTCGTTTAATTCTCCATGTCTCATTTGTGGTTCGTTTTGTTTATCCAGTTTTACAAGTAACATAATCTCAAAATCTTCAGACAAAAAACAATCCGGGCATGGTTTTATTCAGACAGTACTTACTGTTCACTCATAGCAACAACAAACAGATCAAAATGCACAACTGGGAACAATCAAGCGCAATTTCACAAATCCAATAGATCAAGCAAGTGAACATAAGTTAGGTCAGAGCTGCAATTGATCGTAGACATTGAAAATAAGCCAACCTTCAATGGCAGCAGCTTCAAGACGATCATTAGCACTTGCTTCATCCCACTTAGACTGGATCGAATCAAGCCGACTCATGTCATACCAAAGAATCTTGTGAGCTAATTCTCTGGTTCCAAGAAACTCAACCATTGGAGTTCCTCGGGCAACCGCAGCTAATTTCCCAATCTCCAAAGAGCTTCGGATCACAATACCGTGGTTCTCTTTAAGCAAACCGAGGTCTTCCTGAATCTGGACACCAACGAATGTGACAAACTTGGAAGCAAAGAAGCGGTAAAGATCCTTGAGATTATCGCTGAACGTCTTTGGGAGGCGGAGGAAGAGACAGAAATTTTTCGTGCTAAACTTCACAGAGCATAGACGCCATTCAGACTTCTTGTCAAGAGATTGAACATCCCAATACACATCGAAGACAATGGAGCGGTTTCCATTCCAGACGGAATCTTCAAGAATCTTGGTTAGGTAAGGAGAGATATCGGTTGCTGATTCAACATCAATGGCTTTGGTCTGGATCCAAGAATTATCAACCATCATAAACCCTGGACCATCGAAGGATGCCATGTGGTCTGGAATCACTGCAAAATAATGATCAAATTTTACGCATTAGGCACAGCATCATAGATCCATCAGTACAATTCTAATAACCATTCATCAGACACGTGACACGTGAACTAGTAGTCCTAGAGAGATTCGTATAAACTAGGTCAATGAAATTGAATTATCGATTTGAGAAGGTAGCAGCTATTCAAGAAATATCCTTAATGGGTCTTTGCTAGAACAACAAATTTACTCTAGTCAGCGTTTAGATTCTATGAACAGAAAACAAAGGTACGACCTTTACAAAGTGTCGAACAGAGAGAGAGAGAGAGGAAAAGCCCCAAATACGTTGATGATAATATAGAACATACTTGTTGATTTGGTTTGAAGATTGCCATATACAAATCCAAACACATAAACCCAGAAAAGAGGAAAACGAACCTTGAGATTCCGGTGAGAGATGAAGGGTGATCTAGTCAACGGAGTCGGAGAGAGAGAGATAGAGAGAGACTGTTTCTGGGTTTATATTGCACGAGTGAAAAAGTAAAGGCCTGCACAGTGAAAGAAAAAAGACACGTGTCTTAATCCGCGTATTCCACACGTGCGGATGTCGCCATGCCTGCTTTGGTTAATTTTTCGGTCCACTTTGGTTTAACATTTTGCACTCTCTCTTTCGTATCAATTAGGAGTGCTTGTTTGTTTGATATTTGAATAGAGTTTTAAAGATTTTAAATACTAGATAAAATCTGTTATTATTAGATTAAGATTTTGTTAAACTCTGTTAAAATTTAGTGTTATTAGTTTGTGATTTGTAAAAAGTCATTTAAAATCTTAACAAATTTGGATCGTTAGATTCAAACTTTTATAAAGTCATTAAAAGTTTTGTATTATTCAATTAAGATAAAAAAATCTAGGATTGTTAATGAATTCAATTATTATGTTATTAGTTCATGATTTTAAATACTTTCTTTACAAAATAAAATCATAGAAAGTATCACAAACATACAGGGATTGTTTATAGTATTTTACAATATTATAGAAAACTAAATGGGTTTGGTTTGAGATTTGAATAGATTTTAAAGATTTTAAATGTTATGTAGATAGTGTTGTTATTAGATTAAGATTTTGTTAAACTCTGTTAAAATTTAGTGTTATTAGTTTGTGATTTGTAAAAAGTCATTTAAAATGGGTTATTGGATTCAGATTTTTATAAAGTCATTAAAAATATTTGTGTTATTCAATTAAAAAAAATTAATCTAGGATTGTTAATGAATTCAATTATTATGTTATTGGTTCATGAGATTAGACACTTTTTTTACAAAATAAAGTCATGAAAAATATCACAAAAATACAGAGATTGTTTGGATCACATTACAAGATTTTAGAAAACTAATAAACAAAACTCTTTATCAATCTTTAACAATATTTTACTTATTCACTATATATAATTTTGTTAAACTTTACAAAAATCTTTATAAATTAGAATCTAATAACCAATGACAATGGTTTTCAATGTAACAAAGTGAACCGAAAATTTTAATACAGTGTATATGGTCTTTTAATGGTCTTGTCAATTAAGATCCCATTTGACAAGACCATTCTCATTACACTCTATGCATCTCTTCCACGTCCCGTCATCTCCAATCACCCTCGACCTCCCATTGCATTTCCAACACATCAAAAACCGTTCGTTCTTCGCATCGCTCACACTGCCTCGACTTAGCTGATGAAAAGCCTTCCAGAAGCTTCTTGAGCTTCCCGTTTTCGTTCAGATCTACCACTTCGTCTGCTCTACCAATGTATTTTACACTTTACGAAGAGCCTAGGAGGTGTAACTTTCTCCCCAAGCAACCTCCACGTCTCTTCTTGAGTTCTTTCTGCAATCTTCGAAAGTCTTTCTCATTCCTCGGTCCTCGCAGACTTGTCGTGTAGAAGAAAACAGAATCTTCCCGTCCAGCTACACATTTCTTTCCAAAAGCCGATACAAGCTCTTCAAGATTCTGTTAAAGTTGTTGTTCATGAGAAGCCGTAAGTGTTGTTAGCGTAAGACACTCTTTCTCATCTATTTGATGAAAGATTGTGCGATCAAGATTGCTTTTGTTGAGAGATTTTATAAGCTTAAGTTTCTTCACCATTCTCTCCTTTACATCCTTCATTGCTTCTAAATTCGATACAATTCTGGGTTAAAGTTAGATCTTTAAGGAAAACTCAATATAAATTGTGAAAGAGGAGAGGCAAAACCTATATCAAGATCGACAAAAGATGAGAGTGGATAAGAGAAAAACGAAATGAGCACTTAAGTGAACAAAAAAAAAAAGCTACTTTGTGGGTTAGCTTCCCAAATTCTTTCCATTGATGAATCATGGGTCATTGTAGAGATAAAGTAGACAAGAAGCTCAATAAGAAAGGAAAAAAAATATTAAATATACCCAACTTTAGCCCAAATTTGTCCAAATACATAGGCAAAAAAAGGAAGAAAGAGACTTTTCACATGTTGGTATAATGAAGCTGTGGAAAAATATTCATCTTTTCTGGTAAGAGTCATTAGTTTGGTTGAATGATGATGTATGTCACGTCTTTATAATTCCATAAACGTGGATGCAATGATGTATTAAAGTAGGCTCAGCTTTAAGCTTGCAACTATAATTAACCATAGCCCTGTAAAACCTTATCAATAATTCAATTCTTTTGTATGTTTTTTTTTTTTCTATAAATGGGATTTCATAACTGGTCCAGAATGAGAACAATAATGAAATTATAAAAAGGGTTTTGATCAACAATTCTGGTATAGAAAGAGTAATTTTTATACAAAAACAAATGGGGTGATTCCATAGTATATATTCCATAGAGCGAATCAGCTCTAAATGTCGGCCACAGATGATGATCCAAATCCAATGTCAAATGAAAATTTGATGCAAGTCAGTTCCTTCTTGCGTCCATCAAGCATCTTCATTTTAAGTGAGTATGACCCCTATGAGAAAATAAAATGGATTAGATTGGTCCTTATATGCAGAAAAACGCAAACTGACTTTGGTATGACAAACGTTGATCATAACAAGCAAATGTTGACATCTATAAGTTCAACTTCTTCCCTTTGGCAACTTTATACTTCCACATGGACCAGCTACGGATACCAATCTAAACCTATTCTCAGTCTATTTTAGTTAATCAACTAAACAAATTTGATATAGACTAGACCATTTGCTCTGATTCTATGAGATATACACCAAGTTCTAATGAGCATATAATGCATAAACATCTCATTCCAAGAAAAATCAATGGACTTACAGGAGGGGTATATCCAGGCAGAACTTGCGAGTGAGCGACCAAGAAATCTCCAATAGCCACAGGACAACTAGTCTCATCACAAAGATCATGTGTCTCAGAATGAATATGCCATCCAAAGTATGAAACTTCGATTACCAACTTTCCGCTTGAGATCTCAGTGTCTTGATATAAAACAAAACCAAATTTAAAAAACGATCAATACTACAAGCAAGAACAAGGAGTAGCAGCTTATAAACATTGAAATCAAAACTACAAAAGCAATTAACAGTACAAAAAACATGCAAAAGAAACGAACAAACAAAAAGATCTTATAAGTCATATAAGCCTTATAGGTATATATATTGAGTGTGTGTATACCTGTGTTAGCAGAAATGCTGAAAGTGGCTGGCTCGCCTCTAGCAATAGGATAAGGAGATATATCAACTCCTTTCACCTTCACTTCATACTCTTCATTACTATCTGCAACCAAACAAAAACACTTAAACCAAATCAGATCGAGATTCTTGTGTTTCCCTAACAGTTCCCAAGAAATCAAAAATTAAAACTTTAAACCAAAAATCAAAAACCATCTAAATAAAAATCAAATTTTTAACACAATTAACATTACAAATCAAAATTTCAACGCAGCTGTCCGCCTGTCCCAACATCAAAACCATCAAACGAACTTTTTAAGAACTAGAATTCCAATATCTCAATCTAATTACTACTACAAGCAAGAATCAGCAGCAATCTCAGAACTCGAAAGAGACCAAAACATACCGCAGTAGTGAACATCGGTGGCTGCGACAATCGTTGAAATGAATAGAAAATAAGAAATAGCTAGAGAAGATAATCCCATATATTTAGACATGATTGATGATTATAAGTTTTCAGATGATGATTGAAGAAGACGATGATGAGGAAGACTAAAAACTAAAACGAAGCAAGAGACAAAGACAGAAATGCGGAATCGGGATTCTCATTTCACAAGAAATGTCGGATTGATCTTAACCGTTCGTTTACGTTGGTCCATGATTACTATAAACGAACGGTTTTAGATTACGTAGTCAAATCTGTTACGGTGTGATTAACCGCATATGATTAGCAGTGAACAAACCGTTAGGTGGGATTTGTTTAACAATTTCATTTCAAGTTACCCACTTGGCACCAAAACTAAAATTAGTAATAATTTAGATTTGCCAGCTCAGATTTTGACTCTATTTTAATAATACAGCACACATTTTTTAATATTTTTTTTAAGAAAAAATCCTATTTCAGAAAAGAAAAAAACTTCTATTTTCCAACACGAAATCATGATATCTTGACTCCTAAAATAATAAAATTCTATTATTAATACAAATTTTTATACTGGGCCGAATGATAAGGCCAGGCCCATAACTTAAAAGGCTTATTTGAATAATAATGAATTGAAGACAGCCTAATGAATGAATCGGACTATTCGAAATTTTTTGGAAGGAAAGCTTTTGTTTTGAGTTTTTTTGACAGATGGCTAGATTCCTTCTTCTGTGTTGCCTCTTCGCGGCGGCGCTGACGTCATCATTGACGGTGGCTGGCGACGATAACGGAGTTTACTCGCCTTGTTCCGATTCTACAGTCGGGATCGGAGATGGATTCACTTTCGGCATTGCCTTCGCGTCTAAAGATACTTTCTTCGGTGGTAGTACAAATCATTCCGTTCAGTACTCTCCTTGCGATCGCCGTCGTCTCTCTCTCAACGGCAACTCTGAGATCGCCGTGTTTAGACCTAAAGTCGATGAGATCACTCTCCTTACCATCAATACCTCTAGCTCCAACAATTTTCGCCCGGTTCGTCTCTCTCGTCTCTCTGATCTATCTTGGTAATTTTAGGGTTTTCGATTGCATCGGTTTTGATCAGATTAGAAACGGTTTAGGTAGATCGGAATTATCATCTTACCAAGAGTAGTTGACTCTTAAGATGTTTAGCTCGGTTAATAAATTTGACTATAGGTACCAAATTGTTAGGATTGAATCTGTGTTCTTGGAAGATCTGGTTCCTTTCTGCAAAAGTTTCAGTGATAAGAGAGGTTACACCATAGATTGAATTGAAATTACTACACATAATTGCTTATCCTCGGATGTAGCATTGATCTTGATAGCCCCTATCAAATTACTGGTTTGTCTGATGGGTACTTTGTGATTCCAGGATGCTTCAAAGGGATTTATGGTAGCATTCGCTGGTTATAAATACGCTGCGAGATCAGTGCCAATTATGGTTGCTGACAGCAATCACATTGTGACAAGCTTCACCCTTGTAAGTAATTGGATAAAGCTCTACATTTTTATGGTTTTCTTTATAGAAATTTTGGACAAAACTCAGTAGTTCTATCATCGTCTTATAGGTTCTTGAGTTTCAGAAGGGGAGGCTTGAGAACATGTTCTGGAAGAAAGACGGATGCTCCAAATGTTCTGGAGATGCGAAATTCGTGTGCCTCAACAGTGACCAATGTGCAATCAAGTCGCAATACTGCAAGAACCAAGGAGGACAAGCAGATTGTAGCTTGGGGATCCAGTTGGCGTTTTCAGGCACGGATAAGCACTACACTGCGTTGAATTCGTGGTATGAGGTTGCAAATCTCAAGCAGTACTCTCTCTATGGCCTCTACTCCAATGTTAAGGACTCTCTTACCAACCCATTCAAAAACCTCTTCTGATCACTTCCCTTCTCCTTTGTGTGTTTCTTACTTACTTTTGTATTCTTCCTCGCCTACCTTTTTATTTTTTTTGGTTTCATTCGTATGATTTATGCTATATATATATACACTGTATTTTATTTACTTAGTGTGTAACGTTTCTAGATGTGTTTTTTATGAGTGTTTCTAAATCAAATTTTATTATACTGTAATTTCTCGAAGTTACGAACGAGTTGTAAACATTATAGAAATCAAAACGATATAATCCAAACAATTTGAAGATACATAACTCCAAAACAACGAAACAAATTTTAAATAAGAACGATAAAAAAGTTTTAAAGATCTGATCCATAAAACAAAATAAAAAGACAAAATTAAAATAAATGCACACCAAACTTAGAACATAAACCAATTATTGATATTAAAGAATGTCGCATGACTCGCATTAACATTATTCTCTCCAGTGATTGTTCCATTAGGAAGTGGCTCTTGACGGCGACCATCATTAGTCGCTATAGTGTTGTCGTTCCTGTAAAATTGTGAGTTGTTAGTGTTATTTTCTTCCTCGTTTACTCTCATCTTACGGTTCATAATATCAAAAGAGTATTACCTTGGTGGATTCATAACCATCATCGGATTATGATGTTGTGAAGGCTGAGAGATTGATCCATGTAAACCATCAACAGCCATCATTTGGGGTTCTTGACGAAGACCATCGTTAATCGGTATGATGATGTTGTTGCTCATGTGAAATTGTGAATTGCTAATGTTATTTCCTTCCTCGTTTACCCCCACGTCACAACTCATGATATCAAAAGGATATTGCCTTGGTGGATTCATAACCATCATCGGACTAATGTTCATATTATGATGTTGTGAAGGTTGAGAGACTGATCCAGCCAAACCATAAGAAGTCATCATTTGAGGATAAACTGGATCCATTTCCAAATGATGGTTTCCTTTGCTACTGCTTCCTTGGTATGGACAATAGCTTCTAGGGTTTGGATCCATGCCAAGAATGGGTGGATTGAGTGGGGAAACCCATTGATCAAATAAGTAATGACTTTCATTCCCCATTAAAGCATTAATGCTAATTCTTCTTGTTGCTCTCTCATCATCTTGATTGTTTCCTACAAAAACATCATTTGTGGCGGTATTAAGCGGCTCGACTTGCACTTCAAATGGGTACACCGGTAGATCGGGAAGAGGAGGAAATTGCTCGTGTAGATGCCTCCTATAAGATAGGATTTTTTGTCTTGAGAAAGATAACAAGGCGTATCTCTCACTCAAGTTAAGATCCGCAATAGTTATATGACGTTCTTGTAGTTGATTCATCATCTCATCAATTTCATACCTTCTTTTCTCGTTATGAACCTTAGTCAGTTTAGCTTGAATTTTCTTTGTCTCCTCTTCTACGTATGACTCGACAGTCATCGCATATTTATCTCGAAAGAACTTTGGTAACGCGAAAAAACGATCTAGAAGGCCATGAGTCGTTTCAAGAGATGGCCACACCACTGGTTCAACTTCATTAGGGTTAGAAATGATTAGACAAGCCCTTACATCACTCAATATGGTTAGTTCTTTCACCTTTTTCTGTAATGCTATTGTTTTTTTCTTCAAACTTATTGCTCTTGACTGGTTATTCTCTATCCGTGCAAGTTTTACTTTATTTCTTGGCATGATCACTCTTTGATTTTAATTTCTCTCTTTTGAGATTTATATAATGTTGGCTGCCAATACTAGTCAAAAGAAAGAGAGAAGATGGATGATTATTCAAGATGTAAAATTAAATGCTACTAATTGATTACTATTTTTAAAATAGTAAAAAGTATGGAATGTTAATTGTGCTTTTTAATTTAAACCGAACCTCTTCAATTTAAATCAAGTTAAAAAATATTAACTCAAAAAACTGAAAATATTTCTTTGGTTTGGTTATAATCATTATTTTTAAAATATCTTCAATACCAGAACCGATTTTGAACCAAAATGAGTAAATACATTTTCTTAAGAACTTTATTCGAAGCTAAATTATAATTCTACCAGACTATATTAGCTTTTGTTTGGTGTTTACATTAATTATTCTTTAAAAACCAGATTGGTAAACCAAAACTAAAACTCTGATTAAACCACCAACATCTTCAAATCTCTATGTGGTTGTGCTGTTAAATGAAATTAATTTATTTGCACATTCAAATTGAATTCCTTTCCAAATTTGTGGTCATAATCAATATAGGAAATTAATTTAATTCATTTTTTGTCAATATTTAATGCTAATAATTATTTTGACCACATTTTTAAAAAAATTGTGCATCATATTAATTGGTAGTGTTTGACAATTATTTTTGAAACTAAATGTTGACTTCAATTTAAGATTCATTTTCATATTTTTATACAGATAAAATTAATAAATATACTACCATATTATGTAAAAAATAAGTTGACTCTTATTTTTTATTTTATGTTTATATTTTCTTTTTCTTTTCTGTTTTCACTTTTTTTTTGTGGGTTAAAACACACTGTTCTTTCTATACATAGTTATTGGCATAAGGAATTTCCTGGAAATGAAATGCTGAGGTGTAGTTTGAACGGTACTAGTGTCTAAAACATCTAGTAGGCAACTAGGACAGTTTAAGACGTTTTAGTTGACTTCATACAGTATATTGTTCGAATATGTATTAGTTTATTACTATAAAATTGGATGTGTTTTATATTAATATGACTTCCGCATTGTTCTATTCTCGTTCCTCACTAAAGTCGTCGCTGTTGACATCGCAACTGATTAATAATTCATGGCTGATGATGCGAGTAAGAAAGAGGACATATAGGAAGTGACGTAGAGGATCACTAACTAACTAATTACTTTGAAAAGCTTAGGAAGCAGAAGAAATGTGTTATCACAAGACAAACACAACCGAAAGAGAGTAAGTTTATTGAGTAGTTTCACATACTAAATGATAAAGTACGTCCTCTCTTGGAGACCAGAACATACTAGTATCATGCTCTCACTTGGAAATTGCCTAAGACATATAGTTTTTGTGTTACCGGTTGATAGAACCTTGTTTGGTTCGAAATGCTTCAACCAAATAGAACAAGAAACGATAAACCCTGAAATCACAAAGTAAAAATAACCCATATAGCAAACATAGATACAAAGAGAATGTTCTACTAATATTTCTCATCTAACCCAAATTTTAATTTCTTTCACAAAAAAATCAAATCAAAGGGAGATTTAACAACAAACCAGCATTAGAAAGTAGAAACACATAGCTGGTTTGATTAAAAAGCTTTTCAAAGAAAGAATATATTTGCAAATAACGAAACTCAACTTCAACGCAATAGACGCCTTGCCTGAGGAGGACTTGGTGGTGTCCCTGAAGTTGGTTGAGTTCCCCCACTGTTACCGCCACCACCCCCACCTCCGCTGTTCCATGGTTTAACAACAACAAGAACCACAACAATTATGATGATGAGGAGAATAATAATGGCATAACATGTCCATTTCCGCGTGTTCTTCTGGTAAACCCGAGCGGTTTGTAGGTGCTCAGTTCCGCCTCTGATAAAAGAACTGGCTCTTCCCACATGGCTCTCAATGTCATCGAGCTGAGCTCCCTGGTGCTCTACCAGAACCGCCATGTCTAGAAACACCTGGTGAAGCTCCCTGAGATTCTTCTCAATGTCTTTAACAGCGTCATGCCTTTCTTGAATCTCGTTAATGGTGTCTAACACCCTTCCTCTTCCTTGTTCTTGTATTGCTTTCTGCAAGAATCTCTCACTCTCTCCTGCAACAGAAACAGTAGCCAAAAATTCCCCAATATGTCACACACCACTCATGTAACAACGTGTCAAGTTCTCAGTGATCAATTGCAGCTCTTAGCAGCTAAGAACTAGCACAATTCCTCCTACAAATCCAATTTCCATAGTCTAATGCAAAATCAGAAGTTATTGTTCTTCACAAATCAACAATATTGTGAACTAAGAAGGCTTGAATCAGTTACTCTGAAACCAGTTGTTCATCATCCAAACTCAAAGTTCTAGATGAATCTGGAAGTGATATGAATGGAAGAAACGAGTAAACTAACCAGTGGAAATAAGTCGATCTAGGGTTCCTTCGTCAGGATTCTCGCCGGTGACGGTGAAGTACCGCCTCTGTACAGTCTCTCTATACTCAGACGAGATGAGCTCCCTCAAACGGTTGAAACTATCCATAGAGTCCTTCAATTTCTTCCTCAGACCATTGAGGACAGAGGTCCTGGTTCGATCAGAGGAAGAGCCAGGTCCACAGCCAGGGAGACAACGATTAGCAGCATTGGCGCGATCTAACGCCTCGAGTTTAACCTTAATCATCTTGGCCTTCTTCAAAGCGACTCCAACGTCACCGTCCATTTGAGACCTGAGATCCTTAACGGCTTTAGCATTGTGAAGCGTCTTGCTCTGCTCGTGAGAGGAAGAGAGTGTTTCGTTGAGCCGATCTAGCTCTTTTAACTCTTCTTTCACAGATTCAACGTCTTCGAAGAACTTGTCGAGGTTTACACCACCGGTTGATCCAACCGCTGGATTCGTCATCTGAACTCCTCCGGGAGCGTCTCGGCGAGGGGATGGTTCTCCGCCGCGAAAGCGTGAGAACGAGCTGGAAAACAAATCGTTCATTGAAAAAAAAATCGAAGAAATCAAAAATCGAGAGAGATTCAGATCGGAATTGAAAAGACAAAAAGGAAAAGACTTAAAAGAAGGAAGGAAGGAGGAGAGAAGTCGTACTGATTCAATCAACAAGACGGTTTTATTGAAAAGTCCAAAAGGGAGGATTATAAGGTAAGGCGGAAGAGGTCAAATAAGCAAGTCTCTCTATAGGTTGACTTGGAAGCTTCTCAGAAAGTAACAATGGCGGAGAAGGGAAGGTGATGTTGAAACTTGAAAGCGTGTCTAGTGCCTTGTCCCGTATGGTAAGTAATGGACACAAATCGCAATTTTCATTTTAGTACTAAAAGTTGAAAGAGAAAAAAATAAAAATAAACATTCGCATTTTAATGAATTTGTTATTTTATTTTGTCATTAAAGGGATACATGATCAATCCCATATGGAAACATTATTGATAAATCAACATTTTTTTTAGCTTGTAGTACTACTAGTTACTTTTTAACACCAGCTAGTGAATTTAAGCAGACATGAAGTAGATCATTCCATTGGTTTCCATTGCCTTGGTGGTCATACTCTTGACATCATTTACTCCGGCTCCCATGTCCCATCGAAGCTAGTTGTGAAAGCGATATGCAATGGTGCATAGGGTTTCTAACATCGACCTACCGAGAGAAAAGGTGAAGTGAGCAGTGTTGTTGGACGCGGAGAATGACGGCGTTTAAGAAGATTACAATCCGGTAGACTACGATCAAACCTTGTTTTTTTTTTTTTGTATATAATTAAATAATTAAAGCTTATATTTGATGGTACACCGTATCATCCTTAAGAGGCAGCTTTCTCCCGGCCACAAACTACTTCTCCTTTATTTTAGCATGTGATGACTCTGACTCGGCCATTCTCAATCTCACCCTTCATGTTTTGTGAATGAGTTAGTCTAATTACAATTTCGCTTGTACTTTGTGCCCAAGTAAAGGGACAAGTTATATTATTCGGCAAAAACACTCAAGAATTTTGATAAACATATTTTAAATTACGGGGATGTATTAAACGGATAATGAGGTAACAAGAAGTTACAAGTTATTCCACAAGCTTCGGAGTTTGTTCAGTTGTAGATATATTGTTTTTAGTGTTAGTGATATGACAGAGAGATGATAGAGATATGCAATCAAAACACAATATTTGATTGAATAGCTTTAGGAATGTTCTGTAATTAGGAGTATCTCCTCTAGCAGCCTTGCATATATATCTCTGTACTAAGTTTATGAATATATACAACACATATTATTTACATTTAGGTCTTTGTAGATTCTTAGTAGTCAGTCTATTTTAAACTTTGTAAATCGCATCTTTCAATTAACAACAGAAAACACTTTTCTCCCCCATCACGATCTCTGAATCTTCAGGATGGTTTTTAAAACAGAGTTTTTTTAATAGACAAACGCAGCGTTTTGAGTGAAATTATCGGTTCAACCGGACGGTCCGGTTCTAAGAACATTGGTCGATCTAGTTGGTCCTTTATGAATGAACACAAGACCTAAACCCTAACTATCTCTCTCTGCTCTCTCTGCTCCATTTCTCTCACTTTCTTCTTCACATCTCCGAAGCTCTCTTCACGCATCTACAATGGCGTCGATGATGGTAAGTCGCATCTACACTCTCTCTCTCTCTACTTTACATACATATATATGTCTAAGACACTGACTGACGCGCCGCTACTTTGGTTTGGATTCGTGAGCACAGCAACCGCAGATCATACTGTTGAAGGAAGGTACGGACACTTCTCAGGGGAAAGCACAGCTACTGAGTAATATCAACGCTTGCACGGCGGTTGGAGATGTGGTTCGAACCACGCTCGGGCCACGAGGTATGGACAAACTCATTCACGACGATAAAGGATCCGTCACCATTTCCAACGATGGTGCTACTATCATGAAGCTCCTCGATATTGTTCATCCTGCTGCTAAGATCCTCGTTGATATCGCCAAATCCCAAGACTCTGAGGTCTTGTTTGATTTCGAATTTCTTTTCTTTTTTCCCAATCTCGTTTCCCAGTTGGATTGTGTGCCCTATTCTGATTTTGAGCTAATTACTGATCCAAATCTTGGATCTCCACTGTTTAAATTAAGTCCGATCCAGTATTCAGATCTTAGAATGCGTGATTTAGTTTATGAACTCTGTTGTTTGGTTATAGGTGGGTGATGGGACAACTACTGTTGTTCTTCTTGCAGCAGAGTTTTTGAAGGAGGCTAAGCCATTTATTGAGGATGGTGTTCACGCTCAGAATTTAATCAGGAGTTACCGCACTGCTTGCACTTTGGTTTGTATTTTTCTTTTTCGTTAGTACAATTACAAGTCTTTTGTAATTGTTGTATCTTTTAACACCTTAAAATCACTACTCTTTTATTGATGTAGGCAATTGAGAAGGTTAAAGCACTCGCTGTTAGCATTGAGGGGAAGAGTGTAGAGGAAAAGAAAGGTTTGTTGGCTAAATGCGCTGCTACTACTCTGTCATCTAAGCTTATTGGTGGGGAAAAGGAGTTTTTTGCTACAATGGTTGTTGATGCTGTAATGGCTATTGGGAACGACGACAGGCTAAATCTGATTGGGATCAAGAAGGTAAACTAATTTTTGTTTTTATACTTCAAATCTGTTGTGTTTCTTTCATTCTTAGGAATTCTGGGAATGTCTTAAACTGGCTTTGCATATTATGTCAAATATTGTTTCTTGGTTTATGTTCTGTTTATTGTGCGACTTCAATTTTACACATTCATGGATTTATACATGGCTTTTGCAATCCATTAGGATAGCATTGTCTTGTTATCAAGCAGTTTTCTAGTCGCAATATTGTACCACAAATGGCCTATCTGCTGCTTTCTGCCTCTATTCATTGCATCATTTCCTAGGTCCAGTTAGATTCGGGGAAGTGTGAATTGGCTTAGTGCTACAGGGTCCATATGATTGACTTCTATAACAAGTTTTCTTTGATTGAGATTCTTCAAGATCCAAGTCAAGTTATACATTCCCATTTGTGCCTATACTGTAAAGCCAAGTTAATGATGCACCTTAGCTAATGTCATGATTTTCTCTGCAGGTTCCTGGTGGCAATATGAGAGACTCTTTCCTCGTTGATGGTGTAGCTTTTAAAAAAACATTCTCATATGCGGGTTTTGAGCAACAGCCAAAGAAATTTCTTAGCCCCAAAATTCTCTTGCTTAACATCGAATTGGAGTTGAAATCTGAGAAAGAAAACGCTGAAATTAGGTCGGCATTCAGGCTTTTTATCTTTATTTTTAATTTTCCTACAATGAAGCATCATTTCGCCTTATTTGACTTGGCTCCACCCATTGTTCACAGGCTGTCAGATCCATCACAATACCAGTCAATAGTTGATGCAGAATGGAATATCATTTATGACAAGCTAGACAAATGTGTTGAGAGTGGAGCAAAAGTTGTTCTTTCTCGACTGGCTATTGGTGATCTAGCTACTCAGGTTTGTTGATATCTTTTTTTCTATTCTTCTCATCTACTGGTGGATGTGCTTGCATAGTCAGTCTGAATACTGACGTCTCTCTGTATTTCTTGTAAAATCATTTGGCAACTTATAAGCATGATTACATTGGTAGGTTAATACTCTTGCAATTCTCAGTATAAGACTATTAAGCATGAGCAACACTTCAAAGTTGCAATTGTATGTTCGTTTGTTAGTGTATTTTCCTCAGAAACCTATGAATAAGTTTGCTCTTGTCAATCGATATTGTTCACTGCGGTACCTTGCAGTTTGATGTTTCATTTTCGTATCACTCAAGAGTGCTTGACTGTGTTTTACTTGGCTTTTTGTTGCAGTATTTTGCGGATCGTGATATATTCTGTGCTGGTCGGGTGGCAGAAGAAGATCTTAACCGTGTGGCTGCTGCAGCTGGAGGAACAGTTCAGACAAGTGTTAACAACATAATAGATGAGGCCCGTGAAAAATGATTTTCTTTGCTTGCTATTGGATAGGCTTACTAGCTTTCAGTGACTTGTTGATTTCATTCATCTGAATCAAAGGCTGTTTTTAATCTATGCAGGTTCTTGGAACTTGTGAGATTTTTGAGGAAAAACAAGTTGGTGGGGAGAGGTTTAACATATTCAGTGGTTGCCCTTCAGGCCGCACAGCAACTATTGTCCTCCGTGGTGGAGCTGATCAGGTATACATCAGATATTGGAAGCTTCATGAATATAAACTAATCAGCATAAATATGAATTCCTTTGAAACATTAATGGCAGTTCATCGAAGAAGCTGAGCGGAGTTTACATGATGCGATTATGATTGTGAGAAGAGCTGTGAAGAACTCAACTGTTGTTCCTGGAGGTGGAGCTATAGATGTAAGTATCCTCCATTCACTTTGGTTCAGTATTTATGTTTTGCATGTAGGGTTAAATCCTTCCTCCTGGTTGTAGATGGAGATAAGCAAGTACCTGAGGCAGCATTCTAGAACAATTGCTGGGAAGTCACAGCTATTCATCAACTCCTATGCAAAGGCTCTGGAGGTACACTTCCTGCTTGGCTTGGATGTTTTCCTTTTGTGCCTATTAATTTCTGAAAATCTCACAATTCTGACTTATATGGGCATATAAAGAAAAAGAGTTTTCGAAGTGTTCTGTGCTATTAAGCATTTCAGAGAAGATACATTTTCTGTTCGCTTGTTGTGTATAATAGGAGTTTAGTAAACAACTAAGAAGGATCTGTGACCCCCTGGATCTGAAATTTGTTGGTTGACATATGATACACAAAAATCTAAATTCACACTGGTTGTGGTGGTACTACAGGTTATTCCACGACAGTTATGTGACAATGCTGGATTTGATGCAACTGATGTCTTAAATAAACTTAGACAAAAACACGCCATGCAAAGCGGTGAGCCTTCTCTCACTGTCACAAGCTTGATATATTAATCTTTTGATGGGCAGCTGCTTAATCTCATTCATGATATCTGTGTTATAACAGGTGAAGGAGCTTCTTATGGAGTGGACATTAATACTGGTGGAATAGCAGATTCTTTTGCTAACTTTGTCTGGGAACCAGCAGTTGTGAAGGTATTTCAAGATTCTATTAAATTCCACTCTCTTGTCGTTGTGCCATTGAAAAGTTTATTGATAGTTTGATTTCCGTTGTTCTGGCAGATCAACGCAATAAATGCTGCGACTGAAGCGGCTTGCCTCATTCTAAGTGTGGACGAAACTGTGAAGAACCCTAAAGTATATAACACATGCTCTCATTTTCTTTTGTATGTTGTGATAATGTGTATATGTATTGTTTTGATAATTGTTATAAACTGCAGTCGGAAAGCGCACAGGGAGATGCTGCAGGTGCAATGGGGAGAGGACGCGGTGGAGGTCGTGGCCGTGGAATGCGAAGGCGATAAGCTCTGTCTCTTATGCCAAACTTGTGGGATTCTCCTCTAATTTCGATTTTGTTGAATTTTGGTTTTGGAGTTAAGAAGGCTATTATTGGGTGTGTGTATTTCAATTAGAATTACTTGTTGGTTATGTCTGTCTATACAATCTGTGAAACAGAAGTTTTAGAGTGGTTTTGGTTACACTTAAGGAATTACATTTGCTTAATCAGATCTTGACAAGGATGAATCACTGTATCGCTTAACTTTATGCATCATTATTTTCATATAATAGGTCGATGGAGGATTATTTGAATGCGTACACTTGAATATATCGAAATCTCTGAGTATTTAATTTTTAATTATGTAGCTAAGTATGTGCTGTGCCTGGCAGATTATAAATATTCTTGATCCGAGTACACAGAGGAAAAGCTAAACACCAACTCGTGAGTGAAACTCGTTGAGTTGATCTTTGGGTGAGGAGTTTAGAAGCTTCGTAAGTAGAGTCATATCAATACATGGAAACTTCTTCCACTCATCAAAATGATCTTTGAGTATCTCTCTAGCTTTCTCCTTCAAGTTCAGACCACAATCCAATCTTAGAACGTTACAGAGCTTCTCCACTGTCCCAACGTTTACCAACTCTTCCACAACCATGTTTTCTGGCGAGAATTTTGAGACAGTGCTTAGGATAGAGAGAGCTCTATCGTCTGCGGCAGGTGAAACCCTCAGTAGCCGCTTTGTCACAACCGCGATTCCGCTCCTATGAGCAAGAATCTCGGCTCTACCGTTCGCGCTACAACATAGACGAGACAAAACTCCTAACATAAGTTCTGTGATTCTCTTCTCCCCCGAGTAGCTTATTTCGAGTTCTATGAGTTCATAAATCGCACCTAGATCCACAAGGATCGATCGGTTACGGCTCCACGAAGAAGTCTCTAAAAGTATCATCAGCGCGGAGGTCACAGCTTGTTTGATGACCAAAGTATGATCAACTTTTGATGGTTCCGTTTTCGCCAAGCTAGGCCTTGAAGATTGCACCGTAACTCCCACGCTAGGGCTCGTCCGGTTAAGACTATTTACTACATCCTTGAGAAACCCTATGATCCCTTTGAAAACCTCGGGATTCAATCTCTCCACTATATGAGAGGAAGTGTATTCAGTTAAATTCCTCAAGAGCAAGATTGTGTACGCCTTATTGAAGAAGTCTTCTTGATGTAAAACCCAAGTCAACGATTCCATGATTTGGTCGTCTTCCATCAAGATTGTTTTTGCGTCGTTTGATGGAACACCGATCAAGTGAAGAAGACGAAGAGACTCATCTAGCCCTTTGATATGACGTCGTCCCTCTTCATCTTCTTCGCTAGTGCACTTGACTACGAACAAGATCAAATACTTATGTACGCCAGCTTCACACATCAGTCTCCTGTTATTTCCTTCCATAGCCAAAACTTCAAGCTTGTGCAACGTATCTTCTCTTCCTAAGGCTATACGATTCAAAAAAACAAACCAAAATTGTTAACTATTATACCGATCAGTAGAAAAAACTAACCAAGCTGAACTTAAATTTGATCTATTATAACCGAACCTAACTAATTTAGTTTTCTTATGGACCACTCTATCTAAGTTTACGTCAAAATATATATTTAATTTCTTAGAAATAGTTATTACTTTGACATTTATTAATCCAAAAACTAAAATACTAGTATAAATTTGTAGCTCCAAACCGAACCAAAATAAATCCAAATAACCACGTAATTCGAAATAACCGGGTTCCTACCTTCTTGGCCGAACTTTTTGAGATTCTTGATCTCCTGGACGACATTAGGTTTGCCAGGAGGAGCTCGAGGTGTAGAGATTCTAACGACGCCACGAGTCTCGTTCTCGACGCACCAGTGCTGGATGAGACGGCGAAGCATGTGGTTAGGAGTAAGATCGGAGTCTAAAGGAAGAGGTTGCTTCGTGACGGGACAATAGGAGGGGACCTTTTCGAGCCATTTAACGATGCATTGACGGTCGTAAGTGATGCCAGAAACGGTCGTGACAGGATCTTTCATGATCTCAAGTGAGATTGGGCATATAAAGTAATTAGGGATCTCGACCTCTTCTTCCTCTTCATGATCCATTTGACGAGAAAACGTATGAGTTTGTAATGATATATATGTAGACTAGAGGATATTATTTATTAGTAAAGAAGAAGGAGAAGAAAAACATGTGGTGGAGGTAAGAGGTGGCGGCTCCGTTTACTTGAGGAGAGACTAAAGATTTGTTGATTGGTCAACGTTTTGAATTTCCACTAAATATGTTTTTTAGACAAAGAATGAATATTCTTCATTATTAAACACATGAGACGTGTATGTTTTAATTGTCAATGAAATCATGCACGTAGTTGACCTTTTTTTTTTTTTTTTTTAATATGTCTTTTCAAAGAATGTGCACTCTAATGTTGTGACTATGGATGTTCTTATAGTTTTGCTTGAGACTCCAAGTTGCTTTGATTCATATATAGTCAAATGTTTTTTTTTTTTTTGTTGAAGAATCAAAAGTTGGATTGTGAATTCATGCATTTGCAAAAACCCAAAGTTAGTGACATTATAGTGCACATTCTTTGTATTCATAACCTTCTCTATGTAGTCACTGACTTGGTTGGTCATATAATCAAACATGTGACTATCACTTTTGGTCACACAAAGTTCAATTTGACATCATTTTTTTCAACCATCACCCTAACTAGATGAAACTCGAAAATCAAAATACGCATGTAAGACACAATCTTATTAATTAGAGGTGAACAATAATAATCACAAAACAAACTTTAGGAGAGAATCTGCCATGTTGGATGTATTTAGGTATAGGTCAACATAATTTCAAATGATATTATTCTTTCATAAAGCTTAATAGTGACATTTTCCCCCAACAAGCAACAATATCTACTAGTCTCTTGCTCAATTAATAGAGCAATTACATCAAATTTTAATCATTTTATGCCAAATCTTGCATAATTGGCGTAAATATGAGATTTTTCAGAGTTGTGAGGTTACAAAACTGATGATTTCAAGTGATCCGATAAATAATTTAGGTCATAATAAATGTAATATTATTTACTTAGTCTTCCTCTCCTTCTATATGTTGAAAGATTCTCTCCCAAAAATTATTAAAAAAATTGCTATATGGTATTGGGCAAGTTTGGTCCAATATCCAAACGTATGTATATAAAAGAAATTATATATAAAATTTGTTATTATTAATTAATAAAATTTGAGTTTAGAAAAATCAGATATACAAAAATCGTTAAAAACATTTTCTACTAGGCAAGAAAACAATCACTATTACTATTTATTTTGTTCTTTCTAATTTGGTATTTTTTAACAATCCCTTTTTGTTACTATTCCTATATATTTGTTGAATTTTAAAATGAAACAAAAAAAATTAAAATTCTCTGAGATATAATAAGATTTTTCTCTTTACTAACCAAAATACCACTGGATCATAGATTTTCTTAATCCACTCCATCTATTAATTGTACTATACAATTCGACTAGGTTACTAATTACTATACTTCAATACAGTTAGCAATAAAACATCTTTGTAACTTAATTGTAGGGTTTTGTCAACCTTTACAGTCCCTCAAGCTTCAACCTTTGCCAACAAGAATAACACAAGAGCACAGCAAAACAGAGCAAACAATATCCTTGAGAAGAAGAAATCAAAACAGAGCAAGAGAAAGAGAAGAAAGAGCACACAGAGAAATGTTAACCCGGTTCGTGGTGTTAACTAACCACTACATCCGGTCGGAATCAACAGATTCCCAAAACTCCACTATAATCAGAGACAAGTTTACAGAGATAACTCAAGTGACATCTATGGATCTTAACAACCAAAGACTCACTAACAACACTCTGTAACACTTAAGAAAACTCTCCCCAAGATTACATTCTCACAAGTTTTCTCTCTACCAGATTATAGCTCTCTCTCTTTACATTGTGCCTCTCTTCCTTCTTACGGCCGCTTGGCTTGGCGACACCTTTATCCTTGTGTCTTCATGTCTCTTTATATGAGAGACAAACCCTGAAAACCCTAGTGCTTCAACAATACGCTCCTCTACAAGGAGACAAATTGTCCTTCTTGGCCAGCTAACCAAACGCTCCTTGTTGTGGTCCCAAAAGTAACTCAACCCATATTTACCTTGACTACAGTTAAAACCGATGTTACTTTTGATGCTTGATAAACAAGTTCTCATCTTTACAATCTCCACCTGAGAACATGTTGATCAACTAGCCTGCACTTAGCTTCAAGAGAGAGAGTACCTTCTTCTTAGCAGTTTAAGAAACCATAAACCTGCAGGATCCTTCATGCATTTAACTTACGTTCAATACACTTCCTCTCTAACGGTTCACACCGCTAATCGAACCTGAGCCATCAACACATATGCATTCAACTCTAACGGTTGTATTTAGCTCAACTCTTTTATGATCCCTTCTCTGATGCATTCAGCACTTGAATACTTGATGTCACTGCTCAGAATAACCCATTAACAAGTGAAGAACAACTCCAGCTTGTTAATCTCAACAGAAAACTCCATAAGCTTCACCACCTATGAAACGTTCAACCACACATTCTCCATATGGCTTCTGTTATGCCATAAACATGTTACAGTGACTGAAACACCAACTTTCCTTCTGCAAAACTTGATTCCCTTGCTATAGCTTCTAGGATTTACTCATGCGCATTGAGATCAAAATCCTTTGAATTCACTTGAATCAAATGCAGAAATTTGAATCATCTTAGCCTTCTGACTTGAAGCTCTTGATTCACCATGTAGAAAGTCTCACTAACCGGTTGAATATCTTGTATAACCTGAGACTGAACCTTTTTCCACAACAACCTGTTTAAAACAGAACTTTACCAGCAGATTTTAAATCACTACCAGCAGCCTTTAAACTAGTCTCATATCAGCAACTCCTTGTGATAACCCTGAGACAACCCTTACAGCAGCTTTCTCATCAATTCTAGAATCATGATGCCCTTCCTGCTGTAGTACAGACCTGCAAACCCAGTGGATCTCCACCAAACAACTTGAACCTTGCACCATTCGATATCTAGACTTAAATCAAAGTCTACCTCTTCTTTATGTTACTTGGAGATACTCCATTTGAATGGTTTGCAAACGTCATTTCCTGAGAATATATTTATATATACTCCCCTTGGTGTAGACATAACAACCTTAAACTCTTTAGTTGTTGTCTTCCAAATGCAAATTTTAAGGTCCTTGCATTTGCATCCTTTTTAGGATTCCTTTTCATGAACACCGGCCTTGAGATGAGTTATATATCCATCTTGATATACAACGCTTCCACAGTTTTGAGTGAACAGCCTTGAGACAACTTCTGCAGAACTTGCACTTGTCTCTTTAAGTTTCTTCTACAGAGAACTCACTGAACAACTGTAATGACTTCATCTCCGTCTACTCAATGTCTTCTGAAACCTTCAGAAACCTGCAACTTTGTTTCTGAATACCCTTAACAATCAACCAGCTTCAACCAAATCTGTAAGAATCCTTATCCTCTCAGATTATACCCGTCGAACTTGTTGATAACCATCTGTTCTAGGCTTCCCTTTCTTCTTAATAAACAGAACCTTTATGAACCATAATCAACAGTGAGTTCTGCAGCATTTAGATCCACCAGAACCATAAGCTTTGGTTTTTACCCTGTCGAAGCTCAACATCACTTCTCTGAGTGACACTGCTCTTCACTTACTTGTTCTTCTGAATCAGAAGATTAAACATGGCTTCTTGCTTGAGAAAACGTGTCAGAACATGTGATACATCTTCTTCCTTCTTGCAGCCACTCCAACTGATCCACTTAACTTCACCAGAATCAGAAGAGAACCAAGAACTTTTCTCTTTTTCAGCAGCCTCGTCATCTCTACTTGGAGCTCTTCATGATCTAATAGTGCAACAACTTAGGCTGATACACCACCAAACCATACTTCAATCCCAGAAATCAAAATCTTGCACTTCTCTTCTGCAAAATCAACATACTTATCTTGCACCGCTGTTCAAACGAACAAGACATGCCGCCTAAGACCCCTTGATGCCAAACACCCTCCCGGTGACTAACACCCTCTGGGCTAAGAAGACTTTCGGCACAAGAAAATAGTACATCCCATTGCATACCATCAGACACTTCCTTTTTTATTCTTTTCTTTTGAAGATCCAACTCAAAACAGAACATACACTCTGAGAAAACATTGCTCCACCCGAGATAAGAACTACTTGTTCTCTTAGATTCAATCCTGCAGAAATTTCCATGTGATACTCCACACAAATCTCCACAAACATAAATCTTTTCTGCTGTAATCTTGTTATAAAAAAAACATTGATTCTCAAAACAAGATGTCCACGCTGTCCGGCTTACACCAAACAACATACTTACAAAACCTTGCTGCATTCCCTCTGAAAATAGCAGCCTTGTAGCTTCACGTTCTCTGATAATCCACAACCTGCAGACTCTCTCATTTACAAGAACTGATAGCTACACACAGAGATAAACCTGCAACCGAAACCCATTTCAAAACTCAGCCAGACCACTAAAGTTCCCCAAACCGTTTCTGTCTTGACCAAACAGAAAATATGACTTGCTCCATAACCATTCTGCAACTTCCTTTAACTGACCGATGAATACCTTTACTGATACTCACACCGCCATGAAAAACGCCCATAAGATTCAAGGTTCTAAGGAGTCCCCTATTTCCAAGAATCTAATGAGTTACCGGCCTGGAAACCTGATAGTTAGAACACCACCTTGAACTGACTTTACCAAACTGACATTGAGTCTTGACTTAACTCCTGTAAAACCAGAACATAATCCTTGTGTTCCAACAGACTTCATTTCCAATACAAATGCAGAACTTGAGCAAACCTGAAACTTCAATACAAAACATCACATAAAACCTTGTGACTGCAGCGGAACAGACCTGAAGTCTCACTGAACTTGAGTCTTGAAGTTGATGTTCAATTTCGAAATCAACTCTAACCAGTTTCTTCAGCAATGATCAAGAAACACCCATCACTGATCATATGCTTCTCGCATTCATCTCTTCTCCTTCCAAACAAGAGTAAACGAAGACACATACTTGTGATTGTCGTCTTTACTCAACCAACCTCCAACTTCTTTACAGAAAGTTAGAAACTTTAGATTTATCGGAATGGCTATGAACTTTGCAATTCCAATTAAGCTCCAGCTTCACTTTTACTTAGCTAATTGGAGCTCCTTTCTCTCGAGATTATTCTTCTTCAACCGTCACTTCCTCCGACGATGAGAATCTCGATGAGGTTTCAAGCAACCGCTCCACCTTCGACTTCACCGTCGAACCAAACCGCTCCCAGCCATAAGACTCCGATTTGCAATTAGAGCTTCTGTCACTCCCTCCGCGGTATTATCACCTTCGACGTCAGATGTAATCTCCACGTTCAACTCAGGTGACTTCGAGGACCTCCGCCACAGCGTTGCACCGAAGAAGAAACATCAAAAAGTAAATGCCTTCTTTCACTTTTGATTTTGGACATTAAGAAAGTGTTAGGCCCACTAAACTTTCATTAATGAGAGACAAGGCCCATCTTGATCCAACAAGAGAAGAGAGTTTTGTCGTGACTCTTCTCTTCTCTTCTCCTGACCGCCGTTCACCGTCACGCGTTCTCCGGCCAACATCTTAGTGTTACCCGATGACTTTATGGTCACCACACCTTCACGATTCTCTCCCTTCGTGTTTCTTCCTTGACACTGAAACCCGAAGCCTATTCTCGACTCGTTTCGTTAATGGCGCCGTCGTCTGCTCTTTGACATTGTCTGAAACTCGAGCCAAACCCACCAGAATCTGAGCTTCCTCTGGCGAGACTCTCAGCGACTTCCTCGTCGTTTATCGCTAGACTCCATAGAGCTAACGACAAGCTTCGGTTGTCAAACCCAAATTTCAACAGAAATCTAGCATCTCCTTCTCTACTCGATTTCTGCGAATCTATGTCTCTAAACGGCATGAACTCCACCTTCCTTGAGACATAACCAGATCCGTCGTTCTTCTCTAAAGCTGCTCTCCAAGAAGCTTTTCTCCTTCATAAAGCCGTGACCTTTTGACAGAGCTTGCATTTTTCCTTGACAAACCTGAATCTTTCTCACGGAAACCTGAAGATTCAGAGCAAAGCTTGAGACCTTAAGCACGAACCTTTGCTCTGATACCAATCTGTAGGGTTTTGTCAACCTTTACAGTCCCTCAAGCTTCAACCTTTGCCAACAAGAATAACACAAGAGCACAGCAAAACAGAGCAAACAATATCCTTGAGAAGAAGAAATCAAAACAGAGCAAGAGAAAGAGAAGAAAGAGCACACAGAGAAATGTTAACCCGGTTCGTGGTGTTAACTAACCACTACATCCGGTCGGAATCAACAGATTCCCAAAACTCCACTATAATCAGAGACAAGTTTACAAAGATAACTCAAGTGACATCTATGGATCTTAACAACCAAAGACTCACTAACAACACTCTGTAACACTTAAGAAAACTCTCCCCAAGATTACATTCTCACAAGTTTTCTCTACCAGATTATAGCTCTCTCTCTTTACATTGTGCCTCTCTTCCTTCTTACGGCCGCTTGGCTTGGCGACACCTTTATCCTTGTGTCTTCATGTCTCTTTATATGAGAGACAAACCCTGAAAACCCTAGTGCTTCAACAACACGCTCCTCTACAAGGAGACAAATTGTCCTTCTTGGCCAGCTAACCAAACGCTCCTTGTTGTGGTCCCAAAAGTAACTCAACCCATACTTACCTTGACTACAGTTAAAACCGATGTTACTTTTGATGCTTGATAAACAAGTTCTCATCTTTACATTAATGAATACACTTAGACCTTCCTCATCACACAACCTCATCAAAAGTGTTTTTAATTAATTTTATTTATGAAGTATTAAATTAATTTTGTTTTTGGTTGTGTTCTTGGGAGCGTTCTTTTTGGGAACTATTTCTTGGACCATTTACTTATACACATTCATTGACAACCTTTTTCGGCTTATCTGGAATCATCAAATATATAGATTTGAAAAAGCAGATAAACATTTTATGTACTCTAATTTGGATACATTAAAAAAATGAAGAGTTCTTAAATTGTGTTTGTAAGAGCGTTTCTCTGTGACAAATTTGCTCATACATCTAAATGTAATTGGTATTGCGTGAAGCATTATAGCTTCTTCTTAATTTGTTGCTAAACCTGAGCAATAATATGGTTCAAAACCTATGTAAAAAAAACAAACCTCAAAACCTACTCAAGAAAACAAAGGAACCCAATAAAAAAGTCTTTCAATTTCGTAACGGCCCATAAAGCCCAACAAAGGTGTTGTCTTCTTCTATTTAAGAGAGTAACAACAATACAGCACCCGCCGCGGGAACCCAAATAGGAAGCCAATAATCCCTAATAAAGTTATTTCCCACTGAATATGTTCTCAAATGGAGAGGAAAAGGAAATGAAGAGTAAGAGGAAGCAGAAGACAACGCCGACTGAGATTACGACGAAGAAGAAGAAGAGGACGAAGCCGTCAACGCCGCAATCGGCCCTAATCCCTTCACTTCCCGATGATTTGGCGTTGAATATCGTCGCACGCGTCTCAAGATTGTACTATCCGATTTTATTATCCCTCGTCTCCAAGAGCTTTCGATCTCTCGTAGCTTCACCAGAGCTTTACAAGGTCAGGTCACTCCTGGGCACCACCGAGTACGTGCTTCAAGTTCTTGTCTGGTTTTCGTTGGTTCACCCTCTGTCGGAAACCTGATCATCATCAAACCCTAACCAACAATGAGGAGGAGGAGGAGACATCAACAGCAACAACAAGTGGGTATGGTGGCGGTTGGTTCTGAAATCTACAACATTGGCGCAGAAGAACCCGCGAAAGCCTCCTCTTTTAGCGTCTTTATTCTGGATTGCCAGTCTCACACGTGGCGCACGGCTCCAAGCTTGCCGGTGGAGCTGTATCGTGTCTCTGTTGGCGTCATCGATGGAAAGATTTATGCCACAGGATTATGCGCTGATGACGATCCCAATAATAATTTGAAGGTGAAGAATTCACTCTCGCTTTTCGACCCAAAAACACAAGCTTGGGATCCTCAGCCATTCCCCTGCCGTGAGACAGTTGGTATGTTTTGCCGCCACAGCGCATCTATTGACGGAAAGTTACATGTGGTGGCTCATAAAACGATGGCTGTTTACGATGTCAAGGAAGCTAAATGGGACGTACTCTCTAATCGATCAATGTATTATGGCATGATTCCTAATTCTTATTGCCAGATAGATAATGTTGTCTACTCGGCTTCTCCGGAATTATTCAGATGGTATGACACCGAGGCAAGGATGTGGAGAGTTTTGCAGGGTTTGGTTGGACTACCCACGTTTCATCGTGATTCTGTTTTTAGATTGGCTAATTTTGGTGGAAAGCTAGCTGTTATGTGGTGGCAGACGATCTCTTTATATACCCGTAAGAAGAAGATTTGGTGTGCGGAGATTGCGCTTGAAAGGCGCAGCAGCGCAACTTGTGAAATTTGGGGTAAAGTTGAGTGCTTACCCTTACTACACCCGGTCCATTTGATGAATTCATCAGTGTTATTGCTTCTACCGTTTGATGGATGGATGTGTCGCAAGGCTTCAACTTTCTTTGAGTCAGTGAGTGGAGTAAGGAGGCTCACCTGTAACAAAGTATTATTGTGCTTTGATTTGTATTTGTTTAGTTTATTTTACATCAGTTCGTTTTCGGTGTTCTTCTGTTTCGTAGTTTTTAAATTAAAATCACTTTCTGTTGTACCCTTCTTGAAAAAGAGAGTTTTGGGTATTACTTCGGAGAAATACAAACATATAGGCAAAAGAAAAGAAAAAAAAAACGTGGTAATTGACATATGATGGTCACAAACCATCAAAAGAATTAAAGAACTTACTGTGATGAATCGATCTATAAAATATTGGAAAAAAGAAACCCATGAATGAAACAATTCAAGTTAGAAACCATACAAAGATTGTATGGCTATGGCTATGAGGTATATATCATTCTTCAACCCAATTCTATTATACAAACAGTTGAAGTATTCGGGGAAAACAGATTGAATATCGCACAGCACAAATGAAGAAAGAATGAGAGAATCCAATTCCAAGTTGAAGAAAGGCATACTAATGTTACCTCGCAATCTAATCCATCAGTATTAGACTTTAAGTGCTTCGAATTTTAGAGTCATGAGAGTGATTTTGTTTGTTTGAAAGTGTTGGATCTGTTTCACACTTGCGTGCTCCTAAGAAGACATCGCCATTTTTGTGACCGAGGGACTTTTTCTAGAAGCATTTGCAAGCCCACGTTGTTTCCTGACATTCCATACATGTATCTGCATATTTGCATCGGAATAGAGGTTAGAGACGAGCTTAAGTTTCAGAGGCAGCTCCCTAAAATGCAACAGTGATTTCTAACTATCAAGTGAAACAGTGCCCCTGCTTTTGGAATATTAAAAGACTAGATTATAATGCAAGCGAGCAACGGTTTGATTTAATCAACCACCTCCTCTTTGTGATAAAATCTTCCAAAGTTTGTTACAGGTTACTTACTTGCTTCGACGAGCCTTTCTTTTCCAGGAAACAAAAGATGTGACCCACTGCATAATCAAAAGATCAAGTTAGAGAGTGAGAACAGTAGAAAACAAGACTCAGTTTTAGAAGAAGTTGCTTCCAGTCAGAACGTTTTGTGATCATATAGAAACATGACAATAACCCACGGGTTGCGATTTAAGAGAGCAAAATCACCTTAAAGACGGGCGTGAAAGGACCAGCAATAGATGCTTTACGTAGAGGCAATCTCCGTTGAGGGACAACTTCCTTTGACAAATGCTGAGCAATTTCTTTCAGCAGTACCATTTGAGCTTTTTCAGTCCTCATAGAGACAAGTGCCTGTTTCATTGATTCCCTGTCAGCCTCCAGTGCTTGAAGCCTCATGTATAGTTTTGTTATATCAGGATCACCAAGATCTGTGTGTTCTCTCGGGAAAACCACATTGCTATCACAAGTACCATCCTCAAGCTTCTGTTCAGTTACACCGCCACTATAAGACACACTGCTGTGATGGACAGAATCAATGGTATAAACTCTATCACTCATGTCATCTCCTATCTCTGACGAGTCATCTTTAGTATTACTATTATTATTCTCTGCATTTTCCACTTTCTTAGAGCTGTAGCTTTCGTTCCTTGGGGAATCAACAAAAACATCATGTCTTAGTTCTTTAGATGCTCCCAAATGTGAACTTGAACCAGTGGGAGAAACCCTCCTAAAATGTCTTTGATGCCTAGGACTCTCACCAACCATTACCTTCTCCGAAACATCCCTCCCTCTAGCTCCCGAGAAATTACCATTCAACGGAATAAAGCTGGGATTAGTCTCCATCTGACTTAGTCTACGATCCAAAGTCTTCAAATGTTCTCGGCCATGAGGAGAATCAGCTGGTGGGTAGTTCTCATCATCTGCAACATAGATATCCGCCTCCAGAGGATCTTCTTGGTTCTCATTTATATTGCACTTAAGAGGAGGGTAGTCATAAGTAGGGAAGTCAAACTCAGAACTAACGTCGATCACGCTGCTCGGGTAACGAGTAAGCAAGCTCTTGTCACCATCAGCTTCAGCCTCGGTGAGCCCGTAACTCATCAACCTATGCTTATAAGCCTGAATTTCAAATTTAAGAGACTGAATAATCTGATCCCTCTGATAGACCACATCTTCCAATGCAGCAATCTCAGCGTTTTCGTAATTCACTCTGCCGTTAACGGTACGCTCAAGCTGTGTACATTCCAACTGGAGAGCAGCTTTCTCAGTCGTCAACTTCTGAATCATACCCATAGCCCCATCAGCAGCTGAAGACGAAGCGTTACGCTCTTTCTCGAGCTCATCGTACAAATCTTGAATCGTCTGCTGTTGGTTGGTAACAGTTTCACGTAGTAATTCGCATTCGTTCTCGATATGGACTCTGGGGTTAGAGAACATGTCAAGGTCGTCCAGCTCCGGTACAGAGAAACGTTGATCCTTGACTAATTCGTCGTTTCTTCTCTTGATAGATCGAATCCATGAACCTTGTGATGAACAATCGCAACCACAATCACAACATTTGATCGGAGGAGACTCCATACAGAGATTGTTCCAACCAACAAACCAACCACAAAAACAAACAGAAACCTAAAATCGCACTAAAGCCCTAAATCGATGAACATCAAGCTGAAGCCAATTCTGCAGAGAATTCACAACAAGAACAACAACCAAAAGAACTCAATTCTCGGAATCGTAAAATTACAATCGGAAGAAAAGGAAGAATAACATCGGAAAGAAACCATACCCCTTGGCGAATCAGAAATCGGAGAAGGAAGAAATCGAAAAGGTTAGATTGAGAATTATGCTCCCTAACCAAAATCAATATCTCTGCGCGCTTCTTCTCCTTCTCCGTTTTTTGTTTTTTGTTTTTTTAATCGCTTAAACGAAAAAGGAAAAAAAATAAAAAAGGAATATTCGTAATATCAAATTTGTTTTTGGGTTTTATTTGCTATAATAGACGGGGAAGAAGGCGTTTGATGGAGTGTCTTCTTCTCTGTCTCTGAGACTCTCTCTCTCTCTCTGGTTGTCAGAGAGACTATTTTTGGTTTAAACGAGGGAGACGATGCTCTGAATGAACTAACGTTCAGGATGGGTTTGGCTTAGTATCAACGGTTCAGATTTGATTTGACTCTGAGAACTAGTCATAAAAAACCTACGAAAACAATACATGGCGGCATGATCTCCTTTAATATTTATACTTACTTACTTTTTTGACGAGGTGAATGTTTTTCCTTTAATATTTATACTTACTTACTTTTTTGACGAGGTGAATGTTTTTCAAGGCCCAATACAACCGAGTAAGGGCATGTTTACAGGGATGGTGATCTTAGAAGAGAAATATTGTAAAAATATTATAAGATCAGGTGTTAAGAACTTTTGTTAAAGAGTTAATTATTGGGAGAACATGTATAAGATCTTAAGATTTAATAATATAATATTCTTATAGAAATTTAAAAATGTTTAATAAATACAAAGATTAATGTTTAATAAATAATTTAAGAATGTTTAAAACTATTTAATAATATAATGTTTATTAATATTCTTATTAAACAAATTACAATTATAAAAATTTATAAAATAACATTTTAATTGCAAACTTATAAAACTTTTATTAAAATTAAAAAAAACAAACATATTACTTAATTAATTAAAGAAGACAAACATTTTATTTAATTAATACAGAGAGAAGAAGACGATGAGGAAAAAAATCTCTCGTAAAATCATCTGTCCGGACAGAGAGAAGAAGAAAAGTAAAAAATAAAAGTCGAATGAAATGAAAAAAAATTAAACATTTCTTTCGTTTACGAGCTGACACATCAACAGAAGAACACATGAAGAACAGATCTTAATTAAGATCATTTCATCTGATCTTATGGACACTATTCATTAAATTTTAATTTTTAAAAGCCCAAGATCAGGTGAGGTGATCCCTCTATAAACATGGCCTAAAAAAATTCGTTTGGTGAGCTTTCTTTTGTATTCACAGTTTTAATTTTTTATTAATTTTTTTTAGTGAAGTTTTGTTTAGATTGGATTTATTATGTACAAAAAAGGATTTGTGTAGTTTCAAATCGACTTTATTTATTTGAATAAATTATAATTCTTTTGTTTTGTTATGTTCATATTGTTGTCGATAAGTATAATCTCATTATCCTAAGATTACAAGTTAGATCACACAACAAATGATTTGATTTCATAAGTTAAAAAGCATAAGAAGATTTATTAACATATTTTGTTTCAAAGTAAAATGTTGTTTACAATTATTTATTTTTAAAGTAAATATAGTCTTATTATATAATGTAAATTTTAAGAGAAAATTCTTAATTTACTTCAACTCTAAATTGATAATACAAAACAATTTTGAGCTATTTAAAAAATGGCTTTTTAAACTAGCCTTTAACATTTTTGGTTCTTTTGTGTGTACATATTTTATGTTAAAAAAAAAGAAGCCAAAATGTGTATTTTGTGTGTATTTTAATATTTGTCAATAGTTAAAGGACAAGGTAGTCAATATTGGGATTCTGTCGAAAAAAAGAAAGAAAGAAAAGAAAAAAGTTAAGCTCCGGTCGGAGAGAGAGAGTCATCATCGTCACTCACTCGCAGAAAGAGGTAGCAGGTAAGACTCGTTGACATTTTCCCTTCAAGCTTTTAGCACCCTCTTCTGGAAAATGTTTCTCCGGTCTCTCAATTTCTCTATCTGCTATATGCTAACTAAAGTATTTTGTTTTCTAGGGTTTGTTTATTCCTCGTCTCTAATTTACTGGGTTAGTCTTTTGTTTTCATTGTAATTTCTTAATCACTTTCATGAAATTGTGCTTGTCACTCCGATTTATACTAATAATTGGTTTAATTCACTACAAAATTGTCCTTCGTTTTGCTTCGATTCTTCAATTCAAAAATGGGTTTAACACAGTGATAGGTTTTAAAACTTGTGATTTGTGATAGCAAATGTGTACTTTTGTGATGTAAACTTGGTTTGCTTTATATTAATCTTGTTTTGATAATCTCAGGTCTGATGGCAAGGCTAAGGCCGAGACAGTTGGAACCGAGCAAGACTGGTCCTTTCAAGTTTGGTTTTGATGGAGAAGAAGAAGAAAACGGTTGGGTCTTTGTCAAAAAGCAGAGAATCATCATTGTCTTGCCTTCTCTTCCTCCTCCTGTAGATTTCACTTTGGATAAACCTGCATTAACTTTTCAGTTAGAAGCTGAGTTAAGAGACAGCGTTGAGGATGCGCAAGAGAGTAATTGTGATCACACTGTGGTGCCTGATCATTGTATTTTCGACAAGCCTGAAACTTCGCTGTCACAAGCTGAGTTAAGAGACGTTATTGCAGATACGCACGAAACTACTACTCCTGGTCACACTTTGGTACCTGCTCTTCCTTTACCTGAACAATTCATTCTGCAGAAGCCTGAAGCTTCTGATTCACAAGTTGCGTTAAGGGACTGTGTTGCGGAGACACACGAAATTACTCCTCTTCACACAGTGATGCCTTCTTCTCTTCCGGTAACTGAACGCTTCACGTTACAGAAGCCGGCTACTTCTCAGTTACAAGTTGAAAAAAGAGATGTTATTGCGGATACTAAGAGAACTACTACGTCTCTTCAAACAGTGATGTCTTCTCAACAAGTGGATACACACGAAACTGCTCTTGTTCACACAATACTTCCTTCTCTTCCTGTACCTGAACAGTGCACTTTGCAGCAGAAGCCTGCAACTTCTAAGTCACAAGCTGAGTTAAGAACGGAGACACGCAGAGCTACTCTCGTTCACACTGCGATACCTTCTCTTCCTGTACCTGAACATTGCACTTTGCAGAAGCCTGCAACTTCTAAATCACAAGCTGAGTCAAGCACTGAGACACGCAGAGCTACTCTCGTTCACACTGTGATACCTTCTCTTCCTGTACCTGAACTTGCAACCTCTCAATCACAAGCTGAGATAAGAGCAGAGACGCGCAAAGCTACTCTTGTCCACACAGTGGTGCCTTCCCTCCCTGTAATTGAACATTGCACTTTGCAGAAGACTGCGGCTTCGCAGCCACAAACTGATCTGAGAGACCTGGTTGCGGTTACTCACGAAACTACTCATGCTCACGCCGTGGAACCTGAGACCTGTCCTGATTTCACTTCAGTAGACAAACCAGAGATAGTTATTGGTCGCAATGCCACAACCAGGAAAGGTTCAGCTCCAAGGAGATCACTTCAAGATTGTAGTAAGAATCAGGATAGAAGAATGGAGATTCACAAGAGCCGTGCGGGCCACAAGCCCATAAGGTTTCCTAGAGTGATGTGCAGCTCAGTTGTTATGGATAATGAGAAGCTGAGAGTGTTGAATCTGGAGAAGAAGGTTGAGAAAGCAGGCGGATTGAACCAATGGGTTGGATCTATAGGATTGGGAAGAGAGTTTGAGAGGATGTTGAGAGGACAGAGGATGAATAAGTTTCAGATGGCGAATTTGACAATGGAGAAGCTTAAGCAGATGGGTGCTTTAGCCGTTGGGCCAAGAAGAAAGCTTATACATGCGATTTGTTGTGTCTATCACCCACATTGTCTCCGTGCTTCCTTTTAACTGAGAACAATCTAGTAAGGTTTAGCCATTAATTTGGGGCTAATAATACTTATTAAATACGTTGACTGATGTTCAATTATTATCTTTTGGTAATTGATAGTCTTTTTGGACCATAGACCAGAGCAAGGTAGAACTAGTCTCTTACCTCTTGTTGATGGTGGGATTCGAACCCTGGTCCTGTTCATGCTTCTCCCTAAAGCTTTCCAAGGTCAGCCGAGTAAAGTTACGAAACACCTGGTTGAAGTTCAGTTTAACGAGATAGGTGTTGTTTATTGTAAGGATCATCTTCGTCTTCCTCGTATTCTCACAAAAGATTCTGTTACAGACTATTCACTTTATGTAATGAAGTGTATAATCCGGTTTGACCGGTATAGACTCTAATTTACACGGTTTACACATAACCGGATACATATAGTCTTATACTTAGACATAACCCTTGTTATCCGATGAATTCGGACATATTTAATTTTTTTTTTGTTTAAATCTAACTAAAGCTTAAGACGTAACTTAACTAAAATGTATTCAATGAGTCAAAAATCAAAGCCTATATATGATGATGATTATTAAAAGGTCAAATGAGGTGGGACAAATTGTAGAAATACTGACGTGTTTTCACGTGGTGAATGCGACAATGTCACTGTTTGATGTGATAATGTATATGATATCGCGCCTATTTGTATTGTGACAATTGAGGATAACTTGTTTTATTTCTACTCTGAGCGTTTGCACATGCAATATCATGATGATGCGATACATGTAGTTTAGTTTACAAGATCCATTAACTATAAAATACAATAAAATTACAAGAATCTTGTACCATGTACAAGTGTTCTACTATTAAGTTCTTCATAAACGCGTACGCAATTTATTTATAGTTGACTTCTGACATTTATTAGTTAAGTAATAAAACTTGAGAGTTGTTTTAACACAACTGTAATTTCTTCTTAAAAGTAGAACACAAAACAGTCAAAACTTCATATGCGACAATATATACAAATCTTCTCTACAAAATAATTGACAATATCACACTATGTTGTACAGTATTATTATGTCCCATTCATAACAACAGACTCTTATCAATATTTAATACTTCTTTGTTACACATTTTATGTTTTCAACAGTTTTAAAGATAAAATTCTCTTATCCCTATAATTTAAGCTAATTAATAGTTTTACATTTATAAAGTAAAATAGAAATCTAATTTGTGTTCGTGGTAGTACGTGATCTATTTTGTTCGTGTTATAATAGTTAAAACTTTGATTCCCCAACTTGAGACTAATAAATTAATCTCGATTACAATGTAATAATTCAGAAGCTTATGTTTAAGTACACTACTAAAACATGTAATCTAGGTTTCGAGATAGAATTATAATTTCAAGTTGTTGCAGACACGTCAGAAACTTTGCATTATTTTTCGTTTGGATCTAAGTACAATTATTATGATGTCAGAAAAATGTGGATATTTTTAAATTTCTCTCCATCTTCTTCCTCTGGCTTCCAAATTGTGCACAGATCTATCTAATCTCATCGACGGAGCGCGTGGTACGCACGTGCCAGATGTAAGGATGCTGTGGTGCCACGTCAGATCGAGAAATCAATCTTTGGGCGGGGTTACAAATGTCACCTATAAAAATGGCGGCGGCAAAGTTTCTTACGTCTCCAATGTTATCGAGAAAAATCTTCGCAACGAACAAAAAAAAAAAAAAAAAAAAAAAAAAAAAAAAATAAACAAGAGTGAATCTCGGCGATGGCGATCAAAGACCTGACGGCGGCGAACGGTGATTCATCTCTTCCTCTGATAAAATCACCGCCGTCTGAAACAACCGGCGGTGACAGAACCTCTGCTCTTCAAACGCTCGGAAACATCATCGTCTCCATCGTCGGTACAGGCGTCCTTGGCCTCCCTTACGCATTCCGTATCGCCGGTTGGTTCGCCGGATCTCTCGGCGTCATTATCGTCGGATTCGCCACCTATTACTGCATGCTCCTCCTCGTTAGCTCCCTTTCTTTCTGTTTTTTCTTCTCCCCCAAAATCCTTAAATCTCCAAAATCTCAACAACGTAATCTAATTTGGATTGTTTCGATTGCAGATTCAATGCAGAGACAAGCTAGAATCGGAAGAAGGAGAAGAAGAATCGAAAACGTATGGTGATTTAGGTTTCAAATGTATGGGAACAAAAGGTCGATACTTAACCGAGTTCCTCATTTTCACTGCTCAATGTGGTGGTTCAGTAGCGTATCTAGTCTTCATAGGTCGAAACTTGTCTTCTATATTCACTTCGTATGGGTTAAGTATGGTTTCTTTCATCTTGATCCTCGTTCCAATCGAAGTTGGATTGTCTTGGATCACTTCTTTATCGGCTCTCTCTCCTTTCAGTATCTTTGCTGATATATGCAATATTATAGCGATGTGTTTCGTTGTGAAAGAAAATGTGGAAATGGTGGTTGAAGGAGACTTTTCGTTTAGTGATAGAACCGCTATTTCGTCTACCATTGGTGGTTTACCTTTTGCTGGAGGAGTTGCCGTTTTCTGTTTTGAAGGTTTTGCAATGACTTTGGCTTTAGAAAGTTCTATGAAGGATAGAGAAGCTTTTCCTAAGTTGTTAGCTAAAGTTCTTGCTGGGATTACGTTTGTGTATGTATTGTTCGGTTTTTGTGGTTATATGGCTTATGGTGATCAAACAAAGGATATCATCACACTTAATCTCCCTAATAATTGGTCTGCCATTGCTGTCCAGGTATAAAATTATGCCAATTATAAATGTTTTACTGCTCTATTCTTGCTTATGATTTTTCCCTTTGAATAGATTTGTGTGGAAGTTTGTATATCATTTGAAAGATCTGTTTTTGGCATCTTGGTGTTTGTTGATCATGTAAGCTGATAAAACACTTTTAAATGTTTTCTTTGGTTTGAACAGATTGGGTTATGTGTGGGATTGACGTTTACATTTCCGATCATGGTACATCCGCTTAACGAGATCATTGAGCAGAAACTGAAGAGGATAGAATGCCTTCAACGGAAGCATCATCATGGTTACAGCAACGAAACAGGTTCAGTCTCAAAATATGCAATCTTTGTGACGAGGACACTTTTGGTGGTAGGACTTGCAGCAATCGCGAGTTTAGTCCCAGGGTTTGGTACATTTGCATCTCTTGTTGGAAGTACTTTGTGTGCACTCATATCGTTTGTGTTGCCGGCTTCTTATCACCTCACGCTGCTCGGTCCTTCACTAAATGTATGGCACAAATCCGTCGACGTATTCATCGTGATTTGCGGATTGCTCTTTGCTGTTTATGGTACGTACAACACAGTCGTCGGAGTGTGAAAAGGGAAAGCAAGCGATCTTTTGTAAAGCTACGAATACAAGACGTACAAGAAGTTTGGTAAAACAAACAAGAAAATGCATAGATCTTTTCCATGAATGTGAAATAGAAATATATGGTGAGAAAAGTGAGATTGTTGTATGATCATTTAATGGTGTCAGGAAAAGTCGTGACCACTTGTTTAATTTGACAAGCTTCGTTTGTTCTATTTAAAAACTACTACAACGTGGCTAGGTATAGATCCATTTTCTCGGGATATGTGTCTCTTAACAAAATAGTCGGAACCATATATTCTTATCAAAAAAACACATTAAACAATAGTAATTCGAAAATTATTTATAAAAGAAATCATTAATGCTATAAAATAATTGGAATATTGTTTTGATTGATTGTATTGTGTTTCATCTCGGGAGGGTTTGATTTGTACAAGTTTGTGAATAACTCATTTGTTACATATTACAGTAAAGACTGTAAAGTGTAAGCTTGAAACAACAATTTAGTATTCCTGTGCAACAGGCCACAGGTTAGATTTGTCACGTACAAGGACATGAATCTGAAACCTAGCCCAAGATTTCTTTAACGTTGGAAGGAGGAAATAAGAGGGAAAGAAGAGAGAAATAAACAGCGAAAAGAGTAGAATATTTTGAAAATATTAAAAACTATACCTCGAATACAATATCCTAATTGAGAACCAAAAAAAGCCAACGCCCTCTCAAATCCAAGAACGGGGCCTTTGTCTTCAAAATGGGAATTTTGCAGAGAGAAAAGGGGGGAGAGAGAGAGAGTCTCAGACAATACCATATTAACACCAACTGAGTAGTTTCGGAAGCAAAATAGATCACACTTACTAATGTCAGAGCCAAAATCAAAACCCTTTCCTGAAAGATATATATTCATTTTAGTTATCAAATCTAAATTGAGACTCTCTACATCCTATCCTCGCACCAAAACCACCCTTGAGATTCCTCGCCATGTCTCTCTCCTAATTGTATATTTTCACCGGCTTTTCATATGCGTGTCGGTTCTAAAACAAGAGCATTCAAACAGATGTTAGACTTGAGGGAGATGGATTCTTAGAAAACGAGCGAGAGCTTCTTACCTGATTTGCAGCATAAGCCCTTTTAGGAGCATTATCAATGTGCTCCAACCCAAGATACTGCTCCCACGCACCGTACACATCTCTTCTCTGTTAGTCATTTTTAGTTTCCGAAGATAAAGAGTTAAATCCCGAATTTCTTTTTGAACAGAACTAAAAATAAAAGTCTTACCTGAAAGCGATTATAAACGACATCTGTGTCCTGCAGGTAATCGGGTCGTCCCATTGAAAAAGATGCAAACTTCCACTGAATAACACAAAAAACACATTAACAATGATCTTACTCCGCCACCAATAATAACAATTAAAAAACTTTTATTGACATTTTTTAGCTGTTACCAAATCAGACAAAAGTCATGCATACCTTGGCAAAGTCCTCATCAGGGACATGAAGTTTCTTTTGGACACGGGTCTTGACTTCTTCTAAAGTTTCACCTTCATGGATTACCAAAAAGAAGGGCTCGCCGAAATTTTGTACTTGCTGCAAAAGAAAGAATGGTTAACAGACCCCTCATATAGCTTTTCAAGTAACTTAAGAATGATATGGACTACCACCTGATTTTGTCCGGGCTCTTTAGTAAAATGATATACATGAATTAACCGATCATTGGGACCAATATTCTTCTCTTCGTCAGGTATCTGAGATTTCACACAATAGCAAAAGAAGAAACTCAGCATCTTTTGAGTCATTAACCAGCAAAAACTTGCATTTACATTTTACTAATGTAGCTCAAATGCAACTATTCATCTCAAGCATTCAAATAACCTGCACAAACTAGTTACAAACAACCTATGCCCCTGACTCCAAAACAGCGAATGCAGTAAAATGATTATCTCATTCTATTACAAATGTACCACATCATTTTAATTTTGAAAGTTTGAAACTAAAAAAGAGACGGGCAAAAAGTTCCAAGAAACCAAAATCTACTTCCATCGGAGAAACAAGAGATAAGTCAGTTAACAAAATACAATAAAAAGCTTGGACGATTACAGAACTGAAGCGAAAGAAGGTGAGGAAGAGAGATATACCTCCTCTGCCCGTAAAGTCCAGTACTGGTCATTGATGTTCTCAATTCTTTCAGTAGATGGAAATATCTGCAACGAGCACCCGAACAAATTGGATCAAAAATTTGCTAAGTTCGAGAAGATTGCAAAGTACATCACACGAGATGTGGTATAGTCTACAAGCCATAATCTTAAAATAGTTAAAAAGTTAACTACAACGTAAAAGACAAGAAGTTTGCCTGTTACCTTGTAGATCTTGTGAAAAAAGACCTCAAGTAACCTCAGTTCTGCATCTTGATGCGAAAGTTCCACCTGATGCAGAAGTGTAGATTATATTTAAACTATGAAATAGATTAAACCACAAAGTATAGAGCAGAATCCATTAAAAGACAAGCACTTTATAAGGAGAAAACACAGCTCAATATGTGGCCAATTAGCAGAGATGCATGCAATGATCTAATAAAAAATTGTAACTATACTGACCTTTGTTTTAAGTTCATTAATAACATCTCCAACAGTACTCTGCTTAGGTAGTCTGATATTGTGAATTACCACCTGCAATTTTAAGAGTTTTAAGGACTGAAATACAATAGCATGTGTAGAGAGCTACAAATCACAAATAAAAGTTCAACCCATACTTCATCCTTTGTGGCGCTATGGAAAGCAACTTTTAAAGTCTTAAGACCTTGCAATTCTGGAAGAGGAATGTCCAGAACTTCATAATACAAAATGTCAGACGTCTGAAAAAGAAGAAGAGTCGTAAGCAATTCAGCATTGTAATCGAAAAAAACATATGTAAGTTCACTCAAACCAACGTCAATCACCTGATTATAGTGAACTAACATATCTGAAAGATGATCTACTCCACGGTATTTGATTGGCTGAGGCTTGGGTTGCTGGGAATAGCAATTGTGAGATGTAAGCCTAAGTTTCGATGCATCATCAAGACCAAGCTTCTCAGCCACTCTTTCGACAACATCATCATAAGTGTGCAGCTTTGACCTGAAAGTAGAAGCATTACGAATTCCAATACTGGAATAAATGACGCAAAGTTGTCCATAGAGGTACTTACAACTCCAGAATAAACTCGTCTTCTTTTGGTTTTTCCAGTGTACGAAAACGCACCAGCTACGAAATAACAAACCACATAAGTTAGTTACCACCAAAACTTGCCAACAACTTTTAGTAGTTTCCAAGGAATTGATAAAAATACGGTAATCATCACAGTTAGATAAAAAGAAGCTATAACAGTTGGAGCTCTACTGTTAGAGCCCATTTCAAGATTGACATCAGTGCCCAGGTTAATTATACCTCTCGATTCTGTACATACTCCAAAAAGGATGGCACATCTGGGTATAGACATTCACTCTCCTGGATACGAAGAGGTTTCTGATAGCAAATGATATCTCCATCTTCAATCTATACGCCAGAAACCCATTTCAATGAATAGGACAAACTATGAAACATCACTTGACACATTTGACACAATGAGAAGATTAACATTACTTGGCACAGTCTGAAAGAAGTCTTCTTATCTAGATGTTCGCACATTACACAAGGTTCAAACTTTATTTCCTGAAAATGGGCACAAAAACCAATTAAATGAAATGTTTCATGGCATAAGTATGATGAAAAGGTAGAACTAAAAGGCACCAGCCTCAACCTCAAAAAGTTCTATTTCCTCATCAGGGGCAAAGCCGGCCATTTTATTCAGTTGCCCTACTATATCCATGGGCTTACTGGAACTTTTCACCATGAGCCTGCCAACATATCTACAACATATGGACAAAGTGATGTAAGAATGATGAAAGTTGCAAACAAGAAACAGGGAAAAGGTGACAAATTCTCCATTAAAAAGAAAATGGAAGAAAGAAATAATGCTTTTAGGATGAGAATCTACGGGAGTATACCACCTTTTGTTTGAACAGACGTCAAAGTGAAAAAGTGGTGGGTACTAGAATTACCTTAGTACTGCGTTCACAGGGTCATAGAGCTTAAAGAAAAGAAGAATATCTTCATGAGATTTTTCTGGGGGAGAAATAGGACGGTCATCCTGGATAATTTTAATTTAAGAATTAGTACGACTATTTAATTTCTTCCCTTTGACCAATTGGTTTCAGATTTTCATTCAATGAATAGGCCTCAACAATTAAACTTTGCAGCAGTGTAGTATTACCGGTCCGCGCTCTATTTCCAAAAACAGCTTCAGTTCAGCATTGTTTGCCTTGTTAGATGCTTCTCTTATTTGTCCAACCTACAATAACATCTTAAAAATTAATTACTCCTAATATAAAAAACATGATTTAAATACCTAGGAATGGCGGATATGAGAAACGAGAAACTAGTGTAATAACGAGACCTAAAAAGGCACCACTGCCTCACCACACCTAATACAAGAATAATCCCCACTAGTAATATGTCTTAATAGCAGATAACTAGACACAGAAAAAAAATCAGTGACGGTTTTTATGTGTTGTACATTTTAAAGTTCAGAAAAGGAATAATACCAAATGAAAGACGCAAACCATAGGCATGAAGCAATTATAAAAAACAAAGTATAGCTTATAAAAAACATAAGTATAGCTACCGTCTGTAATTCTTCATTAGGTAACAGGGGACGATTGGGACGATAAGTATGGTTTTGACGCTTTGCCCAGATCCAGAACCGCTGTTGTTGAACCGGGACACCAAACTCTTTGGCTACCTCTTCCTACATGAGGACAAATTTTAAACAATGTTAAGTACACAAGACACTAAGAAACTTGCAACCAATGAATAATTCCATCGAAGACAGCATCTTATAAAAACCCTTAAACAAACTAGATTCCAAACGAAAGCAATATTCTTCTCATCAGAATCCTGATCACTGTTCTTCTCCTTCAAGATAGATTCAGGTTACCAAGAAAGAAGCTTCTTCACAAACCCCATCTCTTGCTGCAATAAATTGCATTTGTCTGGAAACAAATAGGAATATACAGGCATGTACCTTAAACTGTTGAAAGGGGGTTTGTTTCTGGATTCTGAAACTCCGAACTTTTTCATGATCAACAAGATCAAAATAAATATTCTTTCCAATTTGCTCAGCAATGTCATCATCTCTTGCGACCTTTATGAAAGTTAAATTGCATTAGTAAATCATTAATTCAAACCTATACCAGCAATAGGTAATTACGTCTGTGTTCACTTTTAGACCCAAATATAATAGAAGTAGAAAACCTTGATTGTCGTGAAAAGGTGAGCTTGAGCCTTGTATTTTCTTTTATCTTCCTTTTCTTCTTGTTCTTTTTTCAGCCTCACCTGTCAGAAAATAATTAACTGATTCAGGCAAAACAAAGATGGGTAAACAGGAAAAAGCGTGTAAATGAATTTCTTACCCGCAAATGTTCCGCGATGTCTTTTTCATCAACGTTGCAGATTATTTTATCCTTGTCACTGTCCCGAATATAAACAAGCATGTACGCATTCGAGTATTTTGTGAATTTGAAAGGTGGATTATTGAAACCAGGATTATTCTGCGGTAACTGAAGCGACACAAAATTTGAAAGTACATAAAATGAGAAAAATAAGAGCAAAGCAAAAAGAGAAACCTAGGAAGAGAGTGTTACCTCTTCTTCACCACCATATTGCTCTTCCAGTGCCCTTTTCACATCTTCCTTCGTTACCCGTTCATCATCAAATTTATACCTGAGAGAATTAAGTTTAGATAGTCTAAAAGTAAAGCAATGAAAAAATTTGTTCATTATTGTCATCTAAACAGACACCAGAAGCCACAGAAAGACTTATTTCAGTGGATAATTTGGGAGAAAAGGGAAGCAAAAAAGAAACTATAAAGATCACTTATACAGTGAATCTTAATTGTGAAACTAATAACAGTAAATCCACGTCTGGATATATGGATAGAAGAGCCATTAGAAATACGATAACATTTTTCAGTATCATACGAAATGACTCGGGCCTTGCTAGCCTAGATGATGAGGAAACTAATTTTCAATTAAAATAACTTAAATTACAAAATACAAAACTTGTTTTAGCATGAAAGAGTTGAAGGATGTGTACCACTGATCAGAAAGTGTTGGCCTAATAAAAGCATAATAATGCCCTCCATGCACTCCTCCGCTATGAACCAAGACACTGCATAGAAAATGAGCAGCAAACTGTTCAAGCAAGCCCACAAGGAACAACAAGATCTTACAACAACATAATTCAACTTGTATTTCACTATCACAGAAGGAAGATGATCTGTCCATCTTTCAAGGGAAACCTAAGCTACGGCAACAAATTCCTGAGAAGAGGAACCTAGCCTTATAATCAATAGAACTATATACTTCAGGAAAAATCCCACCACTCTATAGCCCTGCTTGAATCTACTGTATCTCAAATTACAAAAGTAGAGATACAATAAAATATATACCTGTGGAGGGTGTAGAGATTGCGGACACTCTTGTCTGCATCAGGGGATAAATATTTTCCATCCTCTCTATCGAGATCCAGTTGCAGAGGAAACTCATACCGATCATTGATCTGTAAATATAATAACGTCAGCCTAAAAGCAAGTCTAAACACAGTCGGCACTACATGCTGTCTTTGTTGGGTAAGTGGAATTTCAGATACTAACCTTCACCATTGTGTCCCGCATAAAATCGTATTCAAACCTCTTGAGCTGAAGTTGAAGCACTGGTGGAAAGTCTATAAATAGAACACCTTTTTTTGCATCCTGAAAATAAATAAATAAATCATTCCAATATAAGATTAGTTCACAGTTACTCAAACACAACTTTTTCCGCTGCTTTGAAAGATTACAAGTAAAAAAGCTTTTCTAGTTTCCTAATTTAGCTTGCTTGGTAGTTGGTATCCACACGCATTATGAATACCAAATAATTTGCAGGAAATGATAGACTAGATTGACTTGCATAGGACCAACATAGAGACACTGACACTTCTCAACATCCCCAAGAACCAATAAAAGAAAGATAAACGACAGCCTACCTGCAAATCATGTCCTTCTGCATGGTATTTGTTGTCTCCTTCAAGGCGTTCGACTTCAACATACTTGTCAAAAGAAGCATATACATCTTTGCAGCCTTTAACATCAAGCTGGAGGTCTGTCACAAGTCAAAGTACACAACTGTACAGTTAGTTTGATATAAACATATCAGCTTCAATCAAAATAAGACAACTGAAGATGCGTTACTGTTTAAAAGTACATACCATAGAATGATTCTTTTCGAGTAGATTTGTAATCTACATTAATGCACTCAATGTAATTCATGTGGTGACCCTCAAATAGCTTTTGTATTGTTCCCTCCACAACAGTTCCCTTGAAAAAGGCAAAAAAGAAAGTAATACATAAAATACCAACTGGGAATGGAAGAAAGGCTGGGCCGAAGAAGAAAATTTACCTTCATCTTGTCCTCGAGCTTTTCACATAGAACTCGGTTGAGTTCTTGGACATCATGTTGCATGAAAGAATCATATGTATCCCAACCAAACGATTTTGTCAGCTCCTTTGTGGCTACACTGGTGTCATTATACTGAAGTTTGTAAAACAAACTCTGGAGCGCCAATGGGATACTAGCGGTCGGTGCATCATTTTCAGTCGTTGGCATGTGATACACAGCCTACAAGCAACGGTGCATTATTCAGATGTCTTTATATAGAATTTAGTGAACTCATGATTAAGCAAATTGAAGAAGAAAAAACAAGACGTGCATCCAACCTTTCTGAAGTAAGGTATGTGGTATAACGTCTGCAGGAGAGAATTCATGTAACAGGTAGCACCTTGGTTTTTAAGTCCAACAAAACCAGTCTCTTTCTTTGAGTCATATGACCAGTAATCAAGAACTTTACGCACAGCAACTTCAGCTTCAATCAGAACAGTGTCATTCACTATATATCCTCGAGTGGGATCATAGAGCTCGCTGAGAGGCATGAATGATGTAAACCCCCAATCGCTTTCTCTTGCGTTGAATTGATGTTGCGTCTCTGCAACATGCAAAAGAAAGTAGTCAGAACAGCAGGTTGGCCAGAAAACAAGTAAAAAAGTCATTGGCTCTTAAGAAATTCAAAAAATTGCATGAAAATCATCATTTTCAATTCAGTTTTCAGGTAGCTTGACTGCATTCCATGGTCCACCATATACTCTTACAAATCCATATTATCACTCCAAGAAATAAACATCTGGCAAGAAATTCACACTTTATGCATGCATTCAGATAACGAAATTAATAAACGAAGATACCTTTTCTGATGGAATATCTGCTGTGGACTTGATTCACTACAGCCAGACTGAACTGTGAATATCTGCTCCACCCGTACGGCAAATTGGATGCGTCAGCAACATCCAAGTACATGGACAAATGGTCGACATTGTTTCCTTTGGGAAATATCAATATACGCCTGCAAGAGGAATAAAAAAAAGAAGCTCACATGACGTCAACCAATGTAATGCACATCATGAAAACAATTGCAAAAAAAAGCATCAAAAAGTATATATGTCATTACCATTTATAACCTCCAACAACAAATACTTCAGAGTATTGCTTCCTGGTATTGAGCCTAGTGAACATAGGGAGGTTCCACGTGAATTTCAGACTTGGAGGATCCTCGGCTGGCGGATTCTCCACAGTGGTAGCAGCAGTCTCAGTTTGGGCAACTACAAATGCATCAACAACTGTTAAGAAATCCACAAACCAAAAATAGACAAAACCCTAGCGCACAGTGAAAACATCAATCTACACTCCAGCACTATCCCACGAGCAATACAGCATCTACACCAAACCAATCAGAGTATAACACAAGAAGAGAGTAGAAGAAACAGAAAAATTTTACCTTCCATAGGCTGAGGTCCCTCGACCAAATCCGGATTCGGAACAAGCATTTCCTCGTCTTCCTGCTGCTGTCAAAATCGTAAGAAGAAAAATCAGACTTCCGACTCATAGAAACCCTAATTTCCCAACCCCGTGATCAGAACGTCAAACAGAGACCGCAATCACCCCAAAAAAACACGGTAATCTCCCGATGATTCTACCGCTTTCGAAATAAACAAAAAATCGAAGAAAACAAAACCCTAGCGGATCAGTCAAACGAAGAGAGCAAAGAATCCGAAGATGAATAAGGTAGAATACGCGTTAAAAACCCCACGAACACGACATCAAATTGACACAAAACACACAAAAAAAACAAGGCTAATCGGAGATTACATCAAGCGGCGGCGGAGTCATCATAGTCATTGCTCCGAGAGCGATTCACGGATGGATCGAGAAGTAGAGAAGAGAGCGTCGAGCAGAGAAACGGGACAAGACGAAGGAGTGAGGGGAGAAATAGAGAGAACTTGCAGAAGGACGGGGAGAGATCAATCGCTCTCTATTTCTTCTTACTCTTTCTCGCTTTTCGATAGGGATAATTACGATATTTTTACTAAACTTAAGGGTTTGTTTTGTAATTCCAAATACTATTGGGATTCAGATTTATATGTTCCCCTGAGGGCTCGTCTGAGAAGCGTGACAGGCTAATGAGAATGCGACAGGTACACGATAACGCCAATTAAAACTCTCCACGTGACTGTGACCGTGACGGTGTTTGGAGGTCTTCGGTGCACTTTTGGGCTTCTCTACTTCTCTCTGCTTCAAAATTTTATTCTTTTTTTTTTTTTGGTCAAAAATATTTATTCTAAAGGGTTTATAAATAGGGTAAATGGAAATGCAAGTTTCATAAGTATATTTTAGGAAATATCATACGGAAATTAATGCTTAGATTTTGTTATATACTATTTCCTGTCACACTACTTTAAATGTGAATGATGTACTATATAAATAATATAACAATACTTATCCACCTTCATTTATAAGTTTTGCACTTTTTTGACATATCATATATAACATTAATTTGTTACAATATTATTTATTACCAAAAAAAAAGGTTACATATGTACATTATTTGAGGCTTGAGGTATCCACTAAAATGAAATGTATAAAGGTTAACTTTTCTCTATTGCAATAAAATGTAATCTAAACAAATTAAAAATGAAAAAGATCAAAAATTTCATTTTAAAAATCTACACATATTTTGCTAAAAATGTGAAACAAGAGCCAAAAAGGCAATTAAATTTTTGCATTTGGTTTCTATTTAATTAAAAATCCAACAAGCCAAACCAATACCTAAAATAACAAAATCACATTGTGGAACTGAATTATAATAGGATCAAGTGCTTTTTCTGTTTCATAATAATAATATATTATCTTTTAGTAGGCTCCTTTTTTACTACCAAATATAACATTATATGATAATTTATATCAGATAAAATGGGGTTATCTCTATGGTTTTTTTTCTTTTTTTCTTTTGACAATAATTATCTCTATGGTTTTCTTACCTGCAGGATTGTTTTTTTGGTATGAAAAAACTTATGTCCGCTATCACTTTCCGGGTTTCGTTATAGACAGTGTCTACAAAATATAGGTCGACAACATTGTGTTATTATTAACATTCATATTCGTTATGTCAATCATCCTTTGATATTTCAGTTGTCTTCATATTCTCAAACTGAGTAATGATGATGAAATCGATAGATATGCTTATTGTCTGTTTTATATATATCTGACCATTATTGGCATAGACTTTATAACTTCACCGATGATTCCAATTTACACCAAGACCAAGTACAAACATTTTGTAACTATATAATAGTAGTAGCTAGTATATTTTCATTCATAGACAATTACATGGTTTATGTAGTATGATCATTCTTGGGAATGACAAAGCTATTATTCCATGCATATGGTGGTACCCTAGGTTGCTTCCTCCAGAGCCAGCCCAAAGCCCAAGCCAATGAAGCATATGCTTGCGGCCGTATATATTATATAGAAATTTCGGTCTTGCTTTTTAAAAGTTTCTTTGGTCTAGTGGCGTTAGTAGTGTAAACGAGCAGTCATGTTTCATGAGTTCGAACTGCCTGTAGCTCATTTTTTTCCGTTTTTGTTTTAATAAACATAATATATAATTCAGCCCATTTTTTCCCTTTGATTGTGGCCCTCGAAAAGTTAGCGACGGCTCTGGCTTCCTCTATCAGTTATTCCAACAAAGAGGCTGGAGTCTCTGCTAGAGAAGACACTTAAAACTGATCGAGAACGTTGCCAGTTTCACAATGTTCATGACAGTGAGATTTCCCTCTACTCTGATCATAATTGTGGGCTTGGTATGATACCTTCTAAGACAATTTTATGACGTTGTGGTTTTCTTCACACTTTCAATGACTTAAATTTAAGCTCTCTCTACATATGTGATGTTATAGATACACCAAATGATCCAATTTTTGTTCTAATGTGTTTTAGACGTTGAAAGAACATCGACATGAAGTATTGTTTCTCAAGTTCTCCCACGATAGTAACTTCTTGGCCTCATGTTCAACAGATCACTCTGCAATTATATGGTAGGTTTGTACATAAACCCAACTGTGAAGTGTTAGCTATATCGTATACTTAACCTCAAAATGAATTGGTTGATTATTGTGTTCTTACAGATGGACAACTCACAGATGAGTTTTTCAGTCAAGCATACACTTAAAGGGCATAAGTCTCCAGTTGTTATGATTTTGTGGAGTAAAAATGATGAAGAGCTAATTACCTGTGGAGACAAAGAGGTAATCAAACGATGGGCTGCTCATCAGGACAATGCATTCAAACCTATGAAACAACTGGACGTGGTACTCTTTCTTGCGCATTTGACGATAAATGTGTAATTGGTCTGATGTCAGACAAAGTGATACAATTGTGGAATCGTGATGAACCTATGCAGTCTTCTTATGGGAGTGAGCTACATGTCGAGCTAAGTGGAATTCTCCCAACTTCCCATCAATACTCAGCTGATCAGATAGCTATGACCAAATATGGTTATTTGCTTGTAAAAGTGGGCAAAGACTGGGAGATTTTAATTGTTGACGTAGAAAGATGGACCATCTTAGTACGGATGAGAGAAGAGGATGAAATTAATTCCTCTAAGAACTCGAAGATGATTCATTCAAAAAGATTGCTTTACATGGAACAACCAGACATAAATTGATCTTATGATGTTATGTGGTCTTAGCTTTTGTGGGAGTCACTTTTTCAACAACTCAACTAGATATTATGGTATTGACTAGTTTAAGTACACTTCTTATTCAATTAATTTGCTAGGAGGAGCTTTCACAAAAAAAAAAAAAAAAAGATGATTTCGTATCATTTATATTTTATATTTGTATCATATTTAAATGATCCTAAAATATTTTGCATCACTTAAATAAATGATTTATATTTTGTTGATGCAAATAATTTGCATCAATTGAAATAAATATTTGCTTCGGTTATTAGAATCGATGTTCATTATAATTTCCAAAAAATGTTGTAAATCTTACATCATTTTTACTAATTTGATATATTATCATTTCAAAAAAACTGATGTTAAAATCAATATTCTAATAAATTATATGAAATAATTTTTAATATAATATTTAATTATTATTTTTAATCATATTTGTTATATATTCATTTGATAATTTACCTATATTATTTATACTGTATTTATGATAGGATCCACACAAATAGTTGTTATCCCATTAAAGATGTAAGATTAAGTGAAAAGAAAATATCTATATATACATTTTTGGAAATATTTATGAAATAAATCCTGAAGTTCATACCTATTTACAAGCATGCCATTGACATTAAGTATTAATTTGTTTTTTATTTAATTAATTAATATTAAATTTCAATTTTGGAAAACAAGATTTTCCATCCTAATAAAATTTCCAAAACAATAGGAACCACCCCCTTTAACATTAAGTATTAAGTTTATGATTAATTTAATTAATATTAAGTTTCCAATTTTACAAAAAAAATTAATTCTATAAACACACATTGTATTTTTCTTCTATAAATCACTACTTATTTAATTGTATGTTATAGTTCCTATAATATAAAATAATAAACCTCAAACAAAATACTTTCTACACTAACTAATATATATATATATATATATATATATATATTTGTAAGGTTGTACATTTAAAAAATACAAATTAAATATTAGTTATATATATAGTTAATCTAAAAAACAAATAACATTTTATTTTTATTAAAAATAGCCCGCGGTGTACCGCGGTGAATATCTAATATATGAGCAATTCAGAGAACTTTTTTTTTATACAACCCATGTGGGATATAGGCTATTTTGTTTTTGTTTTGTTTTTTTTGTGTTGTCAATTTGAATTTTAGTTCAGGTAATATATTAATTTGACATATAATATATTAGCATCATTTAAAATTTTCGATAATTTTTCTAAGTGATATTAATATAAATTAATAAATACATCAATTATTAAGTGAAGGAAATTTATATATATTTGTGTCAGTATTTTGAAAGTGATGTAAATAATTTATTTTTGCATCACTTAATGAAATGATGTCATATAAATCAGTAATAATATCAATTATTTACAATTTTTATATCAATTATTGAAAAGTAATTTGAAATAATATCATTTACTTTTGTGGATAATATTTGAGTGATACAATATGTTTGTTTTTTTGTAGTGTTAGTTTAACTCGGATGAAGGAAAAACATAATGCTGTTGCTGTTTTGGTCTGAGGATTTCTGGTGATGAAGGGGTGTTTGTAGGTTTTGCATATCTATTATATAACTAAAGAGGATTTGTCAATTTCAAGGTGTAGGTTTATACAATGAGGTGGCACAAACGAGACGAATATAAGCATGGTTTGGAAGAATCTGAGTGAAACAACTCCACAAATCTTAGCCGCTTAGGCAAAGACTGATGAATCTACCAATGTCTTGAGCAAATTGAATGAATTAAAAGTGCTTTAGAAGAAGAAAGTTCATTGTGATGAGAAGCTGCACTCTATCTTCAGGAAAACCTTGATCATGTTCCTACCGTTGGAACATGGCTTCAGTGAAAAGCGTAAGAGCTTAGTCGTAGAGTTATTGAAGCAGAATGAGAGCTATGAGGATAAAGTGGTAGGAAGCTTTGTGAAAGTGAAGAATGACCCTAGTGGTTTCATCTGGTTTGGTCTATTTCTCATTAATTGGACCAAAACTACTTTTTGAGTTTTGACTAGTTCATAAATGAGTTACATTACATATATTGTAATTTGACTAAAGAGAATAAGAGATGATCTGTATAAAACTTAATTTTTAACACTTTCCAAAACTGCTTTATTTATTATCTGATTACCTAAATTGTTAAAATTTGATTTTATATATCTATCTATCTCTCTCCATTTTCAACAGCTGGTTAGAAAAAAATCCAATGACCAAATTAAATTTTCTCACGAAAGTCCGAGAAAATCTGAATAAGTTACAGACCGTAAAAGATGCAAACCATATCTCTTCTCCATATTCAAATTCAAACTCGAGCAGTACTGATCACGATCATCCCGCCACGGTAGTCACTCATAACCCGATGAAGCAAATCTCAATCGACGACCAGAAGATTCTCACACCACATCCTCAGCTCCCGAGACTCGAACCGCCACGTGGCCGTCGTGTCTCCTTAGAAGAACTGTTGCATCCTCCCGAGAAATTCACATCCGATTTGATGAGACTCATACGCCGAAGCGGAGACGCGATTTCGAAACGCCTGTCGTTCTCGCAGGAGAGTTGTGACGACGTTGACGTCGCCAAATCAGACGTGACCGAGTTCGAAATCTCCGGAGTCAAAGTCCTCGTGAAGCTGAAAAGCGAAGAAGAGATCAGAGGCCGTGTGACTTTCTTCTCGAGATCTAACTGCCGAGACTCCACAGCCGTCCGATTGTTTTTCCGAGAACGAAGCTTCGATTTCTCGGAGATTAACATCGACGTGTATACAGAGAGAGAGAAAGAGCTGGTCGAGAGAACAGGGAAGTCTCAAGTTCCTCAGATATTTTTCAACGAGAAACACTTCGGAGGTTTAACGGCGTTGAACTCGCTGAGAAACAGCGGAGAATTCGATAAGAGGATCAAGGAGTTTTTAACGGACAAGTGTTGCGGCGATGCGCCGTCGCCGGTGATGTACGGGTTTGACGAAGAGAGCAGTAGTAATAAAGACGGTTTTGTAGATGGTGATGATGAGATGATGAGATTCGTTAGGGTTTTGAGACAGAAGCTACCGATTAAGGATCGTTTGTTGAAGATGAAGATCGTTAAGAACTGTTTCGCCGGCGGTGAGATGATCGAGATACTCATGATTCATCACTCAGATTGTGGGAGGATCAAGGTACGTACGTAACTAATACGTGAGAATTCGATAATTTTATAATGATCATGTGTTACGCCACCTATGTTATCTTTACGTGGACGCTACATACCAAGTTTGGTTTGAAATCATTTGATTAGGTTTAAGTCAAAGCTATTGTTTAAATATATTCTCTAAAAAGATATCTCATTCCAATTTCACATGATTGATTGACCAATGATGTGATTTATTTTTGGTAGATTTAGATATTATTCTTCGGCACTAAAAACGAATGTGTATGATCCATGCATATGTGTATATGTATACTTTTAAATTTTATTTTAGAAGAGAATATTATTTTTCCCAAAGTCAAATTACTTTTACATAACTATATTCTTACAGTATCTACATTAATATAATTCTTGAATCTTGATGATTATATTGTTTGTTAAAGCTTATTTGTTTACGTTCTTGTGCAGGCCGTCGAAATTGGCAAGAGGCTAGCCAAGAAACATTTTATCCACCATGTCTTTGGGTACATAAACCTCCTTCCCTTTTATTATTTTGTAAAGGATTTTGCAGAAGTTGTCATCTTAATCTAGTGGAATTTTCTATCTTTTTGAAATAACATTTGTAGAGAAAACGAGTTTGAAGATGGCAATCATTACTATCGTTTCCTCGAGCACGAGCCATTTATTTCAAAATGTTACAATTTTAGAGGTTCAACCAACGACATGGAGCCCCAAAATGCAGCCATGGTTGGGCAGAAGCTTTTCAAAATCATGACTGCTATTCTCGAGTCTTATTCCTCCAATGACCGTACTAGTGTTGACTATATGAGAATAAGCCAGAGTGAAGAATTTAGAAGGTACTATCATGTCATCGAGTTAAGAGTGTTTAAACGGATTTTAGTTTATTTTAGTTCATTAACTTGGTTATGCTTGGCCATGAATAAAGGTACTTAAATATGACTCAAGACCTTCACCGTTTGAATCTTGTGGAATTCTCAACGGAAGAGAAGTTAGCATTTTTCTTGAACTTATACAACGCAATGGTGATCCATGCGTTGATCAGAATCGGACGTCCCGAGGGAATGATCGCAAGAAGGTCCTTCTTTACAGATTTTCAGTACGTTGTAGGAGGCTACTCTTATTCCTTTAACTCCATCCGTAATGACATCCTTCGAGGCGGTCGCAGACTGTCTAATCTATTTATCAACTCCAATACACGGCATGAGGTAATTTTAGAGTTTCCAGGTCTGTTTGATACTCATCCCGTACTCATATATATACTATGTCCTCTATATAGGTCTAATCACATGGTTTAATGGCAGCTTGGTCTTCAAAAACTGAATCCATTAGTACATTTTGGGCTATGCGATGGGACCAAATCAAGTCCAGTGGTACGGTTTTTCACACCGCAAGGAGTTGAAGCTGAGCTCAAACGAGCAGCTAGAGAGTTTTTTCAAAATGGTGGAATTGAGGTTGTCTTGGACAAGAGGACCATACATCTGTCAAGAATCATGAAGTGGTAATTAATCCTCTTTATAGTATCAATATTGAATATTGATATTATGAGATCTACTTGTTGAGATTTATACATATGAGTCATAGGTAATTACCCTCATTCATAATTTATAGTTGAATTCACAATAAGATTCTGCTAATTTTCATACCCACCCATCTAATGGACTTATGGACCGAGACACGATGCATGCAATCAAACGGTTAACCAAATCGAGAGTGTTGATCATAGCTCAAATGGTGTTTTGAAATTATAACTAGTAATTATCCACCAAAATAATTACGATCGAATGTTAAGCACTTATTTGTTTGTTATGGTAAATATAGGTACAAAGAAGATTTCAGTGAAGACAAGAAAATGTTGAAGTGGATAATGAGTTATATAGATGCAAATAAAGCAGGTCTTTTAACCCATCTTCTTGGTGACGGAGGAGGTTCTGTTAACATCGTTTACCAAGACTATGATTGGTCTATTAACAATTGAAATTAAACTTTTAATCCATATCAAAACTCATTTTTTTGTTCATGCATGATTCACTGCGGATCCTGGATTTGGGCTCTTTACTCTTTAAGAATCAAAGAAGATAAATATACTATATTCCAACGGCCAATAGTTAAATGTAACTACTTTAGTATTTTGTATTCACTATCGAGTCTTCACTACCCTGTTGTTGAGGATCATTTCAAATGTATATATTGGCTTAGCTAGCTACCTTAGAGCCTCATTATTGGTGATACTCAATATGAATGTCTTATAAACTTTTTTTATAACTAATTTTATTGTTATTTTAATAAAAATGTCTAAAAGAAAGGATGCTAATGTCTTTATGAAGACACAAAAAAAAAAAAAACTGAGATGTCTTAAATCTTAATTTATAATTAATTTAAAGACATCCAACATCTCATTGATCACCAATGGAGGTGGTCTTATAAACTTATACTGCTAACTAATCATATTGACTATAAACAATCTCAATAATTAAACGCAGCAGTTGTTCAAATGATTTTATCAAATCAGACTATTATTCGGATAACGTCTTATGCATAATCATTTGGTGTGGAATCACCCATCTAATGAACTAATATAATATAGATTACTTATATTTAGTTAGTTTGGAAGTTTCTTCTTTTTGGAAAAATGATAGAAGCTTTTGATGTTATCATAACATCAGCGTCTAACTTTACTCCTTTTTTCTTACTTTTCTTCACATTTTTCATTTTCTTTGATATCGAAACCTTAACTTTATATTTAAGCTAATTCCAGAAATAAAAATATCTATACTTAAAAGCGTAAATGATTCAAGTGTTAATGTTCTTAAAGAAAACTCGATATTAACTGTTAAATAAGATTCAGTTTATAACTTTAAATTGTATAATTTCAGTTGTTCATTTTGTTCTGTTAACAAAGTCACTATTTCGTTTCTGCAATATCATTTCTGATGACAATTATTTCATCAGGGTTTGTTGGGAACTTGAGAAGAGGGAGAGCTTTAAGGTGCAGTTAACGTGTACGTAATACTTATACGACGGTGACGGTTAGACTGAGAAACGAACAAATTACTTCTGATGCGATACACATTTAAGGAACTCTTATTCCCTAACCACTTCCATGTGTTTAAAAGTAATCTTCATTTTTTTTTGGACAAAAAGTAATCTTCATTTATTTACATTATTTTTTTATATTAAACAATATAATCTCTGCCTAATCGATTCCTACCAAAAAAAAAAATATCTCTGCCTAATCGACCGCTAAACTCAAATAACCCCTACTAAAAATTGATTTCAGCTTCTTTTTATCCTCTTTCTTTACACTGAGTGGCATTTAAAAATTTAAAGCAAAAGGATCAAAGATAGAAGATATATAGAGAGAGATAGGGATGGCCACGATGAAAGCAAAAACCATTAGCAAACAAACAACAGACCACTAAAACATATAGCGCACACAACTTTTTTTTTTTTTTGGTTGATTTGATCAACATGAAACTTCCTTTTAATAATTTATTTATAATAATAAAGTAAAGACTATGTATATCCTATTGCGCGTTACAATCTTCTCAGCCATGCATGCCACGTGTCCAGTATACTTTGAGACGTATCATCCTCAACATGCAATATAAAAAGGACTACAAACGAAACAGAGTTTGATCACAAATCATTCACTTATAATTAAACTATTAAACGAATCAAAGATCAATGGCCGAAGATCAAACAGCTACCACAATGAAAACATCGGCGGTGGAGAAACAGCCAGAGACGACGACAGAGGCTGAAGGTGCACCGAGTGTGGCTAAGACGAAGAGGATGATGGTTGCCATCGATGAGAGCGACTCGAGCTTTTACGCTCTCCAATGGGTCATTGACCATTTCTCTAACCTCTTAATGACAACTGGCACTGAGGCGGCTGAGTCGGACGGTGGAATGCTCACGGTGGTTCATGTGCAGTCCCCTTTCCATCACTTTGCTGCCTTTCCCGCTGGACCCGGCGGCGCCACAGGTCTGGTCCTAATTTGATCTCTCTCATCTTATAGAATTTTAATTAATATCTTAAGTATGATCATATTAGAGATTTTATGGTTGTGAATAGTAAGAGCCAATATAACGGTCGGATTATATATATATGTAATCTTGTTTACGATCGATTACAATTAGATAAGTTCTAGTGCGTATTAGAGCGAAAATAAAATTAACCCTCGAAAAACAGAACGGTGTAGTATGTATGTCATCATTCGAACAAATTTGATTTTTGTATAAATAAGAATGTTATTGTGTGTAACCTGGTTTTGTGAACGCACGTAGCAGCAGTCTACGCATCTTCGACGATGATTGAGTCAGTGAAAAAAGCACAACAAGAGACCTCTGCTGCTCTCCTCTCTCGTGCTCTCCAAATTTGCCGAGCCAAACAGGTCCTAAACACATTTCACTATATACTAGCTAACTAAATCTTCTTATTATGACACCTAATTTATAAATGTTGTCTGATGGATGTGCAGATACGTACCGAAACCCTAGTGCTTGAAGGCGAAGCCAAGGAGATGATTTGCGAGGCGGTGGAGAAGATGCACGTTGATCTTCTTATTGTGGGTAGTCGTGGCCTTGGCAAGATCAAAAGGTATTGTATTTATTTACATTCTTAATCTTAGATATCATATTGAATTAACCAAACTCACCAAAACGTATTACCGCTTTTCTATTTGTTTACTTTGTGCGTTTCGGAAGAGCGTTTATTGGGAGCGTTAGCGATTACTGCGCTCATCATGCCAACTGTCCCATTCTTATTGTCAAGCCACCCAAGGAGCTCCTCACTAAGTAACGTGGATCTATTTATATGTTTGGGTTATTATTATAAGTTCCTTTTGATATATAATGAGTGTGTCGTAATTACGAAAAGAAAAAAAAGAAAAAAAGAGTGTATGTACGTAAGTGTTGTGTTTCATTTGGATAATTAGTGACATATTAAGAAAAGTGTACTCTGAAAAGTAATGTCAATGAAAATATGGGTCGAATATAAAGCATCTTGTTCGAAATCATATTGTTGAATGTTTACAATGATTGATAGTTAGAAGCATCTTGTTCTTCTTGCTTTGATTTCTTGTAAATCAAATCCCCTCTAGGGATCGAATAATAGGTATTAACGATCGAGACTGAATTTACAGAAGTATACAAAAATATGAGAAAAGAGATTAGGACAATCCGACCAAAACGATCCAATTGGTAGTCTTTAAGGTGGTCAGTAAAGATAAGTTTTAAAACTGACAATAAACTGATGCAAAATAGCTAAGAGCATCAAAAATTTATCTATTCAAAGTAGTTCAGACGAAATAAACTTCACAACACAAAAGAGCAAAACATCTGAGACACATATTTCAATCTAAATGAAAATAAAACATTGAACTCATTGATAAGATTGTAACTCTCAGGGCAAAAGGAATATCCTTAACGATTGGCCTTTGCAACTCTTTCAATCTCATCCTTCTTCTTGATGGCATAGCTGCAAGACACACCAGTTTTATCATTAGCTGCACAGTACTTATATAATATGTTAACAAAATAACGAAGTCATTTAGAGTGTATTTACCTGTTGGAAGAGCCCTTGGCTTGCGTTGATCAATTCATCAGCAAGGCACTCAGCAATAGTCGTGATGTTTCTGAAAGCAGCTTCACGAGCACCGGTGGTAATCAACAGCTTGTCTCCTAACAATACCAGCAGATCCAATTCGGGTAGCTTTTCTATTCTTTAAATTTATTATTTAGATGAAAAAATTAAACATCAAAAAAAGGAAGAAAAAGTAGCATCTTCTAATGAAAATTTTGCTAAAATCCACCAAATACTTGCTAAATTTTATTGCTTTGTTGTGGTAAATGTTGGTAAAAGAGGATTTCACCAAGAAATGTAAAAGTATGCTGATGAAATGTTGTTGTTCTTTCAGGTTGAAACTTGAGGACGAAGTAGTCAAACAAGTTGATGTTAAAAGAGCATTGGATGAGCAATATGGGGGCGATAAACAGGTAGATCTGGTTTTCGGGTGTTGGCTCTTACCAGATAAGTCTTGAATGCTATCTGACTCTCTTTGGTTAATGCAGCATCCACCGTTCATATTTGAGGAAGGCAGGAATGATTTCATGCTCATATATAGTGTGCAACATTGACCAACAAGACATAACTGAACATGTAAGATACCATTTCTATTATGCAGTAATAGTAAGTAAAAACATGTAAAAACAGACTATTAACTAATATCAAAACAGACTATTCCGATAACGTCCTATGAATAAATCACCCATCTATGAACTACTAACTAATATCGATTACTTTTATTTTGACGTCGTTGGCATAGAAGCTTCTTCCTTTTCGAAAAATTAGTATTAGCTTTTTAAGTTATGATAACATCATAGTTTTAATTTCCTCCTTTTTGTTTGCTTCTTCTTTATAATTTATACTTTTGTTGGTATCAAAACCTTAACTTTAAACTAATTCAAAAATTGTATTATTTAAACTTTTGTTGGTATCAAAACCTTAACTTTAAACTAATTCGAAAATTGAAAATTTTGTACACCAATGATTCAAGTGTTAAGTTTTTTTTAGAAAAACTTGAAATAAAACGTTTAATTATAGGATACAGTTCATAACTGTAAATTATATTTTCAAAACCTAAATAACTTTTATTTTGTTCTCTTTACAAATTACTAATGTAATCTACATATAACATAATCTTGAAAATATAATTTATGATTGACAATGAGATGATTTGCGAGGCGGTGGAGTAGATGCATGCACGCTGATCTTCTTGTTGTGGGTAGTCGTGGCCTTGGCAAGATCAAATTGGATAATTAGTGGCATATTAAGAAATGAAAATATGGGTCGAATATAAAGCGAATTCATGTAGTTTTGTAGCTTATCAGCAACTAATATTTGTATTCCAAAAATATTGTTAAATGTTTACAATGATTACATCTTGTCCTTTTAATTTTGATTTCTTGTAAATAAAATCCCGACTTTGGAACGACGAATCGATAAAAAGATTTGGACAATCCGACCAAAACCGATCCATTTGGTGGTTTAAGGCAGTCAGTAAGATAAGCACAAAAACTGACTATAAACTGATGCGAAATAGCTTAAAGCAACAAAAATTTATCTATTCAAAATAGTTCAGACGAAATAAACTTCATAACACAAAAGAGCAAAACATCTGAGACACATTTCAATCTAAATGAAAATAAAACATTGAACTCATCGATAAGATTGTAATCATCAGGGCAAAAGGAAAATCTTTAACGATTGGCCTTCGCAACTCTTTCAATCTCATCCTTCTTCTTGATGGCATAGCTGCAAGACACAACAGTTTTATCATTAGCTTCGCTATACTTAAAATATATGTGAGCAAATAATGAAGTCATTTGGAGTGTGTATCATACCTGTTGGAAGAGCCCTTGGCTGCGTTGATCAATTCATCAGCAAGGCACTCAGCAATAGTCTTGATGTTCCTGAAAGCAGCTTCACGAGCACCGGTGGTAATCAAGAAGATAGCCTGGTTAACACGTCTTAGAGGAGAGATATCAACAGCTTGTCTCCTAACAACACCAGCAGATCCAATTCTGGTAGCATCTTCACGTGGACCACTGAAACAAACAACAATCAAAACATTAATAATAAAAAACGAAATGTTCCTAGTAGCAATGATATATTCCAGGGTAAAACATGCTGGCTGCTTCGCAAATTCTCAAGCTTAGCAAATACCTGTTGACGATGGCGTCAATGATGACCTGAATCGGGTTCTGGTCTTGCAAGAGGTGGATAATCTCCATGGCGTGCTTGACGATCCTAACTGCCATCAACTTCTTACCATTGTTCCTTCCGTGCATCATAAGAGAGTTAGTGAGCCTCTCAACAATGGGGCATTGAGCCTTCCTGAATCTCTTCACAGAGTATCTTCCAGCGGTGTGGGGAACAAAGGTTGCATGTTTAGCTGCCTGAACTCCAATGTAGTCAACAAGACTGATGTCTGTGACCTACAAGATTAGAAAACAAACCGTTACTTACAATCAATAAGTTTCATATCTCATGAAAAACCAAAAATAGTGACTAATCTCTAGCATTAGAAGTACAAACCACAAATTAGTGAAAGCTAAATTGGTCCTGCAGCTATGCTACAGAACTCGAATAATTGAATCTCATTTTCCCAATCAAAAACACCAAAACAAGAGCACAAGGTTAAACCAGCAATGCAAAGATATGAGTATCACAACCAAAGAGAAGGATGCACTAAAGGGTATAGAAATGATTTCAACCAAATCTAATACAGTAAGCTAAGATTGCAAATGATTGAATCCCTCTGATGAAACCAGAAGCTAGAGAATCAATGAGAAAGGGTTCCATAAACAAAATTTCAAGAGAATGAAAGCTGAAGAAATTACCACAACGTCGTCATAGGTCCAGCGGTTGAAAAGCTTGACCTCGTTGGTGAGCTGTTGCTGCATCTCAGCGTCAATTTCTGCGACGGCGGCCATGGCTGCAAGATGAAACAGAGTAATGAGCCAACTCCACAAATACGAAAGCAGAGTACCGAGAGAGAGAATTCGGAGAAATAAGATCACCTGATATAGTGTAGCGTCGCGCGAATGAGAGAGAGAGAGAGAGAGAGAGAGAGAGAGAGAGACGACGGCAGAGAAAACTAAAAGCTTTAAGGGGACGAACGAAAACCCTAATATCACTCTTTTTTATATACTTTGGAAATTAGGGTTTTGGGCTGTTCAAATGGGCTTCACATTTGTTTGTCCAATAAAGAACCGGTTTAACGGTTTATTTTTGGTTAGCGGTTGACTAACATAGCATAATTATTAATATGATCTGAATCTGATTAGTGAAATTCGAATCTTTTTATGTTTAAGAAATGAATTTTGTAGATGAAATCATGAAAAAAACGATTATATACAATGGACATATATCGATATTACTGTGTACATGAATTTATGGATTATATTTACAAAAATTATAATGGATCAGATTTTGAATTCAGAATTGATTTTTTGTTTTATTCTTTTACGGTAGTCAAGGATGATCATCAAACTAAAAAGAAGCTGGTGTTTTGCATTGGTAACAACAATATTATTGCAAGATATCAAAATTCCAAAAGGACATATCCTTGGTGATTGATGTACATGAACAAACTGATTTTGATTTCAAGCTACAAAGAAGAAGAAGAAGAAGGAAGAAAGATATACAAAAGAGACAACTAGAGGAAGGGGAATAACAGATACTCTGCATAGAAGAGATTCCATATAAACCGATAATATTCTGAGATAGCTTCCTGCAACAACCAAAAAGTTTCTACACTCCATTAGATACACACTCCAATGATCTTCGGTGATTAGAAGTTTTAAGTTTGTACAAGTCTTTTTACCTTAGTGTAGTTAGCTTTTTCTAGTACCCATGTCTACAAAAAAATCAACAACAGTGATATTAGAGATTGGATGAATTTGACATGTGTCAAAATGCAGAAAATAAAAGCATATAGTTATGACGTTTCTGGGCACTATCTCAGGCTGACAATACTACGTGAAGAGAAATAGCCAATAGGATGTATCTTTGGATGCTTACCTGGAAAATTAAGCCTGAAGCCAAGATCATGTGTGCAGGAATCATCAGGCTACCTCTGAAAACCTGTGTTGATTGTTAATGAATATGAGGAATCAACTTGGACTTAGATAGATTGTTAAAGAATATGAGGAAGGAGGTGTGTTTACCTGAGGCATGTAGACAGCTAGTGATATGGCAGAAATATAGTTAACTAGCAGAAGTCCAGAACCGAGGAATGCAATATTTCTCACTCCAAGTTTTGTTGCCAGGGTTGATATTTGGAACCTATTCAAAATTAATCAAAGGAACAAGCATGATTAACTAAACTTGCTTGAACAAACACATAAAGACATTCGTCAACCAAGTTTGTTCAGTGGTCATAACGTATATATATCAAACGGAGCTGGTTAATCAAGGAAAAAACTATTAATTGCGTTTTGAAAAGACACCAGGATTGTATGGACCTAGCCAAAGAGCGGTGAGGAAATGGTATGTGTGCAATTACTTACTTGCGATCTCCTTCAACATCAGGAAGATCTTTTGTAATAGCAATGACCAGCGCAAACAGTGTCACAAAAGATGTGATGAAAGCCACAGGTGCACTGCAAATACCGAATAAGTTGAGTAATATATTGTCAGCTCCATTGCACTCACGATGAAATCAAAGAACAACATCACATATTCTAAAACTTTATCCATACAAGCATGCAAAGTTTTCATTATTTCGACCTGTTTATCAAAGTATCGTGCATTTGACTACTTACCTCCATTGAAACGGAAGTCCAAGAGCAGCTCTTGTAGCATGGTAAACACCAAAGTTTAGAAGGAATCCTCGCACCTGATAAGGAAACATCGATACAGTATTTATGTTATCAAAAGATTCACATATGGTGATAGTTGAATCATTAGATTGAGTAGCATAACACAGCCTTTACCGTTGCAATAATAAGAAATGCTGCAATTGGGAATCTTTTCATTCTCAATGGTGGAACAGAATAGATGGTTCCCAGAAAAAGGCCAAGACAGTATAGGGATGTAATAAATGGACCAAAGTTAAATCCGACGACTAAAAGCCCTGCTATCGCAAAAAATACCACCAACAACCAGGCAGACTGCACTGATAGATCTCCTGCTGCTATTGGCAAGTATGGTTTGTTCACTCTGCAAAAAAAGGTAAATTCAAATTCAAACAGGGTGATATACTGACTCAGTACTAGTGGTCATATGCATGATACTCATAAGAAGTACCACATTGCACACGAGATGCTTCTACAACTATAATAGTGATGCTACATTAAATTATCATAGTGACTAATGTACATATGCATTTAATGGTACCACATACTTGTCGATTCCAATGTCGTAGATCTGATTGATGCCGACTATATATCCATTACCACATATAAGAGCAAGAAGACCTGAAAGTGCCTTGAGTACAAGACTCCATTTGATCAGATGAGTGTTCTCTATCAAAGCTCTTGCCACCAATGCACTGCCATAAAAAAAATTACAGTCAAGCTAAATGAAATCAAAAGAATATGAACTCCCTTCATAAATCAAATACGCAACAAAAATACTAACGTGGATCCTAAAGCTGTTCCGCGGATCGTATGAGGCCTTAGAAACCTCCAGCAAGCATTTTGGAAACGGGAAATTCTATCCAGCACTGGATCAGACCCAGCAGCACCAACCTGAGAGCATGCCTGATAGTATTTTCTTTTTGTGAGTGACATTGCAAAAACGCACAAACACCATAAAATCAAAACTAATAATAGAATTACAAGCTGCGAACTGAGCAAGTCTTAGAGAAGCAAACATAGAATTTCCAGATTCTACTACAAGCATCCACCATTTCCAATCCTACTGTTCCTTAAGTTTTCCAACTTTGTTTGATTTACCTGATTACGGGAGCTAATGCCACAATAAGTCGAGCTTATTAAACCACCAGTTCCAGATAAAGTATACCAAGATTTGATCTTTACCATCTTGACTAAAAGTCAAAGCAACGGCAAATTATGAAAGAGAAAGCTCGAATGAGGTCATACCCGGATCGAGATTTTTCGATAGTTAGTTGAAACAAATTTGGACCGCATTCTCGAAGATGATAAGCTTGTGAAGCGAACATCTTGAGGGAGGCTTATACACTTCGCAGCTAAATGCACTGAAGGGCGATGGTGATTAGAAGAAGCTGCTGAGAAACGAGGGGCCAGAGACGAGAACCGAACACGCGGTGATTGCGAGATCGAGAGTTCCATTGACGATGCCACCACTTCCACTAGCCAAGCCACACAAAACAAAACTCTCTCTTCTTTACTCTGCTACTTCCATTTGTACGACGAAATTTGTTTTTGACTTGTGTGTTTGTGTTGTGTCCAATCCTTTTTCCGGTTCGGAAGAAGAAAGTAGTGTAATAGACCGTTCCGGTTTGCTAATAAATTGGTTCCTTTTGGGTTAGAAAGATCTCGATTTCGGTTCGAAACGGTTAAATCAGAATTTGGACTAGGACACAAATCATAATCAATTGATGAAGTACCGCAAAAAACAAACAAATCAATTGATTTAGTTATACAAAATTGGATTACATTTGATGACTCTAATATTTTTCAGACAGGTAAAAAACAAACAATCTCGGTTAAAAGAAAAGAAAACAAACACACAATGTTAGCTTCAAGAGTTGAGTCTGTCTCAACAAAAGATGTTAAGACATATTGGGTACAGTTTCAGCTTGTGCTGTCGAAAAACCTTGAGAGCTCTTTGACAGTGCTTCAGCTTCATCAGAAGCACTAGCCTTTGACTTCATTGTCTCTTTATTCTCCTCCTTTTCCATGACTATTCTCGATGGAGCTTCGGTATCAGTTTCAGTTGATTTCTTTGTCTCTCTATGATCTTCATTACTCATGGCATTGACTTCAACCTCAAAACCTCTGGTTGTTTCATTTGTTCTCGAGTCTTTTGTCTCTGCACTCTCCTCCTCCTCTCTAACTTCATCCATGACTACAACTTCTGGAGCTTTGGTTTCAGTTCTCTCTGATAAATCATCTGCAGCGTTGTTATCTCCTTCTTTGATGAACTCGCCTATTTCTAATAGCTTCTGCGCTTTCAGTTCTCCTTCTTCATTAACATTGTCTGCTATCTCAGCTTCTGAAACTTTATTTGCAGCTTCTGAAACTTTCTTTGCAGCTACTTCCACCATTGCATCATCTACTTCTTTTGAAATTACTACATCTTCCGGAGCTTCCCTTGCGGTTTGCTCCAGTGAACCAGCTTTTAAGTTACTCATCTCCGGTTTTTCTTTAGTCTCAGCTTCTTCTAAAGCTTTCTTTTCTGTACTTTCAGGTTTATCAGACTCCGAGTCAGTAATAATCTTTGGTTTGATTTCTAAAGGCCCCAGCTTTGCATCAAGTTCCTTGACTAGATTCGTTAGTGATCTTGCATTCCTGGCTTCAGACAGCCGAGTAGACAACTGCAATATACAACAAAAGTTATGTGTTAAGCTCAAAAAAGAATGAAATGGCGAAAAATGAGTATATGCTGGATATTTCACCTGCTGTATCTGTTCAGCTCGGGGTTTGAGATCATCGGGAGATGCTTCCTTGTAGATACTCCGGAGAATGTATATCAAATGAGAGCTTACATTATCCAAATGATGTTGTTGGAGCTCACACTGATGTACATCAGAGAGACAACCAACAGAATGAAATGGACAGTTCACAAGTTTCATAGGACATACGGTTATACAATGCCTATCCATTTCACGTCTCATTATACTCTCTGAGCAGTTCTGCTCACACGGAATGATCTTGAACGGGCAAACAGAATCATGATTCTCCATCTGATTCGCGCAGAAGACCGCAGTACAACCCTCGTTCTCACAGTTCATTGTTCTATACCCACAACTCAAGGCGTGCTTGGCGAGTTCTCCTTGTGTTTGGAACTTCATCTCACAATGAGAAGTGTTTTTAAAATCAACGTTTCTAAGCAAAGTCTGAGCAATGCCTTCTCTATGATCCGTCAACCAGAACCCACTTATCTCCATCTCTTGTGCAAAATCATCGATGTTATCTTCTCTCCTCTCGCTAAGCATCCAACCGGAGACCCGGCTGAAGAGGTTACGCTTAGAAGTGGCGAAATCATCGATGAAGTCAGATATAATGTCAAAAGGATCATGAGAAGCTTCAATCTCCGAACCACCTTGAAGAACAATGTGCTCAGCTACGAAGCTTTCGCTTCTACTAGTCATGTAATCGATCATCTCTTTACGGATGTCAGCAGCGACAGAACCTGGACTCTTGAAGATATCACCGGTAGTGTTGTCGACACAAGCGGTGGCTAATCCAGGGAGAAAAACCTGAGCAATCTTGTGAACTACTTCTGTATCGTAAAGATCACAGTGAAACGAAGGTCCTCCTTCTTTCTGATCTTCGATACTCTCAAGATCCGTCACAGGAGGATCCATTTGCTGCATATATTAGAAAATGTCTGCAGACAAAACAAAACACAAAACGAAGAACCAATCATCGCTAGATCAGATCAAAAATGCAACGCATTGAATGAATTAAGACACAAAACTCCATAAACAAACACCCTTAATAAAAAAAAATCTCTACTTTTTAATGGAATTCAGACGAAACAACTCTTAATTCCGATCAAAGCTACCATCAAGATCCATAAATTTAAGGATTTTAAACAAAAGTTTCAAAATTGAGTCAGATTACAAGCAAAAATTCAACTGTTGGATTGGATTGGATTGATAACAGAAAAAACAAACATTACCTTAGAAAGAAGTCGTGGTGTCCTAAACAGACAGGAATGGAATCGGAGCAGGGAACTAACAAACGCCTGTAGGGAAATCAGACGGCGAGATCGATCAAGGTGAAAAGAAAGAAGAGAAGAGAGAGATGGGAAGAGGCAAACCTCCTCTGGTTTTGGCGCAATAAACGGAGTCTCTTTTTCTTTTTACCACAACTTTGGTCGCCTCTTCTTCGATTTAACTCTCTCCTTTTTTTTTTTTTTAACCTTTTTCTCTTACAATTTTTAATTTTTTGCAATTATTAATACAATGAGATTTTTTACTCAAGTACATCACATTTTTTACAAGAACCTAAAATTACCCTTCTTTTTATCTCGAGCCAAAAAAACAATTCTAGAGAAAAATTGAAAAATACTGTACCCTACTTTTTCTTATCTAATTTACCAACTCAATGAAAATATCTTTAAATTGAATAAATGAAAAAAATAAAATAATAATCGAAATAGATGAATTAATTTATGAAACTTAGCTGTAAAGTATTATGACATGTTACAATTACTAATAGGAACCATTATACGATACTATAAATGTTGTTTATTTCATACAAATTAGGGTATATAATATGTTAATGACGGTTTAATAAAATGAAATCTAATAAACTTTGGTTAAAGATATTAATATTAACTGATACTGTTGGCTCTGCAAGATTTTTTTTTTTCCGAAAGACGGAGGAGAGTAAATTAAACAAGGCACCACGACCCTTGCCGTATCTTTGAATTTCTGATGGCGGCTCCGGAGGATGAATCTTCCGCTCACTCTCAATCATCCTCTGCCACCGCGGCGGCTCCTACGCCTCCTCCTTCCTCTTCCCCTTCTTCCGTCGGGGATCATTACCTCGCTAAGTGTATCCTCCGTCCCAGCGTCGTTCTCCAGGTTGCTTATGGCTACTTCCGCTCCCGTTCCTCCCGCGACATAGTTTTCGGCAAGGTCTTAGTTCATCCTTCTTCTTCCACTGATCTCTACCTTTTTTTTTTTTATGGATTTGGATTCTGATTTGTTTCGTGGGTAATTGTTAAACATCTCCTCTCCGTTAGGGATTGGGATTTTGATATGCGAGTCGAGTATCTGCACTTGTTTCACTTTTTTTTAGCTGTTTTTGAAAAGAGTTAAAAGTTTTATACTTGCTTCTGGGTATGGTAGTTGCAATAAAAGGTTTTGCAAATTTTTATTTCAAATGGATGTATAGTTTGTAGAGCAGAGATCCAGTGTGAAAGGCTTAGGTCTGTAGTGCGTGCCAGGTATAATGGTATGTTAAATTTTGTTGCTTTATCAGTAACTAGAATGTATTTTTGTTTCTCTTACCAGGAGACATGCATAGAATTGGTGATGATTGGTGAAGATGGTATTGTTGAATCGGTGTGTGAACAGAATGTCTTTGGAACAATTAAGGATTTGGCTGTCATACCTCAGAGTAATAAACTATATTCAAATAGTTTTCAGGTAAGCATTTTACATTTAGACACTAAATAATCTATTTTACTGATCAGGTATTTTACTTTTTCAAATGGGTAACGACCGAGCTCTTGTTTTGTAAGTGATAGGAATGCATATCTCTGTGATTAGTTATGTCAACCATATGTTATCTTTTGTAGATGGGAAAAGACCTTCTCGCTGTTCTTTCTGATTCTGGAAAGCTCTCATTTCTCTCATTTAGCAATGAAATGCACAGGTTTCTTTCTCGTGTACTCTTCTTTATCCCGCAAACCTAATGTTACCATGCTCATTTTACTGCTGTCTGGTGTAGGTTCTCGCCCATACAACATGTTCAACTTTCAAGTCCAGGTAACTCAAGGATTCAACTTGGAAGAATGCTCACAATAGATTCCAGGCACGTTTTCATAAACCATGATTTTTTACTTATTTATCCTATTGATGACGTAGATATTACTTTTCCTGTATATTTTGGCCATTGCCTTTGTACTCCCCTTTGGATTTTTTAGGAAATTGAATTGGAGCGTTCATGTTTTTTAGCCACACCTTACTGCTAAAGCTAACATTTTGTATCTTGAATAGCAACGAGTAATTTTGACTCCTGTAATGCATTTTGCAGTGGTCTCTTTCTTGCTGTCAGTGCGTATCATGATCGTTTTGATCTGTTTTCCCTCTCAACATCGTCTATGGGTGATATTATTCATAAGGTATTGATTTCTGCCACAAACTTTTGTAACTTCAGTAGACAGCAGGGTTACCTTTAGTTGTGTGTCATGAGTGATATTGAAAGAGTGGCTAAAAATATATATTTAATGTCTTTAATTTTAGAGGATTTCTTATCCTTCTGAAGACGGAGGAGGGAATGGTAGTTCTGTACAAGCAATATCTGGTACTATTTGGAGCATGTGTTTCATTTCTAAAGATTTTCATGAATCCAAGGAGTATGATCCTGTTCTTGCCATTGTTACAAATAGGTATGAATATGTTCAGTTTGAAAAGCTCTGTTTTCAGTTATTGTGCTTGCTTCATGAGAGTGTCTGTCATCCCAGGGTTACTTACAGTATTTTTCTGATTGTATAGGAAAGGGTCTCTCATGAATGAGCTGGTTTTGTTTAGATGGAATGTCAAAGAGGAATCCATGTCTATAATATCAGAGTATGTTGAACCCGGGGCTCTGGCACATAGTATTGTCGAAGTTCCTCACTCCTGTGGATTTGCCTTTCTCTTCAGGGTTGGTGATGCGCTCTTAATGGATCTTAGAGATCCTCAAAACCCTTGCTGTCTGTTTAGGACATCCTTAGATCTTGTTCCCGCTTCATTAGTGGAAGAGCATTTTGTTGAAGAGTCGTGTCGAGTACAAGATGGTGACGATGAGGGTCTTTTTAATGTTGCTGCATGTGCTTTGTTAGAGCTCAGGGATTATGATCCCATGTTCATAGATTCCGAAAGTGACATTGGGAAGTTGAGTTCTAAGCATGTCTCTTCATGGACTTGGGAGCCGGAAAATAATCATAACCCTCGGATGATTATTTGCTTAGATGATGGTGAATTTTTCATGTTTGAACTCATATATGAGGATGATGGGGTTAAAGTAAATCTATCAGAATGTTTATACAAAGGTTTGCCATGCAAGGAAATTTTATGGGTCGAAGGTGGGTTCTTGGCTACGTTTGCGGAAATGGCAGATGGAACGGTTTTCAAATTGGGAACTGAAAAGCTACATTGGATGAGTTCCATACAAAATATTGCCCCGATCTTGGATTTTTCGGTTATGGATGACCAGAATGAGAAACGAGACCAAATATTTGCTTGCTGTGGTGTAACCCCTGAAGGCTCTTTGAGAATTATTCGTAGTGGCATTAATGTAGAAAAACTTCTGAAAACCGCTCCCGTTTATCAAGGAATAACTGGTACTTGGACTGTTAAAATGAAGCTTACCGATGTATACCATTCATTTCTTGTTTTGTCATTTGTTGAAGAGACCAGGGTTTTATCAGTTGGATTAAGTTTTAAAGATGTCACTGATTCAGTTGGTTTCCAGTCTGATGTTTGTACCTTGGCATGTGGGCTTGTTGCTGATGGTTTGTTGGTTCAGATTCACCAAGATGCGATAAGGCTTTGCATGCCCACCACGGATGCTCATTCTGATGGTATTCCTGTTTCTTTACCATTTTTCTCGTCGTGGTTCCCAGAAAATGTCAGTATCAGCTTGGGTGCAGTTGGTCAAAATTTGATAGTTGTCTCTACGTCTAATCCTTGTTTCTTGTCTATTCTTGGGATCAAATCACTATCATCTCAGTGCTGTGAAATCTACGAAATTCAGCGAGTAACATTGCAGTATGAAGTTTCCTGCATCTCAGTTCCTCAAAAACATATTGGAAAGAAGAGATCCCGTGCTTCTTCCTTGGATAATAGTTGCAAAGCTGCGATTCCTTCTGGTATGGAGCAAGGCTATACGTTTGTGATTGGCACACATAAGCCTTCTGTTGAGGTCCTCTCCTTCTCAGAAGATAGTGTTGGTGTACGAGTCCTTGCTTCTGGGTTGGTATCGCTAACAAATACAATGGGAACTGTTATTAGTGGATGCATTCCTCAAGATGTAAGACTCGTGCTAGTTGATCAACTTTATGTCCTTTCTGGGTTGAGAAATGGGATGCTGCTCCGTTTTGAATGGCCTCCTTTTTCACATTCATCCGGGTTTAATTGTCCAGATTATTTTAGTTACTCCAAAGAAGAGATGGACATTGTTGTGGGGAAAAAAGACAATTTACCCATCAACCTTCTGTTAATTGCCACCCGGCGCATTGGCATCACACCTGTTTTTTTGGTTCCATTCAGTGATACACTGGATTCAGACATAATAGCTCTTAGTGACAGGCCATGGTTGTTACAAACAGCTCGACAAAGCCTTTCATATACTTCCATCTCATTCCAACCTTCTACTCATGCAACTCCTGTATGTTCGTCTGAATGCCCTCAAGGAATTCTTTTTGTTTCAGAGAACTGTTTACATCTGGTAAGTATTCTAGTTTACAAATTTTAACTTCAGGTTTCACGGACCATTTTGTTATGCTTTGGAAAAATATATGCAAATTCCATTGATCAATGGTCAATGTTTTGATATGGTTTACCTGAAAGTAGTTACCAACTGTATTTGCTAATTGCTTGCATCTATAATTTCGTAGCCTTATACAGGATAGAACAGTTGTGGGAATATGTTGGAGCTATTATTTGGGTCTGGCTATGATCGCCTGATGTATATGCTTCTTTTGTAGGTGGAGATGGTGCACAGCAAGCGGCTTAATGCGCAAAAGTTTCACCTTGGAGGCACCCCGCGAAAGGTTATCTACCATAGTGAAAGCAAACTATTGATTGTGATGAGAACAGATCTGTATGATACGTGTACGTCTGATATATGCTGTGTGGACCCGCTCAGTGGGTCAATCTTATCATCTTACAAGCTCAAACCTGGAGAAGCTGGAAAGTCAATGGAGCTTGTACGTGTGGGAAATGAGCATGTCCTTGTGGTTGGGACGAGTTTGTCTTCTGGTCCTGCTATACTACCCAGTGGTGAAGCCGAAAGGTTGGAAATCTGGTTCTTAGCCACTTTTTAACTTGACCTTGGAGTGAAAGTGGTGACTGATGTAAGACGAAATTTGTACTGACTGTGTGTCTACCTTTGAATGCCTTTTTACAGTACAAAAGGACGATTAATCATTCTCTGCTTAGAACACACTCAAAACTCGGATAGTGGCTCAATGACAATTTGTTCAAAGGCTGGTTCGTCTTCCCAACGTACATCACCTTTTCGTGATGTTGTGGGATACCCAACAGAACAATTATCAAACAGTAGTCTTTGTAGCAGTCCAGATGATAACAGCTGTGATGGAATCAAACTTGATGAAGCTGAAACATGGCAGTTAAGATTGGCCTCTGCAACCACTTGGCCGGGTATGGTACTTGCAATCTGTCCATACCTTGATCATTACTTCCTGGCATCTGCTGGCAATGCTGTAAGCCTCACTTTGATTATCTATAGTTTTGTGCCAATTGTTAACATGTAATCTGCTAACAAAGACTATGGTCTTCAATAGTTCTATGTATGTGGTTTTCCGAACGATAGTCCTGAGAAAATGAAGAGGTTTGCGGTTGGAAGGACTCGTTTTATGATAACATCTCTGCGCACATACTTCACTAGAATTGTCGTTGGTGATTGCCGTGATGGTGTTCTATTTTATTCCTATCACGAGGTTTGTTCTGTTGTCACTAATGAATATTACCTTCTGTTGTTTCTTTCTTATATGTCTTCTGATTTCTTTGCCTACTTGATTTTGGCTAAAAATGTTTGAGATTCTTTTTTTTTCTATGTTACTGAAGGACTCGAAGAAACTTCACCAAATATATTGTGATCCAGCGCAGAGGTTAGTTGCTGACTGCTTTCTAATGGATGCCAATTCTGTTGCTGTATCTGATCGCAAGGGAAGTATAGCAATCTTGTCTTGCAAAGATCATGCAGACTTTGGTAAGAAGCACTTAGCCTTTTCTCATGAAGCTCAGATATTACTCTCTTTTCACTCTTCCATTCTCAAGTTTAGCTTTTATTGAACAATGTTCACTACAGTTTAAAAGGTGTGATCTAGTAGATTATAGATACTAGATTTATTAGTGTCCAAATAGTACTTGCTGTGTCAGCCAGTCGGCAAACCCCCTGCCGATCGTGATGATCACAGTTGGAGGAGTATGCAATATTGTTTCATATGCTGCAGAACATGTAGCTTAGTTCAGATGTCAAAGATGGAAGTACCAACGTCATTTAAATTGATTGCTTGATAGTAGGACTAAATTTAGTATCTAGTCTTCGCTGATCTTCCTTGTTCTTACGAATCTTTAAGATGCTATAAAACAAACCTGTTATAGAGGCTAATTTTTATGATTGCTAACTGAAAATACCTTGTGATGATCCAGAATATTCAAGTCCGGAGTCCAACCTGAATCTAAACTGTGCTTATTACATGGGCGAGATTGCCATGGCTATCAAAAAGGTAAATCCTAGACTTGCAGCGAGCATTACACTTTATAATAATTGAAAAGGCTAATGCTGCTATCTTAATTGCTTTCTGTTCACTCAGTGGTTAACCAATATATATATATATGTCAATTCATTTCTGCTTGCCCCCACCTTCTTAACAGGGTTGCAACATCTATAAACTTCCAGCTGATGATGGACTGCAGAGTTATGGTCTTAGTAAAAGTATTGGCACAGCTGATGACACTATCATAGCAGGCACGCTATTGGGAAGTATATTTGTATTTGCTCCCATTACAAGGTATGATCTGAATATCTGACTGAAGACATTGCTAGTTTATGGCATATGTAATACGTAGTTTTGAAAATATATTGCCTTGACCTTCTTTTCCACCAAATAGAGGCTTTTTTCTTTTGTGTAATACTTAGTTACCCTAAAACTTGCACCAGAAAATTCTGTTTGTGCTTATTTTCCTTGGTAAGTTCAATGACTGATCACCAATTTCTGTAGTGAGGAATATGAGCTCTTAGAAGCTGTCCAAGCGAAGCTCGGGATCCATCCGCTTACTGCTCCTGTTCTTGGTAATGATCATAAGGAGTTCCGAGGTCGAGAGAATCCGGTAAGTGAACCAGAAAAGTTCTAATTTTCTAGATGTGAGAATAATATCTAGTTCACACTTCAATGTTTGCATTCGGTGGGACTTTAAATGTTTGTGTCTGTGGGCACGAAAAGAGTGTGCTAAAAAGTTAACTCTTATCCATTATTGCTAGTATGATACCTAAGTTTTCACTTGTTGCAGTACCAAGCAACAAAGATATTGGATGGTGACATGCTTGCTCAGTTCTTGGAGCTTACAAATAGACAGCAAGAGTCAGTTTTATCGACACCTCCGCCATCACCAAGTACATCAAAAGCAAGTTCAAAACAACGTTCTTCTCCGCCTCTCATGCTACACCAAGTTGTACAGTTGCTTGAGCGTGTCCATTACGCTTTACACTAGGTCATCCTCTTTGCAGCCTGCTTTCTTACCGAGGCTTGCAATTAAAGGATGGCAGTTCTACGATTAACGAAAACTCGCTAATTTGATCTGGTGCGTAAATGAGTCGAAAAACTTCTTAGCTGGAATCTATTTATGGAATTTTTAAATTAATTGGTAAAGAAGCAGTGAATATTGAATATTTACAAGCTTATCGACATTATAGGATGCAAAGAGTTGGAAATACCCAGTCTCAGGACCTGCCTTGTGTACTTGGGGGCAACAAGTCTAACGACCAATCCTCTCTCTCCCTGCAACATTTTGTAGGGGAGAATACTTCCCCTGTGTACAGAAGTTGATGAGTGAAGTGGGTTTTCTAGTGCATAGGACTCGGTATCATTGTGTATATAAAGACGAATTACCAAATATAAATTCTCCATCTCTGTAATTTGGTATAAAACTACGATTTCTACTGTGCAAGTGAACAAATTTTGAAACTAACAAGGACGTCGCAGATAAATGGGGAATTCAATAGATGTAAAACTGAGGGAATCCCTATATTTAATCTATATAACAATAACAATTTAAATAAATGCTAACGATGGTTGCAATTTTTCGTCGTACTTTTTTGTTAAATAATTTTTAATATTTATTTTTAAAAAACATTGTTGTGTCTTAAAAAGATCATATGGTTGGCTTCTGTGTATCTTAGAGTTGTATCTTTTCGTTCTTTCAGGAGAAGGTTCTTTCAGGAGAAGAGACTGGTAACCCTATTGCTACTGTTGTTTGAGAATACTATTGTACTGATGGCAGACGGGCGAGATGGAGACCGTCGAAGAAGTGCCTTGATGCGCCGCAGCCACTACTTTGACTCCTTTTATGCAATGCCCCTTGGGACGTTGAAAGGAGTGAGTACTTGGAGGACATACACCCTATAATTTCATAATAAAAAATAACCATATCTTATTTATAACTTTTTTTCTAATAGTTATATTTATGTTATATCTTTTAAACTCTATATATATATTTGTCTCTTATTAGATAACCAACAAATCATTGTTCGCTGATACAAATTTCTTTTTCATGTTGAATCTAAATAAGATGAATTTTAATATTCAATATCCAACATTCTTCTATAATCTAAGTAAAGATTTTAGAAATGATAATAGTAATATAGAAATTTAATCAACTTTAATTATGTAATTGCATTTATTTTTATCGGAACTCTTCGTAAAATATGTGTTTTTTAAGATTGAACTATTTAATCTTTTATTTTTAGAAGTTGTATACTTTTATTATAATTATTGGTTATTTTTAAAATTATTTTATTAGAAAACTGCATTTACCTATTATAATCGTTCATATGATATACTCACTTAGGATCATTTCATCATAATATTTATTTATGAGTAATAGAAATACCAATAACTGTTATAATGCTTGTTACTCTTTAAATATTTTTTCATAAAATATTTTATACTTATAATACATATAAAAAATTTCAAGGTTGGCTTGACTCATTATGACTTAGGGTTAAGTGTTTTTCCATAATATTGTTTATTATAAGTTTATTTTAATAGTTGTGTTTTTACTTTTTAAAACTCACAGTTATATATATTTAATATGTGTGCAGTTTTAGCCTTGAGCATTTTTAGATTTATTATTTTACATATATTATCAAACTGTTTTATTACAGTCAAATCTTATTATATAACGCTTGATGTCAAAGTTACTCATTAACAAGATCGTGACACATATCAATTGAATCATTCAGATGTTGACACATGTCAATTCTAAATTTATTAAAATTTTAAAAAATAAAAATGTAGAAATTCAAAACCTACCATAAAAAAGTTTTATATAAAAGTAAAATATAGAAAAGAAAACCTAATTTAATTTAAACAAAAAAAACCTTGGTAAACTTCCAAATGTAAAACAAAAGTTTATTTTTAACAGTTTTAAAAATATTAAAAAGCAATTATAAAAAAATCATAAAATTTAAACAGCTTTAAAATTTAGAAAAGATCATTATACGAAAATTATATATATATATATCATAAAACTCTAAATTATAATATTGTTTACTTATTTTACAAGAGAAAGGATTACTTATATATAAGATAAAAAAATGCTTGTGAAAATTATACAATCAATTACAGTTTCTAAAAAAATATAAATACTCACCTTTACATAAAGAAAAAGATTGTTGAAGTAAAAGAAAAAAAGAAAATAAAAATAGATCATCTCATATTTTTTTCACCAATCAAATAATTTATTCAAAAAGACTGCTATTATAATATATATGATAGGAGTATGTAAGATTAACGTATGCGTTTTTGTAACTATAAAAATGTTAAATTGAAGAAACATATAATAGGTTATTTAATGTGGTCATATAAAGACAATTTGCTGGTAGTAGTAAAGACTAAAGAGTATATTTTAACAGTAAAATATATTTGTGTATACAAATACACTTTTAGTGTTAATGTAGATAGTAGATTTTTAAATAGATATACATTAGTGTATTATAGCAAAAAAAAAATATATATATATTTTCTATAACTAAAAGTTTATCTCTTTACTTTTATAAATTGTTTTTACTTACAAAAAAAATATATATATATTCTTTGTTAAATTTAATTTTGTTTTAATAATTTTGAACTCATCTGCAACTATTTTTTTTCAAACAAACAATAAATTAAATGAAAATATCTTGGTTAGTTGCCCAAGCCGGAAGGAAGGGGTTTACAAAAAAAACTTTTATATATATATATAATTTCCGTATAATGAACATATCTTGGTTAGTTGCCCAAGCCGGAAGGAAGGGGTTTACAAAACAAGCCGGAAGGAAGGGGTTTACAAAAGAAACTTTTTTATTTATGGCCTTCGAGGTTGCCCATAAAATTCATGGTAATTGAAGAAATTGATCAGGATCATCCTGTTGAGAGACATCCCTCCAGAAAATAAAATCCAAATTCGAGTACACCGACTCATATGGAAAACCCTCTGACGAGACCGGAGTCAAAGATAAATCCCAAAATTTACACGAGCGAGGACATTCAAAGAAAACGTGATTAATAGTCTCAACCGCAGAGTTGCACTTTTTACACCAAATATCACATTGGACATTTCGGTATATCTATTTATTTTATAGATAGTTTTTACTTACTTTATATTCTTTATTAAATTTAATTTTATTATTAAAATTCTAAACCCATTCAAAAAAATAATAATAACTGAATATACAATTAATGGATAAAATCTAAAATCAAATCGTTATAATTTAAAATTTAGAACTCTTTGTCAAGATTTTGATTAATTGGTTGTTTAGTACATATCGTTGATATCAAAAAAAAAAAAAAAAAAAAAAAGGCATTTACTTAACTATACAATTTGCAACATTCTTGAATCCAATATAATGAGTGAAGCATATTAATTAACATACTAACTTTTACAAGATTACCACAGAGATACCGAACAAGAGCAATCAAGCAAGCTCTGTTTTGAGGAGATTAAGTAGTTAATCGGTGATCTGATTAGGTATATAAGATGCAAAAAGTGTAAAATTTTAATCCCATCAGATCCAAGAGTCAAAAGAACACACTGCACTTGGAACATAAAAGCACGTACGCATCCTTTATCCTATAAAGCACAAGTCACCTGTCCAATAGAATTAAACCACATCAGTTTTTATTTACTCTAAAAATTAGAAGAAAAAAATACACACGATGTGTGAAAAACAAAAAGAAAAAGTCTAAAAATTAAACTGAACACGATCGTGTAAAAACTAAACTAAACGATAATGTCTTAGTAAACTGTAAAAGCCCTTTGGAATATTAATAGGCTATATAATTTCTGTGTTATAAGTCCAAGCCTACGGAGTACTTTTTTGTAAAACCCTTGAAGACAAACCACCCTCTTTTTGTTCATCTTCCTTGCGTTCTTTTAACTAAGACAAACACAACTGTAAAAAAAAAAAGTCATCCCTAATTTTACTCCCACTATGTTCTCCACGTACGTTCATGGTGGTTTACAATCAATCAATCTCCTATTTAAATCCAGTTTTAGTTTCTTCTCTATCTTTCTTTCTCCGCGTTTTACAATTCTCAGGCAGGTAAATCGTTTAGCTTTTGCTTATATCCATACATCTTCTCTTCAGTTCATTTCATATTAATTCTGATTTTTACTTACTCAGTGGGAAGATGCCTCTGGATTATATTAGGCTGAGATAGTGAGATCGAAGGACTCTAAAGGAATATACTAAAGATTGGCAAATAGGTACTATTTGCTGTTTTTGATAATAACCACTCAATATGATTTTGTTTGCAATTTTGGGTTTAGTCCCTAATATCAATCTATTCTTTTGATTCAGGCTTACATTTTTGCCGTTCGAAGAACTTGTGTGTACAAGCGACAAGATTTTTTCGAGATAACGTGAGTAGTTTGAAGGTGTGACATTTATTCAAAAAGATGAACTACTTTAGAGGAGCAGTGAACTGGTACACGAATAGAACATCTAATAAGATATGTCGGCGTTTGACAAGCAAGGAATTTTACAACGGATTGGAAGGCCCAAGAAGATTCTAGAAGGTTGAAGCTTCATGTTTACAATAGGAATGTAAACATAAAGAAAGAGGGAAATTTCCTAAATCACAAAGGAAAAAGGAAATTGTCCAATTCCTATTAGGATTAGGATATGTAGATTCCTAGTTCTATAAATAGGGTGCTAAGGCTGATTGTAAGTCTTAGCACAAACAAGAGAAAGTTAATCTAGCTTCTAAGTTTTAGTTTTAAGAAAAAGAATAGCTAAGAACTTAGAGAGAGCGTGAGATTTCGTTTTGAAAGTCTTGAGAGATTAGAAAATTGTTTAGAACAAACTTGTAAACAGATTTTCTATCAATCTAAGAGAAGTTTAAAAGAAATCATTGTTACGTTGATTAGATCACAAGTTCTCGTTCTTTCAATTGGTATCAGAGCGGCACTTGTTCAGAATATTACAGGTGAGATTCTGCGGACAAGATGGAGAGCTACGGAGATCTGATCAACAACAATAAAGTTGTTTTGGACGATGGAAACTATGGATTTTGGAAGTCAAGGATCAAGTCTATAATAGGAGGTATTGATCGACTTGCGTGGAAAACTGTTCTGGAAAAGTGGGAGGAACCTACGATCAAGGATGAGTCAGGAGAGAAAATTCCAAAACCTGAATCAGAATGGACTGATGAAGAACAAAAGAAATCAAAATATAACTCAAGAGCATTAAGTGCGATTCATTGCAGTGTTGGGAGGAAGCAGTTCGATTTGATTCAGGGTTGCGAAACAGCAAAGAAGCATGGGATATCCTTCAGATTCATTACGAAGGTACCACCAAAGTACAGAGCTCAAGAAAAGACATGTTAGCATCAAGATTTGAGAATCTAAAGATGGAAGATCATGAATCGATCTCAGATTTCAGTTCTAAGCTGAGTGCTTTAGCACAAGAAGCCTTAACCCTAGGAAAAACCTATAAAGACCAGAAACTGGTTAAAAAATTTTTAAGATGTCTTCCATCTAGGTTTATGGGGTATAAGACAGCATTAACTGTATCACATGATCTGGATAAACTCAGCTATGGAGAAGTGGTTGGAATGCTACAGGCACATGAGATGGAGTTAAATGGAATTAAGAAACCAAAAGGCATTGCTCTAACTGCAAGCAAAGATACAACTGATCAAGGAGAGGAGAATACTGTAAGTCTGCTGGTACGAAGGTTTGATCGAGCATTAAGAAGGATAGAACAAGGTCAAGGACAAAAGAAAACTTTCTCATCCAAAAGGACAAGTGAAGACAGAAAAGCGGATATGCAATGTCATGAGTGTAAAGGATATGGGCATTTTATTCGTGAATGTCCAACAAGCAAGATACAAGAAGCAAAGTGCACAATCTGCAAAGGTACTGGACACACACTTGATTTATGTGTGAGTAATTTGAAAGCTAAAAAGGAAAAATCCATGATCAGTGTTGAGGAAGAATCAGATAATGATAGCAGTAGTGAAGAAGAACTCATTAATCTTGTTGCAATGGTCGGAATCACTGAGTTTGAGAATGGGAAGAAATAACTGATTCTGAATCAAGAGGAAGAAATCCTTGACATTGTTCAGAGTTACAAAGAAGTGTGAGATACACTCATAACTCTAGGTAAGGAGAATCAAGAATTAATGAAGGAAAAACTTCGTCTTGAGGAACTGATCGTGACTTTACAAAATGAATTAGAGGATGAGAAAAAGATTACTAAAGACTCACTAGTTTTGATGAAAGAAAAGTTGGCTTTATCTGCGAAAATAGACAAACTTGAGGAGGAACTAAGTAAAGAGAAGAAACAAACCTCACAATTACAATCAGATTTGGATCAGCAGCATAAGAAGATACATATGTTTGCAGGCACCAAGCAACTTGATAAAATTCTGAGCTATGGAAGAACTGAGAAGACTCATAAAGGGCTTGGATTTACAGATAATGGAAGAGCAAATTCACAATTAACTAAGTTTGTATCTGCAGGAGTATATCAGTCTGAAAAAGAAACAACCCCAAACGTGGCTAGAGAGGCTATGGGATGTCATTTTTGCGGAAAGTTTGGGCACTACAAACGATTTTGTAACAAATTTTGGGAAAAAGTGTGCGCACTAAAAATCAAGGAAAATTCTTCTGGAATGGGGTAAGCAGACAAGTGTGGATGAAGAAAACTGATTTATATCAACCGAATTTAAAAGTGGTGTCTGGATTCAGGTGTAACATGGCTATGATTACTGAAGAACAAGTTGATTCAGAACCTTGGTTCTTTGATAGTGGTTGCTCAAGGCATATGACTGGAACCAAGAGTAATCTACAAAATATCAAGAAACTGAAAGGAGGTACAGTAACTTTTGGAGATGGGAGTCATGGTCTGATTCAAGGTAAAGGCACAACAAGTGATGCTGAGCTTCCACAACTGGTGAATGTGTATTTAGTTCAAGGGCTGAAAGCGAATTTGATAAGTATTAGTCAGCTTTGTGACGAAGGATTATCAGTGTTATTCACAAAAGTTGATTGCAAAGCTATGGATGAGGCAGGAAATGTCAAGTTGTATGGTGTAAGATCTGGAAACAACTGTTATATGTGGGAAAAGAGCCAATCAAGTGCTTTAGTGCTAAAGCAAGTATTGATCTCTGGCATCAGCGACTTGGGCATATGAATACAAGGAATCTCACTACCCTTGTAAACAAAGAGATAGTTCGAGGGGTACCAAAACTCAAAGGGGAAGACAATATGGTGTGTGGACCGTGCAACCATGGAAAACAGGTTAAAATTCAGCACAAAAAGGTTCCAGATGTTCAATCAAAATCGGTTCTGGATCTGATTCACATGGATTTGATGGGACCAATGCAAGTCGAAAGTCTAGCAGGAAAAAATATGTTTTTGTCTTGGTAGATGATTATTCAAGGTACACCTGGGTTCGGTTTATACGAGAGAAATCTGATACTGTGGACAGTTTCAAAATTTTAGCCCTACAATTACTAAATGAAAGAGGAGGAATCAAAAAGATAAGGAGTGATCATGGTGGTGAATTTCAGAATGAGGCTATGAAATATTTCTGTGACCAACAAGGGATTGTACATCAGTATTCAGCACCAAGAACACCACAACAGAATGGAGTTGTTGAGAGGAAAAATAGAACTCTTCAAGAAATGGCAAGAGCAATGATACATGGGAAACAGTTCCTAAAAATTTCTGGCTGAAGCTTTAAATACTGCATGTTACATAATTAACAGAGTTTATGTGCGAAGAAACACAACTAAGACACCTTATGAATTGTGGAAAGGCAAGACACCGAATCTGAGCTACTTTCATGTGTTTGGCTGCAAGTGTTATATCTTGAATGACAAGGATTATCTTGGAAAATTTGATTCCAGAAGTGATGAAGGCATGTTTCTAGGATATGCAGAGAGTAGTACAGCATTCAGGGTTTATAACAAACGGACATGTGTCATAATGGAATCGGTGAATGTAGTTTTTGATGACAGATCTAGTTCAGTCAGAAACAATGATGATTCAGACAGTGATACAGAACCAGTATTTGCAACTAAGAAACGAGATGATGAATCAAGTAGAAGTGCCTGTTTCAGAGTCGAAGGATTACAACTTGTTCACAAAAACCATTCAGCAGCTGATATTATTGGAGATCTGAATGAAAAGATGAAGACTAGAGGAATTAAAATAGATTTCCAGAAGATGACAAGTTACCTCACAGTTTTGGAGACAGTTTTTTATGAGTGTTTTGTGTCAATAATTGAACCAAAAAATCATGTAGAAGCTATTCAAGATGATTTTTGGATTATTGCCATGGAAGAAGAACTTGAACAGTTTGAACGGAATGATGTGTGGGAACTAGTTCGGAGACCACTAGATGTGAATATCATTGGTACCAAATGGATTTTCAAGAATAAAATTGATGAAAGTGGTGTGGTGGTTCGTAATAAGGCTAGATTGGTTGCACAAGGCTATACACAAATTGAAGGAGTGGATTTTGAAGAAACCTTGCACCGGTTGCAAGACTAGAGTCAATCAGATTGTTTCTAGGAATGGCTGTATCCTAAACTTTAAAGTTTTTCAGATGGATGTCAAAAGTGCTTTCTTGAATGGGATCTTACAGAAGAAGTTTATGTTGAACAACCCAAAGGATTTGAGGATCCTATTAAGCCAGATTATGTTTACAAATTAAAGAAAGCACTTTATGGGTTGAAGCAAGCTCCAAGGGCTTGGTATGAAAGGCTAACTAGTTTTCTTATGAAGAAAGGCTATGCTAGAGGAAGTGTTGACAAAACCTTATTTGTCTTAGAACAAGATGATGATATCATGATGGTTCAAATTTATGTTGATGACATTATTTTTGGTAGCACATCTAAGAAGCTGGTGGATGCTTTTGTGAGTAATATGACGCAAGAATTCGAAATGAGTATGGTTGGCGAACTCAAATACTTTCTAGGATTGCAAATTATTCAGTCTGATCAAGGAACTTTTATTTCACAAAGTACTTATGCAAGACAGCTCTGAAGAAATTTCAGATGGATAAGTGTAAGGAGGCCAAGATACCTATGAGCACATCTTTGAAATTGTCAAAAGACATTGATGGAAAGGAAGTGGATGTTAAGCAGTACAGAGGGATGATTGGAAGTTTGTTGTATCTCACTGCTAGTCGACCTGACTTGAGCTTCAGTGTTGGAATGTGTGCTAGATATCAATCGAATCCAAAACAATCACATCTAGAAGCAGTCAAACGGATCATAAAGTATGTAAAAGGGACTGTTGAATTTGGTATTCTAAAGGCTCAAATCAAGGTTTAGTTGGATATTGTGATGCTGATTATGCAGGGAGTGTGACAGATCGAAAAAGCACTAGTGGAGGATGTTTCTTTCTGGGTAATAATCTCATTGCATGGTTGAGCAAGAAACAGAATTCAGTATCTATGTCTACAGCTGAGTCAGAATATATAGCAATGGGGAGTTGTTGTACTCAATTATTATGGATGAAACAGATGTCAGCAGATTATGGTATGGATTCTGGAGTGTTACAGGTGTATTGTGATAACAAAAGTGCGATTGATATTTCGAAAAATCCAGTACAACACTCAAGAACCAAACACATTGATGTCAGACATCACTTTATCAGAGAACTAGTTGAAAGAAAGCAAGTTCAGATTGATCATGTTGATACTGATAATCAGCTAGCGGATATATTCACAAAAGCTTTAGATTTTAATCGGTTTGCAACATTAAGAAATTCAATTGGTGTGTGTGAGATGTGATTCTGGGTTGAAGCTGGTCAAGAACGAGTATAAAGAATTTATGGGGTTTGAAATTATATCATTGAATAAACCGGGTGTTTACGGTTTAGTTGGGTTTTTTTTTTGAGTTAAAGATTTATTGAATGGTGTCTTTGGTCATATCGAAAAAGAAAAAATATATACTTTTGTTTGATCAGCTTTGGTTGTATCGAGAAAAAAAAAGGGGAAAGAAAAAAAAAAAAACAATGGTGAGGGCGACTCGACGAGGTTTGGTAAGAGGGGAAAGGAGTTCGAAAGTGAATCCGGGTGGTGATTCTCACCGACCTCATCTAATCGACGAATCAAGCAGTGATGATGATCGACCGGTGCTCGATAAAACTGTTGGTGATACTCAAATCGATTCGATAGGAAGTGAAGATTCCACAAAGGACAAATCGGAACCGGTTCTTGTTGATGAAGATGAGGAAGAAGGGGGTCAAGATAAGGGCAAAGGAGTTGCTTCGGACTCGAGGATTTCGGATTTGAGGAAGTCTCTGTGCAGGAACAGATTTCACGACACACGATTAAGAAAAGGAAGATGATACACGGGTCTTCTTCTCTTGCCAAACGATCTCAGTCTGCAAAGCATGTTAAAGCAAGAGGAGATTTTCCTTCTAATGTGTTTGTCTCAAGAGCTGCTCAATCCAGGTATTCACAGCTTATAACTAGGAAGTTTTTAGCAGAACGGAATTTAGATTTCTCACAACCTGATGAGTTTGGGATTTTCGATAAAATCATGGATTTGGGATTGCAAGAATCGGTTCAAGGGTTGTCGATATATGTCAAGGAGGTTGTGTGTGAGTTTTATGCCAATTTACCAAACGAAAAGGCCAAAGATGGTATTAAGGTGTTCATTAGAGGGCATTGGTATGAATTTTCTCCTAGGATGATCGATGAGGCGTTTAATCTGGAGTATATGAATTTAGATGAGTACAAAGCCAGTGATGCTATTGATAAGTTAAGTAAAGATGAGCTTGCAGCAGTTTTAAGTGGAAGAGATAGGTTGCCTTGGTCGAAATTAAAAGTTCGAGATTTACCTGGAGACATTGCCGCTTTGTTGATGTTCGCAGCTTATAACTGGGTGCCTTCAGTTCATAGAAATCATCCATCAGTCAAGCGTGCTCGAGTTGTGTACAAAATGGTTAAGGGTATTCGTTTTGATGTAGGACAGCTTATTTATGATCAGATTATGGAGATGAGCTGGAGTGATCCTACAAGGTGTGTGATATTTCCTCGGACAATTTTTCAAACTCTTCAAATTCAGGATGGTCCCCTTGAGTGGTCAGAGGAGGAGGTTGCTGCTACGTTTTACACAAAAGATATTCGCACCGGGTTTGCTTATGCTGTTAGACACAATTTGCTTCCTGAAGATGGACATCCTACTCCAGTTCAAAGGCCAACAAATGAGGGATCTTCCTCAACTTCTGAGGTAATTCAGTTGGGTAGCATTCGTGTACCACAGTTTGGACAGATGGATGAGGAGAGTTCGTATGGAGCGTTGGTAGATACTGCGCAGGCACTTCAGCGACTCACTGATGTAGTTCACAGGCTGATTCAGAGTCATCCTATGTCCAAGATGCTTTAAGTTATTTTTTAACTATTGTGTTCACAAGCAGGGGGAGAAGATTGGTATCTGAACTAACGGATCAGAGATTCTGGGGGAGCATAAATTCAGAGATTCTGGGGGAGCATAATTACAGATTGTGTTCTTGTGTTGGAAGCTCTTGTTTTTTTTTAATAAACTTGTTCTGAATCTTTTCCAAGACTTGTCGTGTGATGGATTAAAGACTTGTTTGTTTCTTTTGATAAAAGATTTGAACTGATAAAAGTTTTGAGAGTTCTTGATAAGAAGGTTCTTGTGAAGCACAAAGTTAAAAAAGGGGGAGATTGAAGGTGTGACATTTATTCAAAAAGATGAACTACTTTAGAGGAGCAGTGAACTGGTACACGAATAGAACATCTAATAAGATATGTCGGCGTTTGACAAGCAAGGAATTTTACAACGGATTGGAAGGCCCAAGAAGATTCTAGAAGGTTGAAGCTTCATGTTTACAATAGGAATGTAAACATAAAGAAAGAGGGAAATTTCCTAAATCACAACGGAAAAAGGAAATTGTCCAATTCCTATTAGGATTAGGATATGTAGATTCCTAGTTCTATAAATAGGGTGCTAAGGCTGATTGTAAGTCTTAGCACAAACAAGAGAAAGTTAATCTAGCTTCTAAGTTTTAGTTTTAAGAAAAAGAATAGCTAAGAACTTAGAGAGAGCGTGAGATTTCGTTTTAAAAGTCTTGAGAGATTAGAAAATTGTTTAGAACAAACTTGTAAACAGATTTTCTATCAATCTAAGAGAAGTTTAAAAGAAATCATTGTTACGTTGATTAGATCACAAGTTCTCGTTCTTTCATAGTTTTATAGTTATCCATTTCTACATATATTTTTTTTTTACTTGGGCATTAAAGCGTACTTTTTCTTTACACCTTATTGATTTTAGGAATTGGGTTTTTGAATTTGCAGAACTATAGTGCCCTTACATCAGGAAATTTGGTAAACATCCAGTTACAAGAGCATCATTGAAAGGGTCGGAGAAGATTTGATTCCTCTCATCTTTCACAAGAACGCTGAAGGTTCATTCTTTCTCTTGCTTTACCTACTTATATGATTTCTTTCGTTGTGATTTTTTATCCTTGTGAAACAAAATCTGTGTTACTGCCATTGTAGGAGAATATATCACTGTCCTATTTTGCAACAAAGTCTTAACTGAATTTACACATATAGTTGTGATCGACTACCGAAAATGTGTTCTGCTACGAGGTTTGTTTTTTTCTTCTTTTGGCACTTTTTATAGTCATAAGTCTTCTTGCTTGCTTTTATTTTTGGTTTCAGTGACATTGAAACCAACTAAAAATCTTAGCTTTCATGGACAAAGCCAGAGAAATACTTCAAGTAGATTGTTGCAATTTATTGTCGTGTGGTGAGTCTGGTGACACGACATGGATCTTACGCCAAAGGAAAAGCGTTTCAAGAATGTCAACATGACATAAAGCTCAAATCTTCTCAACACAACAAAAAGCTCAACATAAGTTATGTGTCAACTTCTACATTGAATTAAGCTTTTTAAACCATAATCATATTATATCTTTCATGAACTCTCTTTCGTTACTTAGTTTATATATTGCACAAACAGTTAAAGAGATGTTACACCGTATATGTAATATCGCACATATGAATTTAATACAAATAGTGAGTCACCGTACGTAGTACGGGTAGAATACTAGTATTACTCTATGGTTCATTCATCAATTTTCCCGAGATCCACTTCTTTGAAGTATCCCTTTTCTCCAATGATGTAAGCTTTGTAGCGTCGGTTCGTTGCATCAAAAACCACGACGCGGCTCTTCTTCTCGTCGATAAGGAAAGTACCATCATTTAGTAGTCTCATATCAACAACGGCTAAGAACTTGCTCCACGACACGGCACTGGGCTCTATCTTAGTAGTAACCCAAATCTCCATCCCATATCTATTGCAAGGCTGGAATAACACCGCAAGCTGCTCTTCTCCAAAAGCAGATAGAGTCACAATATCATGAAAACAAGACTCAAACGGTAGAGGCAGATGAGGTCCAAAACTCTCTTCAGTAAAATCAAAACAGAGTAAGAAATCAGGTACGTCTTCTCCAAAATCCTTACTTCCAGCTTGCCAGTACATATTTCCCTTCAAAGATACACCACAGGCACAGTCCTCGATTGACCAGTCACAAGTTACATCAAGAACCCTCCATGAGTTAGACTTGAACTCGTAGATATCGGCCACACATATCTCCGAATGATAATTATTAGCAAATCTCATGATTTTCCGGGCACTGCAGGATTTGCTTTTGTCGTATCCCAGAGCATAACGATACAACATGAGCATTCTGCCGTTAACAAAATAATTTTCGACGCAGATCCACCGAGTTTGGCCGGTATATATATTCCACACCACAATCCTAGACAAGTCTCCTGTGGTGCATAACAATAAACCCTCGCAGCAACATACAAAAGCTACATCGATATCATCTGAATTGGTTAGGCTTATAAGTTTACCTATACGCTTTATAGATGACTCAGAGTTGTTGTGACTGAAACTCATCAAATAAACCCTAAAATTTGCTAACCAGATCCCCATCAACTCCCCTTCCCTTGCCGGGGCTGCTTTACCAAGGTGCTTCGATAAAGTGTTCCACGTTTTGCAAGTTAATCGGACTGTTCTCATCGATTTCACCGGAACCCTAGATAGTATCTCCTCTACCAATTCCTCTGGAAGGTACGACATCTTCGCCATTGTTTTCTTTATAACTTTTTCTAAAAAAAAAAAAAAACTTGAACCTATTTCTTCTTATTTCTTAAGTACAAAACAAAACTTTAAGTGCAAAAAGAAAACAAAGATCAATGGAACAGAACTTAGGTTCTTCTTACTTTTGATAACGTCTCGACAGTCTCATCTTTTCATCAATCCCCTATATATTAATAGGGAAACATTTTCTTGAAAAAACTGATTTGTCGTTGCCAGAGAGCTCGACACATTTAGCAAAAAAAACCCTTAAATTTTCTACTTAATTATATTAATATGCCACTATATTTATTAAAAAAAACAATTAACTGAATAATAATTAGATATGTAATCAATTATCACACAAATTAAAATTTCACTAAAATTTACTTACAAATATACAAGTAAAAGTTATATTATTTTTAAGAAATAAATATAAAATATTGGTTTCTTAAAATCAAAAGTAAAATATTCTAAAAAGGCTATAAAAATAGATAAAGTTAATTAAAAAAAGAACATATAACTTATTAACAAAATCATATAAAAAATGTTATTTTTTATGTTAGTATTATTACCATAATAATTTAAATAACAAGCTTTCAATAGTTATTATAATTAATTATAAAAAAAATATATATTACCCCTGAATTATCTCCAACTCATTAAAGGAAATTTAATTCCCAATAATATAGATTTATATATATTCATAAATAAATATAAAAATGACAACAAATTAGGGGATATCATGATGTGTGATTATTTATAAATATCTAAGTATGTAAACTAATTAATCTCAACATTTAGTGTGATTATATATACATTAAAAATGGAAATATTGATAATCATATAGGAATATACATTATAATTGTACATTAATCTATGTGCTATTAAAAAAGAATAAGACAATAACCCTTATCATTATAAATAAACTTAGTACCCAAGAAAATCATAATATTTTTAAAATGAGTGATTATTAGATTATGAAAAATTGTTATAGTTACTCGATTAACCATAAATATAAAAATTTGATTTTTAAAACACACAAAAATATATAGTTCCATAAATTGTAACATTTTATAAATTTTTTTTTTTACCATGTTCACATAATTCACGGGTGAAATGTATTCCTACACGAATACATTGATTTTGAAATTTCATTAATTTTTCATAATGATTTTTTTGGTAATAGTGTAATCCGTTATTTTTAGAAAATATTAACAAACCGACTAACTAAAAATATTTAAATAGCCTAATCACAAATATTAAATCAATAAATTAGATTATCTTCAGAAAATTTAGTTTAGAATCCGATTGTTATTAACATATAATAAAATTAATTAATTAAACTACCACGTAATTTAGTATATGTTGTTAATGTTACATAAGAAACATGCAAAATTGTTATGATTACAAAATAAAACATAAAATATATAAATTTGATTTTTAAACCACACAAAAGACATTTTGCAATAAATAGTAACATTTTATCAATATTTTCTCTTTCACATTTAAAGATCTTACGGGTGAAACATATTTTTTACACGAAAAAAGCAGCTTTGAATAAATAAATAAAAAACTTTAGTTACATATTATGTTTGACACAAACAAATATTGGTTCTAAAATAATAATTTTACTTATAATAATTTTCTTTATTCGATTATTCGCGCACATAGTGCGGGTTGTTACCTAGTATAGTAATAATAAGGACAATTCTAGGGGTGAACATCTTTTATTCACCCCCTCTTAATTAAGGAAACACATTATTAATTAAAGAAACAAAATCTGTATATAATTCAATTTTAATTATAAACATAATATTATAGTTTTTAATTATAATATCTAAATCCAAATTACATTCTTATAAGTCCAAACTGACATATAATTTTGTTTAATTGTAAAATCTAAACCCTAACCATTCTTTTATAAACCCAAACCGACATATAATTTTCTTTAATTGTAAAATCTAAATCCTAACCACAATTTTATAAACCCAAACCGACATATATATTTTTTTGATTGTAAAATGTAAACCCTAAATCCTAACCACCGTTTTGTAAACCTAAACCGACATATAATTTTGTTTAATTATAAAATCTAAACCCTAAATCCTAACCACTCTTTTGTAAACCAAAACCGACATATAATTTTGTTTAATTATAAAATCTAAACCCTAAACCCTAACCACTCTTTTGTGAACCCAAACCGACATAGAATTTCATTTAATTAAAAAATCTAAACCCTAACTACTATTTTGTAAACCCAAACCAACATATAATTTCGTTTAATTGTAAAATCTAAACCCTAATCATTATTTTATAAACCTAAACCGACAGATAATTTTGTTTAATTGTAAAAACTACAGTCTAATCATTCCTTTATAAACCAAACCGACATAATTTCCTTACTAAAAAATCTACATAATTTGTTTCCTTAATTTGTTTTGTTTTTTTATTTTAATTTTGATTTATTTTATAAATATAATATGGCATGGCGTTTTGTTGTATTTTGATCGGTTAATTAAGAGGGGTGAATAAAAGAGGTTCACCCCCAATAATTTTTCTAATAATAATATCCCTACAAAATTACACAAAACTCAATAAGTAAAATATATACTAAATTGATCAAATCAAATAAGTTTATTCTCACAGAATCGACAATTTCCTAAAATAGCTTTAATTCTCTTTACCAAATTAATAAGGTTTCTAACATCAACAAAATATCATAAATATGCAAATTGACTTTTTCTTTTATTTTTTACAAAAATTCTCTATCATCTCTCCTTAAAAATTTCCAAAACAAAAACAAATATGTATAGGCTAGCGATATACCACAGGTTCAGATCTAATATTTTTTAAAACATACCACAAATTATATCATAAAGTATATAAAATTACATTAATTAGTATTATACAATACAAATTTAATGTTATTGTATTAACTGTAACTAATATCAATTAAAAAATAAGTTAAATCCATGCATATTGGAGAATGCTATTAGGCTTTTGCCATAGATCTATTGAAATAAAAAAACACACAAACACAATATTTACCATGCATCTGCTCAGGCTAAGACCAGAGAATGCTATTAGGCTTTTGCCATAGATCTTTACCAGTTGAGCAATTGGCTCTTGGTAGCTGCAAATTTTTTCTGGGTATGTTTCCCACAAAACTTGGTTTTAAAGGTTGAGTCTGCCTCTGTTTTATCTCGTCAGATCATATTTAGTCCACATCCGTACGATATGAGCTTGCAAATGATACATAACTGATTTCCCTTCAAGCGATGAGAAGTTTGGGATTTAGAGGCTGGCCAGTTGGTATAGTTCATCTCTGAACCCTGAAAAAGATTTTGGAGTTCCTCTTGGTAATGAACGCTTCAACCGCAAAACTTGTTATTTTATAATATATAATAATTCTGAAATTTGAAATATAATTTAACTTTTCTTAAATACTTCCCCTACTAAGTATTTAATAACCTGGACTCATAATTGTCGTTTTACACAAGTATGTCTAAATTTAACAGTCACTACTGGTTTGCAACTCTTACAGCCTTGTTCAAATGGTTGCTCTCAAAATTTTAGAATTTTACAAAAATGGGGGTTTGTTACAACAAAATCTCAGGCCAAGGTACTGTCTGCATACTCCATCGCCCTCTGTTTCACGTATTCGACTCTCTCCTCGTCACCTACAGATTTCTCATATTCCAAGTACTTCTTGAACAAGAACTGAGAACACACAGCACAAAATAGTTTAGAATCCATGGTAATAAAAAACACATTATGAAACAGATTTAGAGAACAGGCTGTTTCGCACCTTCATCTTCTTAGGAGGCAAGCTCAAGCTAATGGCTCTCTCGAATAAAGATCTAATTACATCCACTTCTCCCAGCCGGATCTCCTGTACAAGACAAACATGAGATTACAAGTTAAAAATGCTACAAAGATGGCAATGAAACATAAACTTTGGAGAAGCGGAATATAAACGAACTTGGTCCAGATATACACTCCACAAGTCTGTTCTTTTCGGGTATTCCCTAAGAACGCCTTCAAATAGTGATCTCCCTCTATCCGCAACTCCACATTTGAACTCAAGGATAGCAGTCTGTGATATGAACTTAATGTGCTTATGGCGTGGAAGACATAGCAAGGCACGATTCACAACGGATTGAATGCCTTCCTCGTTTTGTTTTAGAGAACATTGTATTTTCCTTGACCAAATCTACAAAAATTAAACCCGTCAAATACAATTGGTTAGAGTGACGAGCCAAGCCTGGCTTTCAGAAGATAAAGATCAAACAGCATGTACCTTGCAAGATTGCTTGAACTTCTTAATCATCTCATCAAGCAGCTTATCAGCCAATTTATGTTGCTCTGTTCTCTCATACACGCCCAAGAGTGCAAGGTAAACTTTTTTTGGGTCACAGTATTGACGGGCCCTTTCAAACACTTTCTTAACAGCTTCCTGGAGATGAGAAAAAAAAAGAGGGTTAAGTAGCAATATATAGCCTATTACTGGTAACATCTAAAAAGCGTTTGCTGGCGTCTTCTATCTACCTCTGGAGGACTTCCATGTTCATTTTCCAAATTGAAGTAAGCAACCCATATGTTTAGCCTTTCTTCTTCCTCACGGATATTTATAGTCCTCAAAGCCCTTCAGTAGAAATTAAGTATAAGACAAGATAAACAAAATGAATAACACACGTAAACTTTAATGCTTTACCAAGAAGATTTAGATCCAGACGGTTATATGATTATGTAATATTTATAGGTCCCAAAAAACAGTTTCTGCCCTAAACCTGTATCAGTAAGTATCCCCTTGAATGATACAGAGTAGTTAGGAACAAGTACCTCTCAGCAATTGACCTGGCTTTCTCAATATCAGCCAAGCTGAGCATAAACGCCATATATTTTATCCAGACAAAGCTGCTGTTTGGAGAGCTTCTAACCAATTTCTCAAACTCATCAGCACTCTCAGGTGCATGATTTTCCAGCAATCTTCCTTCAGCAGCTTGTATTTTTTTCTCTCTACACAAGTAGATTTCAACGTGAGTTGAAACCAAATATATATATAGCATCTTGGTTTTTTAGTGAGGAACTAAAGAAATAGCCTTATTGAGGAAGTAAAGAATTAGCCAACCTTTCCTCCCTGTCTTTTTGCTTTTCCCTTCTCTTGCTCTTTTCATCTTTATCAGCTCCCAGTAATTTTCCATGATTTTGACCGTTGTCAATGTCCGTCTCCTCAATGTCATCAAGGTCAACCTCAAGCGGAGGGATAGAAGCCCTTGACTCTACTTGAGCAAGAGCCATAGAGGTTCCACTATGTTTTCCACTGCTTGTTTCCTGGAACCCAAAATCACCGACTGCGGCAAGTACTTCTGACTTGGGATCATTGATTGGATCACATTCCATGTTTGTTTCATTAGCATTCTCTTCAGAAGGTGGCTGTGCGTCGACATCATCACCACTCATAAGATAAGAACTCTTCATGCTGAGCGATATACGTCGCTTTTCCTCGTCAAGCTAGAGCAAACGCCAAAATGAAAAGGAACATCACTATATATTCCATAGTAACAGATATCACAAAAAAAAACTATGTTCAAGTTAATTTCCCAGATAATAGTTACTGGGGTCCTAGCATAAGGCTAAGAGGAGCAATGGTTTTCAGGAAAAATACTACACAGCACTAACTATTTATGACAAAAGACCACCTACCTTCAAAATTTTTGCGGTGACGCTCTCTCCAGCCTTATATCTAGCTTGTATATTCTCGATACCATCATCGGAAAGTTGTGTTTTGTGACATAATCCATCCTACAACAAAACAAAAGGTAGACAGCAATGAAGTAAATTATTGCCAGACTGGTTACTCTACTAGGATGATTTGAAGCAGCATACAGTTTGGAAATAACAGATATTAAGGAATACACAAAAACTAGATCTTTACCATGCCAGTTTGACCTATGGTAATGAATAAACCATAGGGCTCCACACGTTTGATTCTCCCAGAAATCAGATCTCCAACATGGAGTTTCTTTAAGTCATAAGACTCAGATTTTGGCTGCCCACCAGCATTTACTGTCTTCAAAGTGACTTCTATCCGCTTAGATAAAGGCTCCACATTTAAAACCCTACAATGTATATTGGTAAGAGCATAACATAAAGCATATTTATAAAATATCTATTTGACAGGAAGTCTGCATTACCTGCCAGTCACAAGTTTTCCTACTGGGAATTCCTTTTCGGGATCCTTAACAAAAGTATCACATAGATTGGAAAGTAGAACTTTTGCCTCGACTGTCCTTGAAAGTATAATAAAACAACCTTTCGACATTGTATTTTTGACATAACCCTGTGAAAGTTCGAAGTTAATATAAGTTCTACCATGAAAGTAATAGATTGCAAGCAAAGTCATGGTTATTAAGCCAAAAATACCTGGACGCTCATATCAGGAGAAAGATCTTCAATCCTCTCGAAACGCTTGCAAACATTGTCACTGCAAATCATAAGGTTAATACGTAAATTAGAAACACTTTGGATACAAAATTTACAACCATGCAAATTTCAAGTTCAACTAAAGTCAATACAGAGAGGAAATCCCATTAATATTATCCAAAACTGAAAACTGACGAAACAGCCATGAATTGAAAGGCTGATGATGAGCTTTTATCAGCACTTTATTTAAACTCAAACAGATATAACCCATAATAAAAGCAACAGAGACAGTAATGCGTGTTTAGGCAAAAAAAACTTACCTATTACTACAATCTTCTGAGACATGGTCAGAACTCATGCCATCTAGTGATTTCCGTAATGAGAGTTCAATTTGCCAAGTCCCTTTACTAGAACTGCTGATTTCTAAGACCTTGCATTTCACAAACTGGCCTTCACGGAAACCATCTAATGGATTGGGGACCCATGAATCATTGATTTCAGTAAAATGAACTCTCCCAAATACATAAGGACCTATTTGCACACGAATTCCACCAACACCAGGAAGTATCTTAGAAATTCTTCCACCCAGAATGTCTCCTTCATGAATAAAAAGAGTACCATCATCACCAGGAATGCTACTGTCTAGATTATCCATTTTGTTGCCTACACCATTGGCGATGCTTTTGTGGATATCAGGTAGTGGACGCTGAACCAACCGTAATGTTTTTTTCTCTTTATTGTACGTCAAAACGTAACCTGAAACAGCTTTACCAACCGGAAAACGCCTTCCAAACTCCTCAAGTTCATGAGCTTCGGATGCAGTGTCTAAAATGAACAAGCGTGCCGTCACGTTGCGAGATATTGCTAACCAAACCCATTCCTTATCCACTTTGTAGACATATCCACTGACACATTGTCCAGCAGAAAACTCAAGTTGTTCACTCTCTTGTATATCTTTCAACTCACTGGAATCTGCTTAAATTGCAACAACAAAAAAGAAAGACGCGGAGACAAATATTATTGCCTTGTGCGAGCAAAAACTTCGTATGTAAGACAAATATTATTGCCTTGTGCGAGCAAAAACTTCGTATGTAATTTTTTTTCACAAGCATACTTGTTACACAAATTCATTATAAACATTGGTATTTGAATTTTTTTTCGCAAACATAATAGCTGGCAAGGGCATCTTAAATCAGATAAATTAAGTAGAACACATTTATTTACACTATCCAAATATTGCAATCATTGCTAGAATAGACTAACTAAAGAATATATATTTTAAACCCTAACGGCATGTGATTGTTCTGCAATATATATTCTAATGTGAGTCAATGGTCTACGTAAAACATTTCAATTCTCTTTGGATTACCTCTAAGCATTGCAGGCTTTACAGAGAGCTCCCAAAGTTGACTCTTTTTAATATCAGTATGACACGGTTTTGCAACAACCCTTGCAGACATTGATTGCCCAACTCTGAATTTGGCAAAAGGTTCTTCACTTGTACTAACATCATTTACCTATTCAATCAAGATTTGAGACGTATAAGCAAAATCTTAGTCCACCAAGTACTGAAAAACGAGTATTACAATCTAAAATGATAATGGTAAGCGACACAAGAATCACCTCAGTTATATGAATTCTTCCTCGGAAACTGTGGCCAAAGTTTACTCTAAGTTCAAAAGGCTTTATTTCAGTAATCTGCAACGTATAAGTATATTAGTACGAGGCAGCAGAAGGTATTGTGGCATAAACGCAACTAAAATATATCTACTGTCGAAGACAACGTTGGTAGTTGCCAACCAAATTTTTTTTCTTATGCTGTACCTTCCCAAGATCAGGATAATTCCTATAAGATTTTTAGTTTTCTTAGAATTCCCTTTTCATTATCTGCACCTATGTAAAGGTTTGCTATGTGTAGTTTCAAAGTAATTCCATCGATAATATCTACATTCTGCTGATGTTACAATTTCTACTGCAACAAAGAAAGAAAGACGTAAGAAGAAAGGGCGATAGTAACCTCGGCGTGGACAACAGAACCAACTTCACAGCTGGATTTCTTCTTTGCCTTCTTAGAACGGGAAGTCTCAGAAGTCCCGAAAACAGAGTCAAGAAGTAAAAGCAACCTCCCAGAGGATAAAGGGTTTTGCACAGCCTCAACAGAAGCAACAACACTGCCCATAGAAAATAATTCAAAAAATTTAGCTACCATTATTAAGTAACTACACCAGTAAGGACAGCTATATATATTGCCAATAATACGTATATTGAGTAGATAGTATCTCAACTGCCACTGTAAGTAAATACAAATTCACATTTTCTTAGTTTAATCAGGCACGAGATTGGTAACAAAATGGATGAATAGCACGCTCACCTTTGTCCAGTGGAAAATTGTTTCACTGGCAACTTCTGTGTGTTATAGTCTGATACTGATGCATATCCTATAGTGTAATCATGCTCTGGAATCGACAAAACCTGGAAAACAAGGGCAAATCTGAGTAACATGCACTAATTATTAACTTAAGGCAATTATATACTTACCAAGTATTGCTCCTTCACAATCTCTACAACAGCACTGACCCTCTGGTGGACTTCAAGTTCCTTGGAGATTCCTCTTTTACGTTTCTGAAGCAAAATAAGATATAACTTGTCATATGGCAGCTAAGACCAGCGTCGCCATCCACTGTAGCCTAATTTGGACTTATGTGAACTACGATGTACATGCAAGAGAACTTGAATAAAACAAAACTTGGCCACAGTATATCATCTTAGAGTGAAACCTTTTTTGATTGACTGTTGGACACCTCCTTATTTAAGTTGTTTATGAGCTCAGGCCTCAAAGACAAATCGACTAGTCTCTCTGCCCTCGAAAGATCAAGGACAACTGCATTGACAACAGAACCGGGTACCAAAGTAGCTCCACCCACTACAAAAAAAAGCCATAATGCATGAGACAAAGATTATGTACAGATGTATTTATCAAATACAAATACAATACATATGAAACTGAACCTAGAAACAGATTCTCTTGTCATAGAAAATGACTTACTATGATGCTGAGGTATAAAACCAAGGACGTTATTAATATTTTCAAAATTCACCACCACACCCAGATCATTTTGTTCCTGTATGGTTCCCTTCATTAAACCCCCAATGGAGAATTTCTCAACCCAGCTACACTCACTTTTAGTAATATCAGATGACTGCAGGTCCGATATCTGGACATATAAACAGTAACAGTTAGAACAAAATCCTTCTTAACAAATCACATGCGAAATTCCCTGACACAAGCTCAAAAAAAATGCAATATATAGTTTACATTAATTTTTAGCTCAATAAAAAGAAAAAGGTATGTCACAAGAACACCACCTTCTCATCCATGAGGAAGTACTCTTGGACAAAAGAAGCATCTACAGATGCGCAAGATGACTGTTTCAATGAAAGAGTTATCCTACTTTTTTCTTGATTGACCTGAAAAACATTACAAATGATCAAAGACCTTATAACATCTTCAACAAAATGAATATAAGGCCCTGAGTCAGCGTTCACATACATCAACTATATTAGCCCGAACCGATTGTCCAACAAAGAAGGATTCTGACAGATCTGCCCTGGGTTCGTCAATTGCCTTAAAAAAAAGAAAAACCAACAAATTTCAAGAAACAAAATATGCCAACAAACATTTGACAGAAAATTCATAGTAAAAAGCAATCCACCTTGCTTCTTGGGGCGAAACCAGTCAGACGACCAAGAAAACGGACAAAACAGCCATTTTCAATCAAGTTACAAACATAACCCTGTTTATGATCATCAAAAATAAATGTGAGTCTATGAACGAATTCATCCACACAGAAATTACTATTTAAAAGAGGCAACTACTCACATGAACCACTGAGTTTGGCTGGAGCTGATTAAAATCCGAAGGAAGCTCTTCAGCTAACTTAATAAGAGAATATTTTGAAGAGAGGGCCAAGTTGTTGCCTTCAATGTCTACATTAAACAAAAAAATATTACTCCCTATAATTATTACGTATCATCAACCACTAAAATAGTTAAATTGCAAAATCATCTCTGCCTTCCTGGAACTAGATGGGTCAATTTGATTAGTTGTAGATACTACACAATGAGAGATGACGCTAAATTAACAATCACTTGGGGAAAGAAATACTCTCATAAAAGGTTTTTCTCTCTCCGATCCATCAGCATCGACAGAAAGGTAAATAAAAAATCTACCATTGTGAAATTTAGACAGTCTACCTCCTTTAAATATGTGAAGGATATATACATGAAGAATTTGCAAGAATATTAATAAACATACCTAGTACCAGCAGCTTATCAAGCTCATATCCAGGTCTTAAAAGTGACTTCATTAATTGTGCTTGCTCTACATCACAAAGAGCAACTCAGAAATAGATGAATAAAAGCAAAACTCAAAATGAACGCTTGTGTGGGTGAAAACACATACCATGATGATCAGCTAAATGTTCAGCAGAAATTGTACCCTTGAGAACACCTTTGGATTTAACACGGACAATGACTGCCTGACTAGTTATACTATCAATTATCCCAGATACAATGCTACCTAACTTGATTGAATCGTCTTCAGAAACACTGTCACAAATGATTTACACAAATGTGAGCAACATATTTTAATGATATTAAGGCAGCCTTAATGACAAGATGATTATCAGATTAAAAAGGCAAAACCTTGCTGGCTTTATCATCAGACTAAGGGTGATCCTTCGAGAACCATGAACCGCACTGGTTACTCTACATTTGACAACCTCTCCGACATGAAACACGGAATCTGGATCACTTCCAGGCTCTAAACCAAGTTCAAATCTGCTTAATTAAAGTCAGTATAGCATGTTAGTTTAAGACCATCAAAATAGAAAAACTTAACCAAAGCCTTTATGATGGGAAAAAATCCTATGAACTATATCACAGAATAAAGAATCCAGAACTGAAAATATAAATTGATCATTAGAGCAGTTGACAATGTTGGTTCAGTTCCTCATGTAGGGCAACGGTAGTTGAATTACAACAAAAGAGAGTAGCAATGACCTGGGAACAAATCCTTGCACTCCATTATAAAAGCGAACAAAGCATCCATGCTTTTCAATCTTTGTTATCCAGCCATGCGTCACTAGACCTTCAGTTGCATCAGTGTAAGAACCCAAAATTGGAAGTTTCGACTTCACCTGAAGAGAATAAACATTTCATCTTTACTGCATGAGAACAGAGTTAAAACGGTAACAACCAGAGTTGTTAATAGCAATAAAGTTTATCCACTCCTGACCTCCAAAAAGGATAAGTTTGAGACTAAATTCCCTCTATATATTTTCATCTATAGATAAGTGAAAATGCTTGATAAAGAAAAAACTTATATTCCATTTCCAACCATTTTTAAAACTTGATAAAGTGAAACCTAGAATCAGCAGATGAAAATAAATTAATAAATTATATAAAAACGAGATGCAATTTTCGCATATATCATAGAAATTATTTGGAAAGTTATAAGCGTCCTCCAAACCAACAAAACTAGACATCAAGGAATATGAAAAAAAGCTAACAAAGTCAGATCCATTATCGTAAGAAAACTTACAAGAGTTTTTTTGTAGGTAACAGTTATTCTCTTTGACTTGCAGCCAAGAACACGAAATACTAATTCAGCTCCAACCTGGAAAAGAACATCATTCAAAGCTTATGCATCCTCAACAATATTGAAAATTAATCATGTACGATCAATGTAACATTGTAACCAACCTTGAATTTTTTCCTCGGCTTCGTAACTTCAAACTCAGACATATGCCGAAGTGGGCACATCGCTTTGAGACCACCGGGAAATTGCACAATGGCACCAAATGAATCAACAGATATGACTTTGGCCTTTGTCACCATACCAGGCTTGACATCTGAGTGGGAGAAAACTGGACCTTCAAAGGCGCTTTCCTGCTCAATTTAAAAACAACATGAAAATAAAGAAACAAACAATTGTAAAACAGGAACAAAAACATACACGCACGATAGAGAGAGGTATCAATGTATGATTCTGCACCAAACTACTGCCTGTTGGCAATTAGATTGAATAACTGGAACTAAAGAGCTATCTATTAGTACGCCTGGCAGAAAAAATACCTTTAGAGTCCCTATGGCCAACCCCTCCATCTGCTTAAGGCCGAGTATTCGAACACGGATGTGATTTCCTTCCTTATACTTCTTTTCCAGTTTCTTTACTTCATCTCCTGCGGCATCATATGTCTGCAATTACGGTAAATCTCAGGTTAACAAAGGACATCAAAAGCTTAATCTTTTCAAAAATGAGAATAGCCCATTGGACATACGCTAACGTATGCTGGAGTTGATGCAGGCTTAGAAGGAAGTTCCAGAAGAAGGCCTGATTTATCAATACGAACTACTTTTGCTTCGTCGAATATGCCGCCGCTAGAAACATGCTGTAAAGAACCAATACAAATTTTACAAAAGTATTTTTTTAAAAGAGCAATTTTTAAAAAGAGCAAAGGCGATGAATCAATACAGGTACATCTACGACCACCAAACAGAGATCAATGCTGTCTAAGGTATCAAAGGCGATGAATCAAAATTGTAAGATAGTGGATGGTTATTCAAGCTTAAGTACGCAAAGGCAGTGGTAATAATCGTCGATCTAAGAAATACTGATGTTATAATCACTGACCCTTTATTTAAACCTTAAGAGGTAGCTGTCAAACCAAATTTTCTCAGTCATTATATCTTACAGGAAGCAAACGGAATTAGTAACTTACCAACGGAGGAGCCTTGTTACAAACAAGATGAGGGTTCAATGTTAAACCAACAGCTCTAGATGATGGATCGATAAACAATATTCTAGCATTAACCTGAAAAACATAAGGAGCATTTTATGCAAGTTAATCAAACGTAAAAAAATAAATCTTTCACTGAAGCATATAAAGCAAACTTTCACTGAAGCATATAAAGCAAACTACAAGATCTGCAAATTATGATGAGATATATAATAGAAACACCGCACATAGAAAAATCAGAAAGAGTGACACCAAAAATGCATACCGTCTTATTCTGACTATACTCATCCTTCCAGCTTTTGTTAGACAATGGATTTTTTAGATGGAAGAGATCAACCTGCACATTCGATGAAAAACGTAACTCACATGTGTCAACAAGATTTTGGGTTAAACATGAAAGAGACAGTTCCATTTCAGGTAATAATGTACAAGATCAGGATCATTAGTAACTTACCGTTCCGTTAAAGTAAGTAAGAAAATCGAACAGTATCCCATTCTCAAGAACTGATTGCACACGAGCATTAATCATCATGCCGGGGATGAGAAGATCAAAGGACATGCCATTAAGATCCTTGGTCTGCAAAATGGTATTCATGTGGTTAAGGTTGTGTAAATTTCGGAACATTGACTCTGTATTTTTCAAAGGAATGTTCAAGGCATACCAGACACTTTGCCACTGAATCTGGGTCAGAATTAAGACGAATAATTTTACGTTCTTTATCGATCTTTGTAACCACACCCTGAATAAGCTGCCCAGTCTTCATTCCTGACTTCTGGTTTCCTGGAATATTCAGAAAAAGGTAAATGAAATTTTAAGAAGTCAGAAGCAAAATCAGAAATCCAGAAAGTTCGTAAGAAAGATCAAAGGCATCAACAAGGTCTTTGAAAATGAATATGAGATTAGGATCCTCTAAAGTGTTTCCCTTAGTTGGACACAGACAACCAACTTTATCATAATGAATGATAATAGATAAACTGAATACCATTCCCCTGATGAAATCAAGTTCAAAGTGAGGAAAAGAGCTAAGAGGCCAGTGTAGTAGGTCAACCCAGTTTCTTACCATCATCGCATATTTCGATAAATCCTGTGATAGAAGGTAATCCAAAGTGAAGTATATAACCATGGTCTTCGACGCTTTTCACACTGGCAGAGAAAACCTGAACAAGCATTATGGAAATAAAATAAATTAATTATTTTCAAAGAACACATAACCTATCAGCAATTAAAAACTGAGTTGTAGAGTGCGACCCCAGTTCATTTGATACAAAATATAGCTTATTTTATTAAAACCAACTAGCATATGCAACTTCAGAAACAAAGTCTAAGCTCGATCAGGCATGAACTCTCTCAACTCCTTTTGGCTCTTTGAATTGCTTTGTCTATGCCAATACATTTAAAATAAAAGTACCCGCAAATACATATGAATATCTTAAACAAAGGCAGAGCTCCCAAGTAGTACATAATTGTGAAATTAAAGGAAAGTGAACCAAGTATTGACATACCATCCCTAGTTGAAAAGAATCAAAACTGAATCCCTTGTGCAATAAAGAAAGTCGCAATGAAAGCCATATTTTTCTTTTGCCCGCCTCCTTCGTATCATCATCTAATTGCAATACAATGCAGGGAACAAGCTGACCCACTGAAAAAATGTCTCCAAGGAGTTCATTTTCATCGTCCTGGTTTACAAAAAGAGGACCAACTGTGATGAGATTACAGAAAAGATAACGGAAAGTGGTCAAGATGACCATCGTACAACAAACACAGCCAATTATAGCCTACAGCAGTTACCTCAATCCCAAGATCTGTAAAATCTGACGCCTCACTTGCGCGGACTAATCCACGTAATCCTCCTGGAAGACTAATTACAATATCCTTCTGGTTTACTTCAGTAACAACTCCCAAAAGCTTCATTCCAGGGGAAATATTCTGAACATATATTTGCATAAACATCAGAACAGGAAAAGTAGAGATATAAAATCTGCTTAAGAAAAACTTCTAGGAGACTAGGACAGTAGCATCATGCGTAAGTAGCAAAATGCCATAGGAGAGTGCATCAACTGAAGAATGCACATGTGTTTAACACGGGTAAAACAGGCATGAGCGACTGATGTTAGAACTATCTATCTAGATACAGCGTCACAAGACATTGATTCAGAAACTTAGTCACTGTAATTTAGTGATACATCTACGGATCAGTATCTTGACTCAATCTAGGTTGAGGTAGTTTTCCAACAATGTTGATCAAACCATTAATTCTGAGGTTTATTCGTATGTACACTAACAATAAGTCTCTAAGCCAATTCTGACTAAAAAGAATCTTTTAGTGTCATCATGCTGAACACAGAGATGAACATATAAAACAACTCAAACATATAAGACGGTTTCCGAGTTATATACCTTAGTGGTAATCTTATTGGCATATCTTGGCCTTTTACCAGTAAGGCCGCCAAAAAGCAACCCCAAATCGTCTGCATCGTTAGGGATTTTCTTTTTTTTAGACTTTCCCCCTTTACTCTTCTTAGAAACACGCTCATCAGCGTCAAACTCAGCATCCACTTCTTCATAAATTTTCTCACGCTCTTTTCTACTCAGAGAACTACCTCCACCTGACAATCAATTAAGCATTAAGTAACTTGAAGGGGATGCTCAGAACAAAGAGCCATTTCATAATTAGCTACCTAATCACATCATAACACCGAGTAAAAGCAAAAAAAAAAAAAAATTGAATAGTTGATTGAATAAAAACAGAAATTAGAGGGAGAAAACAAACCTCTAGGGAAGTCAGGAACATCTTCGAGCTGTAGAGCGGCTTCAGTCCTAGCAGCTAAATCGTCCTTCGTCTTCTTAAACGGTTTCTTCGTTGGTTTAAAGGACTTTGTAGAATCGTGACGTTTTCCATTGGCAAATTTCTTCGACGGTACTCCCATATCTCCAATGGCGGACGTGAGAGAGAGTTGGGAGCTCGTTTTTTTTTTGTGTGTAGGTTTATGTTTTTGTAGGGTTTAACATTGACTAATGAAGAAGACGTTTTTGTAGGGTTTTCTGGGAACCGCCTGGTTTTCAATTTTAACCAGAAATTAAAATCAAGAACCGGTTCGATTTGGATTTTAACCCAAAAAGAAAACGTGATGGGCTTATACGGCCCATTATTAGTGATAAATGAAAAGGCCCATTGTAGAACGTTCTCGAATATACACGACCATTTTCTTGTAAAACAATCTCATGAGAGAGAGAGAGAGAGCACCGGCGACGGAACTGCGTTTTCTCAAGTGAGGATTCATCAATCATCAGGTTTTGTTTTCACGATCATATAGATTTTGCATGTGTTAATCTGCTTTAAAGGTTTTCTTAAGTAATCTGCTTCTGCTATGAACTTGTGTTTCTAATGCTATGAATCTCTTCTTTCGTCCCGTTTTGTTTTAGGAAACATTTGTTTAGATTCGTTTGCATTATATGTTCATGTTATTTTGAAGCTTCCTTCGTTGTTCTTCCTGATCATGATTTGTTTTACTTATATATATTCAGAAATGCGTTATTTTGTATAATTATATGGATTTGATTCTTATCATCGCATCTCTTATCTTCGTTGTCGTTTTATTTCAAAAGAAAAGCTTAAAGAAATCTGATTTTAAAAAAAAATGTTAATTTAGCTAGAAACCGTCACTATTGTTTTGATTTTGAGCTTCTGGGGACAAAATTTGTAGGATTTGTGAAGATGCATTCATTTTTGGTGAATTACTCTGCTATGCATGTTTCTCTCCTGAACTTAAATTTGGTTATTGCCTCCAATTTGAAATCTAAATAGGTTTAGCTCTCTTTTGATGGATTTTGACAGGTTTTAACTTTTAAGTGATAATGGGGAGGAGCTATAGTTACAGTCCTTCACCACCAAGGAGTTATGGTAGAAGGTACAGAAGCCCAAGTCCTGTGGGCTACTACAGAGGAAGGAGTAGAGATCCCCCAACCAGTCTACTGGTTCGCAATCTCCGGCACGACTGTAGGTAGTAAAAGACTGATCTGCCCATGTTCGTTTTTTTGTTATTTGTGCATTGCACTCCCTTTGGCTATGTGTATTGATTGAGTTCGAAAACGAGAAGTTTTGCAAGTCTTCACCTTTTGACAATTTTTAAATACTCCTATATTTGTTTACCATTTCAGGCAAAACGATCTTCGTAGACCATTTGGGCGGTTTGGTCGTCTCAAGGATGTCTATATACCTCGTAATTATTACACTGGGTGAGTGATTACTATACCACTAAGGCACTAATTTCTTTCCGTTTGTATGACTTCTTGCTGTCCGCCCCAGCTAGCCTTTTTGTAAGTGTAAGTCTATTGCCTATTGGTTTATCAAATTTTGGTTGTCTTATTGGAAGTGTCGAAGATGAAGAAGTAGGAAGATTTATGTGCATGAGATCAATGAAGTAATAAGAATTCTTTATTCGGGACTACAGAGGGTAAGTAAAGTAAGTCCTGTTGATGACAGTTTAATGCTTCCAGTTTGAGAAGGAAGTTGGTTTTATTCATTTTGAAGATGCTCTTGTCAAATTCGAAGTTCTTTCTTGTACTTCTAAGTTCTTTTTTGTGGGTTCTAGACTTCTATTTTTAAAATTTCCTTGTCTGAATCTCAAAACATCAAATTTGGTTTAAAGGAGATGACTTCTTTGTAGATTTTTCTACCCGATATTTGATGCTATGAACTTGCAGGGAGCCACGTGGGTTCGGCTTTGTGCAGTACTATGATCCTGCTGATGCTGCAGATGCGAAGTATCATTTAGATGGCTATGTTCTCCTTGGACGTGAAATTACTGTTGTATTCGCGGAGGAGAACAGAAAGAAGCCCTCTGAAATGAGAGAACGATCAAGGTGAGGCTTGAATTTCACCAAATTAGCTCGTCAATTAACATAGAAAACTACTTTATTAGAGCTTTCTCTCTGTCTTGGGTTTGTTGAAACAATTGAATGTCAATTTCAGGGGAAGAACATCTACAAGATCTCCATGTGGTTACCCCCGGTCTCCTGGCTATTCACGTTCACCAAAATACAGAAGAAGCTCTTCGCGTTCACCGGAGTACAGAAGAAGCTTTACGCGTTCACCATATGATGATAGGCACCATTCAAGGTACTGTGATAGAGATGCTTAATCGCAGTTTCGGTTTTAGGTTTTTGATTGTTTTTTTCCGAGAAAATAGTCCCCAATGTATAACCAAATCTACTATAAGATCGGTCTATGTGATTGCTGGTTTTGGTACTAACTCTTAGGGGTATGCACATATGATTTTGCTTTCTCGATATATATCTTCTTACATACACACACCATAATATTGTACTTTTTGAGCAGATCGGTTTCCCGGGGGGATAGGGAGGGATCATACTCAAGGTCAAGCTCAAGGTCTCGGTGTGAATCAAGAAGCAGAAGCCCGAGTCCCGGATACTGAAGGAGACATGCTATGACCTAAGCAGGTGATGATGAAGATGGGGTTTGGTGTTAGTGTTACACTGTGGGAGTTAGTAATATATGAGTAAGGAAGCATTTGTGATTTGGTACTCTTTGAGACTGTTGTGGAAGAACAATAAATCATGGTTGGAGTAGTGGAGAAACCATGTGTGTTGTTTGGTTTTATTTCCTTAGCACGTTATGGTAGCGTTTGTATCTAAACGGTTGACATATATGCTAGTGATTGATTATATGCTGTTTTTACCGGAATGAAATAGCGCTTTACTGATTTCGAGTTTCCACTACATTATGAAGTGTCGAATGTATATATCTGATACCAATAACTGTATTGCTTCTTTGAAAGTAGACATAAACTAAGAGTCTAAAACACGGTAGGTAATTGTTTATTAGTAAGGAGGATCATAAGTTTTCTCCAAACGCTTTAAGCTGGCCATATAATCCTCAAACCATTAAGATGTGATGTGAAATACCTAAATCCCAACACGAAGATATGAGATTTGTGAATTGTTTTCGCAAGTTAGCTATTTTATCATTGGTTGATTTCTTAAAGGTTATGGTAATCTAGTTTTGAAAGTGATCATGCATTTTTTTTTTTTTTTTGTTTGAAATCTAAATCACGTGTAGGGAAGCTGATCAAATGTTGGAAAGAAGATCGTAAGGCAATCTTTTGTTTCAGTTGATTTTTAAACTATTTGTTTGCCTATAAAACAGAGGAAGTTTTTCATCATCTTTTGTCCTTAGAACTAACCAATCTTTCATTCCTCTTATAAAAACAAAAGTTACTTACCTGTCTCTTAACGACAACAAAATAAGAAAATTTTAAATCTGTCTAGGTTTACTTAATCCATTTCTAGTTGTTCATCTCCAAAGGTATGCTTTCTAGGTTAAGCGTATTACAAGTCACCAATTTCTTAACCAACAAGTTTCTGTTTTCTCAAAATAAAAATTTAATGAAATACAGTATATGTTTAGATATCGTACAGTGTCGGCAGATATTTTTGATAGTCTTATTTAGAAATGACCCTTTCTCTATTTCTTATTCTTAGTTTGTGATGGAGGCTCTCTTCTTGAGTTCTTCTTCTTCCTTCATTGCCGCATCAAACAAACTCAGTAGATCGCACAACCCTTCTGACTGGTCTACATTGGTTAGGCAGAAGAAAAGGGTAGGCTTCACATGGTGTCGTGTAGGTGGTGGTGGTGATGGTGGGAGAAACACTAACGCAGAGAGGCCTATTCGGGTTTCTTCGCTTTTGAAAGACAGAGGTCAGGTACTGATTAGGGAACCGAGTCCGCCAGCTATGGATGCTGAGACATTGGTTCTGTCTCCAAACGGGAACGGGAGAACCATCGAGATGAATGGAGTAAAGACTTTGATGCCTTTTAGTGGCGCTGCTATGGTGGGGATGAAAGAAGGACTTGGCATAATCAGTTTCCTCCAAGGGAAGAAGTTTCTAATCACTGGCTCTACCGGTTTCTTAGCTAAAGGTAAAAAAGAATTACATGTATGCTTTATTATATTCCACAAGGCTCAGTCTCTAAATCATTTCTCTTTCGATGTCTCTAGTGCTTATTGAGAAAGTCTTGAGAATGGCTCCAGATGTCAGCAAGATATATCTCTTGATAAAAGCTAAAAACAAAGAAGCTGCGATCGAGCGGCTAAAGAACGAGGTAAGGCCTTTTCATTTTGATGCTTTGTTAGTCAAGTTCCTGTGCCTATAGTGTTCATGACTCTGACCAACGGCTCCTTTTACAGGTTTTAGATGCAGAGCTTTTCAATACTCTAAGAGAGACTCACGGAGCATCGTACATGTCTTTCATGTTAACCAAACTCATCCCTGTGACGGGAAACATTTGCGATTCAAACATTGGGTTGCAGGCAGATTCAGCTGAGGAGATTGCGAAAGAAGTTGATGTGATTATCAACTCTGCTGCCAATACAACCTTTAATGAAAGGTTGGCAATTGTCAGATTACGCTTGCTTTGAGTACTAATATATTATCATCTTCATCTATATATTATCTGATTTACTAATCTTGTTGTCTTTGTGGCGGAGATTGAAGATACGATGTTGCTCTGGACATAAACACAAGAGGACCCGGTAATCTCATGGGATTTGCCAAGAAGTGCAAGAAACTCAAGTTGTTCTTACAAGTATCCACAGGTACGTGAATGTGGCAAAACAGAGTTTTTCTGATGTTTCAGTTTCTTCATTTGATTTAAAAAAAAAAAAATGTGTGCAGCTTATGTGAATGGACAAAGACAAGGAAGGATCATGGAGAAGCCATTCTCGATGGGAGACTGTATAGCAACTGAGAACTTTCTAGAAGGAAATAGAAAAGCATTAGATGTTGATAGAGAGATGAAGTTAGCTCTTGAAGCTGCTAGAAAAGGGATTCAAAATCAAGATGAGGCGCAGAAGATGAAGGATCTCGGTCTAGAGAGGTATTAATCTCTAAATCATCATCTTAACTATTTTGCAACAACCTTAAATATACCAATTAATAAAACAGGGCAAGATCATATGGATGGCAAGACACTTATGTTTTCACCAAAGCAATGGGTGAGATGATGATCAATAGCACTCGAGGAGACGTGCCTGTGGTTATTATAAGGCCTAGTGTCATCGAAAGCACTTACAAAGACCCTTTCCCTGGATGGATGGAAGGAAACAGGTGAAACTATATTTTAGTTTGCTTTGCTGCAGATATGTAGGTAGGTGTACAAAACTGATTCTTCTTCATGTATGTATAAAAATTCAGGATGATGGATCCTATAGTTCTATGTTACGGGAAGGGACAACTCACGGGGTTTCTAGTTGATCCAAAAGGAGTTCTTGATGTGGTTCCTGCTGATATGGTCGTTAATGCAACATTAGCTGCCATAGCAAAGCACGGAATGTCAACGACGGATCCGGAACCTGACATAAACGTGTATCAGATCGCTTCTTCGGCCATAAACCCGCTGGTTTTCGAAGACTTAGCTGAGCTTCTTTATAACCACTACAAATCATCCCCGTGCATGGACTCGAAAGGTGATCCTATCATGGTGCGTTTGATGAAACTTTTCAATTCCGTTGATGATTTCTCGGATCATTTGTGGAGAGATGCTCAAGAACGGAGTGGGTTGTTGAGTGGTATGAGCTCAGCGGATAGTAAGATGATGCAGAAGCTAAAGTTTATATGCAAGAAATCTGTTGAACAAGCTAAACACCTTGCCACTATTTATGAGCCATACACTTTTTATGGTGGAAGGTGAGACTAAGACAGAACTCATATATGTATTCTAATTCTTATAAGTAAACCGGCTAAGTTGGTTCATCTTTTGTTTTGGTTTCTTTTACAGATTTGATAACAGCAATACAGAGAGATTAATGGAGAAGATGTCAGAGGACGAGAAGAGAGAGTTTGGATTTGATGTTGGAAGCATTAACTGGAAGGACTACATTACAAACGTTCACATACCCGGTTTAAGAAGGCATGTCTTGAAAGGAAGAGCTTAAATTCATATCTCACTAAACCAGACCAAACAGAATCAATCGTTTCTTTTATCTTTTTTTTTTTTTTTTCATTCTGTGTAATCGTGTTGTGTCTAATATATATCACTTTAATTTGTAATAATTTGAAGAAAAAGAGAGTGTTGTTATCAATGAGCTTGCCCAAAAATCTACTCATGTTCGATCCAAGACAAGTAAAAAAGTTACAACTTGTAAAAATCTTATAAGTCTAATGCAAACGTTTCTTTAAACAAAACTATTAAATTTTGAGGTTTATGAAGTCCGTAACATAAAACTATTAATGAATAATCAATTAAATACCTTTATCAATTGCCCTATAAAACACATCTTGTTTCTTGTCACCAATATCACATTCACATCTTGACAATAACAACAACACCAAAAAAAAAAAAAAAACCAAAAGCAAAAAATGGCAAAGTCTTTTACCATGATAATGCTCGTATCGATAGTAATGTTTTATATGGCTAATCCAATTTTTTCTCAGGAAATCGATCCATATTCAGAAGAGGTACCAGAAGATGTGGCCATGTCTCCAACAGATTTTGAATTTTACGTTGAAACTCCCGATGAAGCTCCGTCCGAAGAAGCTGATTCACCCGCAATGAAATACGACATAGAGCTTGTTCACCATTATTCGCACAAACAACTTGATTTTCTTCGAGGTTGCGTGGAAAAGCCGAGCTCAAAATGCGGAGAAACGATTTTTAAAAACATGATAGATGAGGCAACCCCTATTACAGATGAATGTTGTGGTGATATATTGAAGATTGGCAAAGATTGCCATCTCGGAATTGTTAAGATTATGTTCTCCACATATGAGTACAAAGATATTGCATCTAAGGCTGTTCCAAGAACCAAACAAACATGGAACGATTGTGTCCGTAGAGTTGGGAGCAATATTGGTGCTCCAGTCTCTTTGGAGTAATAAACTATATATTCACTCGTGCTGATGTATCTATTTTGTAATTTGAATGTTACCAATTTAATTTTGGTAGTCAAGAAGAAGGTACCTTAATATATATTTTACATTTTCATCCATCATTTGAATTAGTCCAACATATATACTAACATAATAATTTATCGATCTAATCCGATAAGAAATTTCAATTATATATGGACTTTTCGAAGTTGGATTCCAAAATAATACCCTCACGCAAATTTGTATTATTATTCTTAAATATTTTTTTAGTGGATATTGATATGGATATCATGTTTAACTATAGAGGCTTAATTATTCTGACATAAAGATCTTGACCTCCGGCGACATAATTCCTCATATCCCTGAGCTCTCTAGTCCAAATCACACAACCTGACCCACCATTGCGGATATCCTTACTGGCGAACCCGGTACAGTTACAGTCCTTTAAACACCTCTCCTCGCATTCATTCAACCCAATTCTCTTGTCCACGATTGCTGTGCTTGTATCCGGCAGCTTCATCCTCTTCATCATAAGAAAACCATCTCCGTGGCAGTTCAATCGTGACTTCCTCACACATCCACTGGACGCATCTCCCAAAGCCCAAGCCGTCATATTCTTTGGAACGAATCCTCTGATACAGTTACACTTCGGTGACGTATTCATGTCACAATAACTGTAAGGACCACAGATTTGGTACAGATCGCATTCGTCGTTAGGTAAAATCCAAATCAAATTCCATTCCAGTGATGTGTGATCCCATATGGACATCTGTAATAACCCTTCGGAAGCCAGTGTAACTCTCGAGTGGAGGCTTTGGTTGGTGACTTTGAAACTGTAAGCAACTTCCTCTCTGTTCTCTGTGGTTGGTATACCACTAAACCCGACTCCGTTCCACGGTCCGGATCGGTATAATAGAAACTCTTTCTTGTAAAGATACAACTCAGGTAGCACTTTAGTTTCTAGTTTGAACGTGAAGCCACCGTTTGAGGGATCATAAGGGGTTTTCCAAGAACTGAGGAAACTCTCGTGTCCTGTTTTGAGATTCCGACCAATTTTCATCTCCGGGAGTAAAGTATCCACCGGATAATCAAAGCTTTGCCACAAGAAACGATTTTGATATTTGCTTTGGGAGTCTCTAAGCACGAAGTTGCCGTTAGCGAGAAGCTCTGCCACGACCGGAGATCTCACCGTTCTTGTCAGATTCGTTGACCAGACAGGAGCATCGGAATGATCAAGGAGGACGAGGTTATCGTAAGAGATCTTTAATGTTCCAGTGGACTTGAAAAGAGGATTGTTTCTGTTGGCAACCCATACATAAGCTCTAGTAGAGGTTGACTTGTACCAAATCCCAAGATACCAACGATCACCATCTCGAGAGCTTGTTGTTGTGGTCTTAAAGAAACCAAGCTCGAAGACATCACCGGGAGACACAATGGTTCGGTTGCTTGAGATTGTCAGAATTTCTGTAGATGACAAAGTATTGATCGAGAACACATGAGGAAACAGAGCTAAGACAACGAACAAGAAGGAGAAAGTGTAATAAGAGTTTGGTAATGCGCCTCTCATCTCTCTCTTGACCACTTTGTTTCTTATGCTCTTCTTCTTTTCATTTATCCCTGTATATATAGATTTCTTCATTCAAATTTGCAGAATTTAGTGTGCATGTTGATTAACATTATAGTCAACAGACATGACAAATGTAATTTTCCACGTTCTTTGACTTTTCAGCACTTCATTAGTTGAGTTCAACAAACTATTGTCATTAGTCGATAACTTTGGCATGTGAAATTTTATTGTCTCATGGAACATAACATATGCTGTTCAACAAGTATATTTATTCATCCATGATCCTCGTCCCAAAAAAAGTCATGCTATGGATGCATACTTTAATTTTGATACGTTTTATGTGTTTTTTTTAGTCTTCTAGATATTATGGGTGGCCAGGCAAACATATTGTACCTTTTGAAATACATAATGGAAATTAGATATAACGGGAGTGTCCCGATCCAAACCCGAACTACTTTCCGTAGTATGTGGAATAGCCAAATAATTTTGCTTTTCAAATTTATAGTGATGAACAGAGTCAAATGCTCTTCGAGAGATGTCATGACGTGATGACGAAAGAAGTTAATCATAAGACATATAAATATAATTGTCAAAATTAAAACAAAAAGAATGCAACCATGCCAATATAATATAATTAAAAAGATGCCAAATCATAAGTCACAACGGCGCTTACTCAAACGTTATATTTTTGTGGATCTTGCGTTAAACCCAATATCACTTGCATGGACTATTGCCCTTTTGGAAAGAAAAAAAAAACCTCTATTAACTTATATGCACGAATCTAGAAGGTCAATGTTTTACGAGAGGAAACAAATCAGATTTCATATAACAATTATGCCTTCCATTCCATGATCTAAATATTGCTACATATTTGTTATTTTTTTATCACATAAATCATATCCTCCGAAACCTTACTTATAGCAAATAATTAATTTAGTAAGATTCACAATTAACTTTGGTAGATCACGTTTCATATGGAACACAAATTCACAAAACATATTAACCCACAAGTTCACATTATTCGTATATAACAACGTTATATCGCTCACAAATTTACAAACTGAAACCTCAAACTTTGTGGTACATTATTGAATATTCATCTCTTAGTAATGGCCAAAACTATACCAAAATCAGTTCCAATCTTATTGTTTGTCACGTTCTACTTATCGACACTAGGATTTATTAAAACTCAAACCTTCTCAAAAATCTCATCTCCATCTTCATTAGGTCTAAACCAAGAGAAACTAACCCATCTTCACTTTTACTTCCATGACATGTTTGGTCGCCACCCAACAGCAGTGAAAGTAGCCGAAGCCGCCCAAACGAACACATCTAAAACATATTTTGCTTCCGTGTTCGTAATGGACGATCCATTAACACTTCTTCCCGATGTAACCTCGAAGAGAATAGGGTATGCGCAAGGTATGACCGTATCCGCATCTCAGAACGAATTGGGACTGTTGATGATTTTCCATTTCGTGTTCACGGAAGGAGAATACAACGGGAGCACGATTAGCATTCTTGGACGCAACCTAGTGTTTTCAGATATCAGAGAAATGCCTGTGGTTGGAGGCAGCGGCGTGTTTCGATTCGCTAGAGGATATGCTGAAGGAAAGACTCATTCGTTAGATGTTAAGACAGGAAATGCTGTTCTTGAATACAATGTATTTGTCTTGCATCCATGATTTAGTATACAAATAACATTAAAAAGCTAATAGATTATCTGCCATTTTTGGTTTAATGTACCTTTTTAAATATTAAAATTATATAATCTTCTATAAAAATTTCTTCCTTCACATTCTTAATCCGGTTTATTGACTCTGGCCGATTTAACCGGATTGATTGGTTTGGATTGAATTTTAAATTTGTACTCCGGTATTCAAAATATGAGACCGACATTGCTATTGACGTACCAGGAGTTATGGGCCATAATGGGTCCACAGGCCCAATTATAATGACATATCCACACGTGTCGATCACTTTCATCGGTTTCCTCCACACGGCGATCGTTCGTCGTTAAAACACCTACCAATACCATCAATTCCCCGACGACGAGCAAAGCCGAGGACTGTTTGTAATCAAAAACTAGAGCAACTACGTTTCTGTCTGAATCGAACATTTATCACTGTGTTTAGATTCATTTTCACCTGGGTATTCTCGCAGGTAACAACACTCTTTGTGTTCTATTACATCTTCCATTTTCCTATTTTCCCATATGAGGTCTTAATGCGTAATCTCCGATTTCCTCTTTATTTTCGTCTGTAATTCCCTATAATGGGTGTAATAATCTTGCTAATTGCATGAAATTGTTGGCCGATTTGCTGTGTTGGTAAAGTATTAATGTGCGGCTTTGTGATCATGTATTGAGCATTGCAATTTTGATTTCAGCTTCAGCAATGCAGGCATGAAAGAGAAGAACTCCACTACCGCTTCTACACTTGGACGGATTTTAGCTACTTGTTCTAAACAGGTTTTTGTTCGGCAACTCCGATGATTCAGTTCCTTTTCTTTTCTGAATTTCTTGTGTCTCATTGGTTTCATTATGAATTTGTGTCTTGTAGAGCCAATCCTTGTTATTGACTTATAGTGCATTTGTCACAGGCTAAAGACTACGGGAGTTGTGTTGCATCTAAAGTTCATGAGGTTGAGAGAGATATTTGCCTGAAAGAGTTTCTTGCACTAAAGAGTTGTATGCAGCATACGGTATAAATGGATCTTTTATTGCAAGAGACTTATCTTTGTCATTGTATCCTCATCATTTTAGACTTATCTGTTCTACTATCATGTTTTGTTTTTTTCTTACTTTCAGATCCGGGGAAAGGCTTGAAATCAAAATTATAGTTATTCTCCTTCTCGTTAGAGGCATTTTTATCAGTACTGCTGGGAGTTTTTAACATGTACGCCTTTTTTACATTTTTACTTATTGTGAAATAATTCTGACTGTGCTCGCCTGTGATATGTTTTTCTTGTAAAACTTTAAGTGACTCAGTCCCATCTATTTCATAGGTATTCATTTTGGACTACAGTTTGGTTCCTTTGAGAAATTTGGAAATTTGAAAAGTTAGGATATGTCTTGCAGGATATCAAGTTCACAGGCAAGTGTTGATTCTGGTGCTTTATCACATGTCTATATACATCATCCATCCCTACGTTGCAATATTCCTGAATCCAGGGGGTTGTTCTATGATGATGCCAACAAATTGGTAATCTGTACCACATCTGATCAGGTGTGTTTTTCTCTTCCTTTGAAATGGTTTAGCCTGATGATCAATATCCTTGGCTGATTTCCTATTTTTTCTTATAGGTCTTTTCATGGCAAACATCCCCCTTTGACCCAGAAGTATTTCCTTCTATTGATTCTATAAGTGAGGGACCTATCCTGTCAATCAGATTCTCTCTTGATAAAAAAGTGATAGCTATCCAAAGATCCGACTGCGAAATACAGTTTTTTAATCGAGAGACCAAGAAGATACTTAACCACAAATGCAAGGTAGGATCAGAGAGCATTCTCGGATTCTTTTGGAGTGACTCTCCATTATGTGATCTTGCAATTGTAAAGACCAGGTAAACTCGCTTTGTTTTCTGCATTTTTTGACTACTCAGAACTGTTGACATTGCCTGCAACCGTTGCAGGTGAATTTTAAAGACTGATTCGTTGTAGTTGATAATTTTAACAAACTTGTTTAAACGGGAGTCTATTAGCTTGTAAGCCTGTATTTTAGAATAGTTGTATCCATTAACTAGGATTTTTAAGGCAAATAGCACTTTCAGAATCTGGTTATTGAGTCTTTACATTCTTTTCTCAATAGAGCGACCTATACGTAGTTGTTTATGTCTTCAGTTCTTCTGTTTTGGGATATATATTTAACATTTCGCTTATCATTTGTCTTTCTCTTATTTTTCTCCCCTCTAATGAAACACTTTTTTGTTTTTGTCTCAGTGGTATGGACTTGTTTGCTTGTGACTCTATGTTGAATTCACTACGTTTGGTGGAAACCAAAAAAGCGAATGTGAATTGGTACGTCTATACACATGAAACTCGATTGGTTCTTCTTGCGTCAGGGTTGCAATGCAAGACATTTAATGGATTCCAGGTAAACCCCTTGAAAAAGTAGAAAATAAATAAATGAATTTTGTTATGTGAAAGAACTTTTCCAACGGCGTTCACCTACAAGTTTCATACGGTTATTTAGCTGAACAACTTATTGAATGTTTTTTTCCAAACAATTGTGGTTGGAGCTCTAAAATTTGATCCACTTTTCCAGCTTTCCTCTGCAGGAGTTGTCCGTTTACCGAGGTTTGAGATGACCATGGCTCGATCTGAATCAAATAGTAAACCTATTCTCTCTGCTGGAGATCTCCACTTAGTCACTGTGTAGGATTCTTATCTGTGTTTCTCTTTTCGTCCTATGTTTTATCATTTATCGCACTACATACCTGGAGAGTAAATCTGTATCACTCTCTTTCAGCTACGGCCGAATATATTGCTTACAAGTGGACGGGGAGGCAATGCTACTGCATCTATACAGGTTTTACCGAGATGCAGTTGTTCAACAAGTAAGTTTCCTTTTCCTCAGTTACTGGTATCTGGTTATTTCACTGGATTATGCACACTTAATCTTTATTGAACATGTTGTAGACTTGTCTGAATAGTATGCATGACCTTGTGTCTCTTTGAATTGAAATTTTCTGCGACTCCTTGAGTTTGACTTCTAAAATTTAAGTTGAAAGTTAATGGGTAAATCATTGCACATTAGTTACTCTCATTGCAACTGCAAGATGAGCGTAACCTATACATAATTTAACCTAATATTGTTGTTTCTTTAGTTATGTTGATAAATTTGGCATTGCAAAACAACTTATCATTGTTTCTTACATAATATCATTTTTAAAGTTCTGCTCTTTCGTTGTTCATTCCATGGGTTCTTATTTACAGGGTTCTTTACCGATGTACTCAAGTAAATTGTCGGTGAATGTGGTCGACAATTTATTGCTTGTGCACCAAATCGATGCAAAGGTCGTCATCATCTATGACTTATTTGCTGATTCTCGAGCTCCCGTATCTGCGCCTCTTCCTTTGCTGTGGAGGGGTTACCAAGGCCCAGACACATCATCTCAAGCTGCTAACAAGGAAATTGATAGCTCAGAATCATCTACAAGCAATGAAAACGTAGTCATGTATGAAGATGGCTGGACCTTTCTGGTTCAAGACCTTATTCTGGATCAGACTAACAAGGTTCTATGGAAGATACATTTGGATCTCGAGGCAAGTTGGCTTTCTTTGGTTCATCCAGATGGCAGTCAATTCTTAGATATTTCGCAAACGCTCAGTATCTAATATTATTTGCTGCAGGCAATTTCCGCTAGCAGCTCAGACAGGACGTCTCTTCTAGAATTCCTGCAGCGAAGGAAGTTGGAAGCAAATAAGGTCCCACACTTTCTGTTACTGTGTGTTTTAGATAGGAGTTTAAGTAAGCTTGATGAAGCACCTGTTTGTAGCAGCATATAGTTGTGGAATAAAACATAGTGAAAAAGAGTGTTGGTACTTCAGTTATGGTTTTTGCCAGTTAGAGAAGGTTATAGACAAGTCTAACTTAGGATAAACCTGGTGCGTGTTTCCATGTTAAATGGTTTGCAGCGGTTCATGACTCTTTTTATATGATAGTAGAGTCTCCAAGAAAGTTGGTTTACGCTAAGTGTTCGGCGTCATTGAGTAGTAATCGTAGTTGGAGCTTTTGATGGTGTTGTACTGTTGGTAAATAATATTGTTGACTATGTTAATTCAGGCCAAACAACTGTGCTTGGGGATAGCAAGGGCTATTATTTTGGAACGTCGACCAGCAACTCAGGTTACTCAGGCAATCGATGTACTTGTCACAGCATATTCCAACTCGGTTAAAGCCGGTACATACAAGGAAATAAAGAATGAACAGGCCACTGCATCTACTCCAACCGCTGGTGCATCTCCTGGTAAAACCGTTGAACCTGAAATATTGATTTAGGCATGAATACTCTAAAAGCATAACAATCTCTTAACACATCTTCTCTCTGAAGATAACGAAAGGCATAGGCCATCTGGAAGCAATATTGGTGAAGATGTTGAAATGAACCCATCGTCTTGTTCAAAGGAGAACATGTTTTGTGCTGATGAGGAGCAGGAATCTCAACTTTCGTCACCAGCAATTTCACCCGATGAGCTCTACAAGTTTGTATTTGCTTCTGTGGAGGAAATGATGGTTGAGGAATCAGAGTATCTAGTTGCTATCATCACAGAGTTTCTTCGCAGGTAAAATTAACTCTTTGTTCTTTCTGTTTGGGAGTTCAGACTAAAGAAACTTGGTTTTGCCATAGATCTAGTTTCAGTTTCACCAATTTTGCGTTTCTTACTTTGGTTCGTTTGTTGCAGTATAAGTGCAGAAAAGCTCAAAGTGGACCTTAACATCTATGTGATGACCATCAGACTTTTAGCTTACAGTAAACGATTTGCAGAACTGTCGCTATACACCACAAACAAGGTTTGCATTTTATCCTTCCTCTGTAAACACAAAACCCTCTCATATTCTCAAGAGCATGGGCTACATTACATTTTCCTGCAGATAATCGAACCATCAAAGGAAGTCGCGTTTCAACTTCTCGAGAGTGGTCGTCAAAATGTCCGGGTAAGGAAACTTGGGCTTGATATGTTGAGACAGCTTTCATTGCACCATGATTACATCTCCTCCCTCGTGCAAGATGGATACTATCTTGAAGCTCTGCGATATGCACAGAAGCACAAGGTACAATTTCCTAACAGATTAAATTACCCATAATATAAGCTGTGGATGTATCATCACTGAATAATCGTTTCGGTTTGGTTCATACTGTGTATGGGAACTGCAGGTGACGAGTGTGCGATCGTCGCTGTTTCTAGAAGCAGCATTCGCGGCGAATGATCTGCAGCATCTGGCTGCAATATTGAGGGTCTTGTCGGAACTGATACCTGGGTTTAAAGAAACTTCAGAGTATTACACATTCTATGGCCTTCTCAATGACACAAGTTCCTCAGTTGCTGTCTGAGAGAGCCATCTCTCACCACATTTGGTGTTCAAGAAACCTCAATAATCAATCTTATTTTGATTCGCCAACTGGATCTTAATAACGAAATGCTGTTGTTGATCATATCATTTTATGTTCTGGTTCCTTAGAAAGTAATGATAACTTGCCAGTTTTCTTGTTACATTGTTTGATAATAAAATAAAAAGAAAAAAAAAACCAAAATTAGATAAAGTTTAGTTGAAATATCAAATCTCTCTTTTATGTTAAAGATTGATTATGATATTAAGTCTTAAAAAAATACTGTCATCTCTGGAAAATCGTTAGTTAAGATATCATTATAAGTAGGTCCAAGCTGTGAGTGAGACACTTGAATGTTTCTAATTATCTCTGTAACACATCTTTACCCCTTCATTAAATATATGTACATAAGTAGTAGTAGTCTCGTGAATCTCAATTGGATGTAATAAAATAAAAACAAAATCCTTCCCATCAAACTGCCAAAGTCAAAGTTATAAAATAAATAAATAAAATATATATATATATATTTATAAAATTATTCTTTTGTGAGATTTTAGAGACTTCTTTTATTCTCTAGCTTGGGGAAAAAAAAAAAGAAAAGTAATCGTCACTCTCTTTCCTAACCGTATCCGTGAAGGCAAAAAAATACGTATAAACAGATACGTACACAGAGAAAAAACGTAAGTAAATGTAAAAGGTATGTGTGTACTCTCGTTCGTTCTCCTAAAAGCCTTTCTCTCTCACCTGTACCTATTTTATTATGGTGTTTTAGTTTACGAGAAAACCAAACCCACACAATCTCCAATTCAACTTTGTTTGGGATTTAATCAACTCTCTCTACCTCTTTTACTACAATCGTTATCTTACGAACAATCTGATTCTCCGTTTGAGATCTCTTCTCTTCTCTTTTATCTTTTTCCAATACGATATCGGGGGGGTTTTTTTTTTTTTTTTTCTTTCTTTCTAAATTTGAGCTGCGATGCTCCTCCTTTGATTCATTCACTTGAGGTACTCATTCTTCTTTCTGTCTTCTTTAGTAAAAATGCCGTTAGGTTTCCGTGAAATCCGCTGATAATTCGATTTTTTATATATTTCAAATTGTTTCAGCTCTTGCATTAGTAGATAGATTGGGGTTTTGTTTTGTTATGAATTTGTTCATTTGGTATTCTTCTTCTAGCTTCTCTGCGATTGTGATTCTCTGAGTCATAGCTTATTGTTTAGCTGTTTTCGTCTCTTTTTTGCCCCAATTTTTTTTAATTGGAACTTTTTTTTTTTTTTGGTTTTCTTTTGGTGGCTTCGGCATGAACTGTGAGGGAAAGCAGGGGTCCTACTGCGTAAGTTTAGGCTTTTTTTTTTCTTTTCTTCTTCTTCTAAGTCTCTTTGCTTTTTAGCTTTACTGCTGCTAATTCACTTTTAGGCAATTGTTTTATAATTTCATGGAAAGCTAGAGACAACCTTAATGAAATGAAACTGCCCACTTTTTCATGGTTTTTAGTGTTGTTGTTAGAGCTGACGAAAGAAATAAAGAAAGCTTTTGATACCTGGTTGGTCATTTTCTTCATTTCTTGAGACTTTTTTGGAACATTTTACTATTTGTTTACAAAATGGGAAATAATTTGTGCTTTGAGTCAATATATTAGTCGGATTCATGAGTTTTCTCTGGGGATTTTTCTTCTGTTTGATTGGTGGAGATGTTGTCACCTAGGAAAATGCTTGAGAAACTTAATCCCCTTTAGTTTGAGTTTGGAGTTCAGTTCATGAAGAGGTGAAGCAGTCAAATGCTGTTTATTGATCGATTTTGTACTCGTGTCTTCATTCAGTGTTCTGGTGGTTTGACTTAGAGTTGCGATGGCATCGAGACAAGGAGCAAAGTCGAGAAAAGGAGGGTCTAGCAATTTGAAAGGTGCTGATTCTACTGCATCTTCAACAACTTCGTCTTCGAAGCTTTATCAAGAGACATCTATTGATGGCCATAGCTCCCCGGCTTCTTCATCTGCTCAAAGCAAGCAGCACTTCTTCTCACCTGATTCCTTACCACAAAGTGCTCAGCGTTCTAAAGAAAACGTCACAGTGACAGTTCGCTTTCGCCCACTCAGGTTCCTCGTGATATGTTTTGTATAGGCTTGCAAATATTAGGTTGATCTTTGTTCTGTGAATTTGATATATATTATCCTTGATGTAGTCCAAGAGAAATTCGCCAAGGGGAGGAAGTCGCATGGTATGCAGATGGGGAAACAATTGTGCGAAACGAGCATAATCCAACAATAGCTTATGCCTATGGTTAGTCTTAACTTATGTGGTATACATTTCAACTTCGTATCTTAAAGAATGAAAACAGTTATATAATTGGATATTCTTCCTTATTTGATGTTTGGATCTTGCATATTGGTTTCTTGAAGTGAGCTTTCTGTCTGTTAATGATTTATTCTCCTTCTGGCAGACCGTGTCTTTGGACCCACAACCACAACACGCAACGTCTATGATATTGCTGCACACCATGTTGTTAATGGGGCTATGGAGGGGATAAATGGTATGAAATGAAACAGTTTTAATGGCCAATCTAGTTTGTATTAAGAATTCATTTTCTGAGTTAACTCCTTTATGAAGTGCATACAATTTTCCATATCCGATGTTGAAAGAGCACGCAATTTTCCAGTTCTACGATATTGATCATTTATGCTATGTCAACAAGGCTTATCCTAATTCATAAGAATAATAAAAATATCTGACTAGATTTTTGACTTAATGAATGCTAAAATCCTCAGGCTAATTTGACTTTAATTTGTTTAATGTTAATCCAACCACAGGGACCATTTTTGCATATGGAGTGACAAGCAGTGGAAAGACTCACACAATGCATGTAAGATCCCTTCATCTGGATACTTTTTACTTTTTCAGCTTGTTACATAAAAGAAAGTATCACTGGTATATCTTTCTAAAATTTAGTTCAATGTGTCATTTAATGATATAATGCTTTGTCGAAGTCCCATATTTGTACCCTTCGCCTCTGACTAGGATAGCCACAATGTACCATTTAAAATATCTGATAGATTTGGTTGGTGTTTTTGGTCCAAATGTCAGGGTGACCAGAGATCTCCTGGTATTATACCGTTAGCAGTGAAAGATGCTTTCAGCATCATCCAAGAGGTACTTTTTAGGATGTTGTTTTGTCATATTCCCTGGTCCAATTACAGCGATCTCACATATTCATTTTCTTACAGACTCCTAATCGAGAATTTCTTCTGCGTATTTCCTACATGGAAATTTATAATGAGGTGCTATTATTTACGTACTTTTCTTCCCTGCTCTGTTATCTATATTCAATTTCAGCAGTAATGGAGAGAATTATTCTGCCTCTAATTTTCCTTAATATTACTATCCTTAATGTTCACCTTATTTCAGGTTGTCAATGATTTGTTGAATCCAGCAGGACAAAATTTGAGGATCAGAGAAGACAAGCAGGTATATGTTTCAGCTTCAGATGCCTTTTGTTACTTTTCTGTTGAAAACATCCGTAGTGCTGCTCTTACTGACTTGTAATATCTTTGTCGTGATTACAGTGCTCATAATTTAATCCCAAAATCTTAGCATCATATATTAATTTATTAGGAAACCATGTTTAACCGTTTAGTACCTGGAAAATACTGGTTCCATTTTTCTTATGAGATTTTATCTCTGTGGGTACTCTGCTATTACAATGTTAATATGTGGCCCTTCGTTTCGTTTTGATGTTCTGGGTCACATTGCTTACTCAAGTAGAATTGACGTTGATCCTTTTAATAACCATTTGAACTGAGAATTTTATAATGAGCTTCTCATGACCTCTATTGCTACAAGTGTCTTTTTCCAAGTTGTTCAATTAAACTTATCTTTGTTATTGACTCTAGGGAACCTTTGTCGAAGGGATTAAAGAAGAAGTTGTTTTATCTGCTGCTCATGCGCTTTCTCTTATTGCAGCTGGAGAAGGTATGTGGTGCCTTCACCTTTTCTTTTATTTAAAGAAATGAGTTTACTTTACAACCACAACTCCAGCAAAGACTGTTGCAGGCATTGTACATTTATTAAAGATTTATATATCAGAAAGTGGTACTCCTCGACCTGCTTGAGGCCATACAGAACGTTCAAAAGTGTGTTTTGCGTTTATTTATTATGATAGAGCAGTTCTAAAGAGTTATTTTCTCTTTCTTGTTTCCAGTAAATCCCTTTCATTCTTAATCCTTGTCATGATCTATTAAATTTTCTTCATCGTTTTCTTATCATTTAAATCATATTGTGTTCATGGCAGAGCAACGACATGTGGGATCCACAAATTTTAATTTGCTGAGCAGCCGGAGCCATACAATATTTACGTTGGTATGTAAATATTCTCTTTAAAATATTGAAAAAACTGCATCTTTGTGAAGTTGCTATATCATTACGTTGGTATGTAAATATTTTTTCACGTGATTACACTTGTGAAGTGGATGGATACACACAAAATCCGAGTTTATTTTGTATTACTGTTAGGGTAAAAATTAACTAATTTTCCCCTATAATCGCCTGAATGCTCAAAATGGAATACTGAAGAATTATACTTGGTTTTTTTAATCAGCACAAGTTGTGTAGTATGTTCTTTCATATATTTCCTTTTGTTCAAGGAATTTATATTCTCCTTTATTCTAATCCTAGTTGTTTAGTCACATTAACTCATATAGTAAACTAATTCGGATGCAGACGATAGAAAGTAGTCCCTTAGGTGACAAGAATAAAGGGGAAGCTGTACATCTCTCCCAGCTGGTAAGCTCATCTTGTATCTAGTGATATTATGTATGGTTATGGGTTATTAAAAAGGTGAATCTGATATTAACTGCCCATTATTTCTCTCATATCTGCAGAACCTCGTTGATCTGGCAGGTTCCGAGAGTTCAAAGGTTGAAACGAGTGGTGTAAGACGCAAGGAAGGATCATATATCAATAAAAGTTTGCTGACTTTAGGGACTGTGAGTTTTTTCTTAGCACAGTTTTCACTTAATTAACAATAGGTTTTGAAGTTCAGTTAAATCCAAGGACTTCTTTGACTTATTCCTTTACAGCAGATTTGATAATAGGACTGTTTTTCGTGTTGTATATATTATTAAGCACACTTTTAATCACCTTACCGCCTCTGCATCATTTTGCTTGCTACTCGTATCTCAGATCTCTTCTTGTCCAAACCTTATAATTAAACAGTTTTCTACTCTTGTTTTATCTTCGTAATTCCTACCCTGTCATGTTTTAAGTATTCTTTTGTTGGCTGAATTTGTATAGTTCTGTTGTGATGTTATAGGTGATATCGAAGCTTACGGATGTGAGGGCTTCACATGTACCATACAGAGACTCTAAGTTAACCAGGATCCTTCAGTCCTCATTGAGTGGTCATGACCGAGTATCTGTAAGTCTTGTTTGAGCTGTTCTCAATCCTCTTGATTCAGTAATTATGAAATCTACATGATTATCAACAGGGTAACAACTTCCTGATAACTTTATGCCCACATCTTGATAGTAGTATACTTTACTGATTAGATGTTTCTCTGGATATGGTAGCTCATTTGTACAGTGACTCCTGCATCAAGCAGTTCAGAAGAAACACACAACACTTTGAAATTTGCTCATCGTGCAAAGCACATTGAGATTCAAGCTGAGCAAAACAAGGTTTTCCACGCATATTTTCTATCAGCTCTTATTTTTGCACTGAAGGTCTTTCTTGGTCTCTAACTCTATAAAATTGTAGATAATTGATGAGAAATCATTAATCAAGAAGTACCAACACGAGATTCGCCAACTGAAGGAGGAGTTGGAACAGCTTAAACAGGTAATTGTACCAGTTACTCAGTTGAAAGATATTGGTGCAGATGATATTGTTCTCCTGAAGCAGAAGGTATGCTCAGATTTTATATTTTCTAGCCTGGCAAACTTGATTTGTTTTGTTGTATTCATCCCTATTTAGGCTTTTGTAGTGGAGTTAGGGATGAGTTTTCTGTGTAGAGCTCCAATCTTGAAAACTTGAAATTTGCTTTTCCATTATCTTGCATGCTCGTTCCACTCCTGACGTCAGCTTCTTTCAACCCTAACCATTTGCTGTTTGTGATTAATACTATGTCAGTACGGTTGAAAGTAAACTAAATAGCTTGTAATAAAAAATATATATATATACTTGGAAGAATGTTTATTTTGTGGTAAACTGTGAACAAAACTGCTAGCTTTTCCTTTTTCATTGAAAAAGGAGAAAAAATTAAAATTTTGTTCGGCCCTGATGTTTTCTGGGAACAATTTGTCAGAAAGAATATAATAGCGGATAGAGGTCAATTTTGCTAGAGGTCATTCTGGACGCATAATGCAACATTTTACCAATATGACCACTGTTTCCGTCCATTTATTTATAACTTTAGTTATATATGATAAGACCAGTGTGAGGACGTTCTATGTATTGCCTTTTGGTTTACAATCAAACATCAGAGATAATCTGTTGTAACCTGGTTGTCATTTTCTTTGCTATATAACAGCTAGAAGATGGTCAAGTCAAGCTGCAATCCAGACTTGAAGAAGAGGAAGAAGCTAAAGCAGCTCTCTTGAGTCGAATCCAACGGTTGACGAAACTAATTTTGGTGTCGACTAAAAATCCACAAGCATCTCGACTACCTCACCGCTTTAATCCTCGGAGGAGACATTCATTTGGTGAAGAAGAGGTAAAACCACTGATATATCCTAGATTTTATAAAAGTGGCTTCCATGTTTCTTTCTGGGGATGGTTCACTTTGATCTGCGGGACTTAAGATCTATTACACAAGTTTACTAGCTTCTTTGGCTAATCTTGGTTGATGATGCATATTCAGCTTGCTTACCTACCATACAAGAGGCGGGACATGATGGACGATGAACACCTTGACCTGTATGTTTCTGTGGAGGGAAATAATGAGATCAGAGATAATGCGTATAGAGAAGAAAAGAAGACCCGGAAGCATGGATTATTAAACTGGTTAAAGCCTAAGGTATACAAATGATTCAAATTTCTTACATAGCATTGTCCATTTTGCTGTGGGTTATTCTTGTTCGTATCAGAATTGCATCGGGCCGCTATAGGCTTTTACTGTTGTAACTGTTTCACGCACTCACTATAGATTTCTGGAATGTGCTTCAAAGAATAATGCTAATGGAAGTAAGGAGTCATAATCCTACGGTCTTATGTCCTCTTAGATGCAATTTCTTCTTTGATTTTTTGGTGCCTCTCTTGTCCCCCTTTTTTAATCAAAGCTTACTTTTTCCTATCAGAAAAGAGATCACAGTTCAAGTGCCAGCGACCAGTCAAGTGTGGTCAAATCTAACAGCACACCATCAACTCCTCAAGGGGGAGGCAGTAATCTGCACACAGAATCAAGACTTTCAGAAGGCTCGCCTTTGATGGAACAACCATCAGATCCTAGGGAAGACAGAGAAGCTGTAGAAGACAGTTCTCATGAAATGGAGATTCCGGAGGTACATAAGAGATATTTTCATAATTCATTCCGGTTCCTGCACTTTGTTTTACAAGATTTGTTTGCACTTGTTCCCAGACGAGCATTAAATTGAGCGATGAGTTGGATCTCTTGAGGGAACAAAAAAATATTTTATCTGAAGAGGCAGCGCTGCAATCAAGTTCCTTAAAACGATTGTCAGATGAGGCTGCAAAGTCCCCTCAAAATGTAGAGATTGAAGTAATAATAATCACCCTTTTCATATCTCTATCTAGTTGTTTAAATCTAGCAAATATTCACCTTCTTGGTTCTCGTTGTTACTTAGGAGGAAATTAAAGTACTCAGTGACGACATCAAAGCAAAGAATGACCAGATTGCAGCGTTGGAGAAACAAATCTTTGATTTTGTTATGACATCATATGAGGCATTGGATAAATCTGATATCACGCAGGTAGGTTCACATTGTCAAATATTACGCAGTGACCTTTTTCATCTGCCATTTATTTCTCAAGTGATTTTCTATTATCTTCAGGTAGTTGCTGAGCTAAGGGATCAACTTGATGAGAAGTCTTTTGAACTCCAGGTGATCGATTTGTTAAATGCTTACGCAATACTTCTTCATCTATTGCTACAGAACTTAGAGATGGTTTTGCTATTTGCCTGGATAATATTATTTCTCTTAGCTCAATATAGTGTCTCCTCATACCTTAATAAAGTTGCTTCTGTCAATAATGTATAATACCAGTGCCAAAACGCCAAACTACACTAAAAATGAAGCCGCTTTATGTTTTTTCTCTGATTCTTCATTTTGTTTCCAGGTTAAAGCTGCAGATAATCGCATCATTCAAGAAACACTCAATCAAAAGGTTAGTAGACTGTCTTTGACTTCGAGACTAGGTTTATAATGTGTAAAAGAAGTCAATAACCGATGAAGTATTTTCTGCAGACATGTGAATGTGAAGCGTTGCAAAACGAAGTTGCAAACCTAAAGCAGCAGCTCTCTGATACCCTGGAACTAGCACAGGTCTCTCTTTATACATGTCGTTACACATTGTTATTTGCAAAAAACCATGCTTTTCACCAATCTTCTTCTTATAAGCCAAGCCACATGATGCTTAACCAAATTCTATTTGCTCTCTTGACATAAAAGGGAACTAAGATTGAAGAGCTAAAACAGAAAGCTAAGGAACTAAGTGAATCAAAGGAGCAATTAGAACTCAGAAACAGGAAACTTGCAGAAGAGAGTTCATATGCGAAAGGTCTTGCATCAGCAGCTGCAGTTGAGCTCAAGGCATTATCCGAAGAAGTGGCAAAGCTTATGAATCAAAACGAGAGACTAGCAGCCGAGCTGGCAACACAAAAGAGCCCAGTCGCACAACGTAACAAGACAGGAACACCAACAACAAATGTAAGAAACAACGGAAGAAGAGAGAGTCTTGTAAAGAGGCAAGAACAAGAAACCTCATCAATGGAGCTGAAGAGAGAACTGAGGATGAGCAAGGAACGTGAGTTATCATATGAAGCTGCACTTGTTGAAAGAGATGAGAGAGAAGCTGAGCTCGAAAGAATAGTAGAAGAAACGAAACAGAGAGAAGCATATCTGGAGAACGAGCTTGCTAGTATGTGGGTTCTTGTTTCTAAGCTGAGAAGTTCTCAAGGAGCTGATTCAGAAATCTCTGATTCTATATCAGAGACACGACAAACCGAACAAACAGACCGATCATTTTGAGAAAAAAAAAAAGACAACAACGTAAGTAGGATATGTTTGTGCAGTGATTCAAGAGTTTGCGTTTGGGGTATTTGCGACTTTGTTTGTTTGTTGATAACTTTTGTAAAGAAGATTCAAATGAAGAGAACTATTCACGTCTCTTTTCCTTAACTTCCATATATCGAATCAGAATCCAAACATCATAACATTTGAGTAAAAAAACTTGAAACTGTTTCTTCATCAGACTGTTCAAAAACAAAAAAAAATCAAAAAGGAGAGAGTAATGATCGATCATACTGATTGATTGATTGATTGATTGATCTCAGTTGGTCTTGGGATCAGGCATTGGGAACAAACCACCAGCACCAGCAGTTCCTCGCGGCGGAGAAAACCCTAGAAACTTCTGAAGATTGGTTCTGATACTAATCGAACACAACAGATAAAGAAACGCCATGGAACAATCCGTCGGATCGTCACCTTTCAATCCCCTATGACTCATCTTCTTCACAATCGTGATCGGATGAAACGGAAGCTTAGCGACGACTTTACCTTCGAAGAGTGAATTAAGCAATCCGAAGACGACGAAGAGAACTAAAGCCACAACAGCGCCGGATTTGAATTTAAAGAGAGACAGATCTCGGCTCGATTCTTTCAAGCTTGTTTCGACGCGATCGATCTTCTTCGTCTTCGATTTCTTTATGGATAGCTTCGAAGATGGATTCTCAGTCTTCATCGTCTCGAGCTTCTTCGCGGCCTTGTCAATGGAGTATTTCAAGGACTTGTAGGAGGTTGTGCGGTAGATTAAGATCCATGAGATTGCTTCACAGACCAACGCTGTGCAGAATGAGATTCCGACGACGGTTAAACTATCGGCGTATTTGAAAGAAGCGAAGAGAGGCATCGTAGTCGCCATTGTTGCGCTTAAAACTTGAGTTTGGATTTGATTACACACTCTTCTCTTCTCTCAATTCTTGGATTTGGAGAACTTTAAAGTTTAAAGAGGGCAAAAGAATAAATAAAGAAAGTTTCGGGGAGCGTAAGAATATTTCTCAAATTTACCAATTGGTCCCAATTGTTTATTTTGATAAATAAAACCCAAATTTATAAATCAAACTCTTTGGCAAAGCAGTATAAACAAATATAACATCACCAGAGAGTTATTATTACATTATATGTAGATGTCTATTTAGTATTTACAATGAAGAGGCAAAACAAAAAGAAGTTTTCGAGTTGAAGTTAGAGAAGAGGCTTAAGAGTGTTCTTAGGAGCACTAATCCATGGAGTGTCAGCAATAGCAAATCTCCACAAGGCATTGACATGTTGTGGCAATGCGTAATCAATTCCAACGCGAGGACCAACCACTATTTTCTCCACTTCTTCTCCTCCATCCAGAAGCTCCAATCCTCCTGTGTCCCATTCATTTATTTGTACAAAATTTAAACAGTCTCTTAAGAGAGAGAGTCTAGTATACTTCATTAACTGAATTGGTTTATGGACTAACCAGGAGAATAAAGTGGATGATGAGACCACTCTGTTGAGAGTCCAAGCGCTTGTCCCACCTGCTTGAGAAGCACAGATAAACAAAAGCTGATTATGCTAGAGGACTTACCAGGAATACTCTCATTGTTTATATCATGATCTAAATGTTCCTCAGCTTTACATCTTTTTAAATATAGTGGAGAGCATATGAATTGCAGAGCAGCAGAGTAATCGAATCTCTGCATTGCAGATTTGTAGGGCTAATGCAAGCTGTAAAATTAAAATTGTAGAAGTCAGACAAACCTTTCCTGGTCCATTTAGAAGAACGGGTTTGTCAGTTTTCAGGCCACGGCGCTCCTGTATGGTCTCAAGTCCTGCAACACCATATTATCAGCCTTCTAAGCCAACAAAAGATTGATAAAACCAGTTATAGATGTAAAAACAGTATCAATCAACCAATTGATAACTAAGTTTAAACATGCTTAGATATAATAAAGATATCTTTCTATGAATCCAAAACCAGTAAAAGATGCAACTTTAAGGCCATAAACAAATTAAAAAAGAGTGAAACGAGGAAAGTTTCAGCGCTCAAGTATCAGAACTTTAAACTGTTTAATGTGAACAGATGAACTAACCGGCAACAGGAGAACAAGACCGGATCAAAACAGCGGCTCCAACTCCTTCCTTATCAGCAACAATATTGAGCATCATATGGAGACCATAACATAGATAAACATAAGCATGTCCTCCTGGTCCAAACTAAAGAGTAGCAGAAACCACAATTTTTCAGATCAAGTCATCATTTTGTATGTAAGTAAATGCATGGTAACAAGCAAAATGAAGAAAACTCACAACTGGTGCCGTCCGTTGGGTGATCCCAAATCGTCCATGGCAAGCTGAATCATTTGGTCTATAAGCTTCTACCTACCAAAAGAAGGAACATGATTAGAGAGTTGTAAACTACAATTGTAGTTATTCTTTTGTTGTTCGTATCTTCTTAATACCCATTTACTAAACAATCTAATTAGAGAATCAAACAATCCCAAAGCAAAACCTTAAATCATCCTTTCTCAGGAAACAAAAAGAAGAAACAAAAAAGCAGAATCGTCGTGAGTCTGACCTCTGTAATTCGCAGCACGACATTGTCTCTCCTTAGGAACTTCCCAAGCAAACGTGGGGCAAGATCAAGGGCGTCGATTTGAAAGAACTCAGGAGGCATTAGCTTCATCTCGGAGTCCGAGGAGGTATGGGACTTTGGGTATTCGGGGTTGACCCGAACGGCTCGAGTCTTAGAACAGTTTTTTGTCTTTTGTGTCCGTCGTAGGACTAGTCGGGGGTTTGTAACATTGGATCCTCCCGATTCATCATTAACCCGCTTCGATCGACGAGTCGGCGTTTTCATTGCAACAGAAAAAGCTTTGACTTTTTCACAAAAGTGTGAGAACGTTGACCTTACTTAATCGTTGATTATATTTGGCGGGTGATGATGTTTAATGCTGTCCGAAACAATCTAGTCTGGTGCCAACTTTGTCATCGACATAATTTGTGACTAGCGGAGTTGCACCTATGTCATATTTGTGACTAGCGGAGTTGCACCTATGTCATAAACTCACAAACGGCAATTAGTCTAGTATCGTCATTGTATAATTCCTCTTCAAATCACATGTTTTAACATAAACAAACAATCCAATACTTCCTAATCACTCTATTTACTAATTTAGGTTATATTTTTTTTGGTGGATTATATTTTAGATTGCATGGAAACAAAAACGGATACATAAAAGTAAAACGTTTCATACAGGAAACAATTTTTTTTTAAAATAAGAAATAGAAACATTTTGTAAACATATATATATATATAGTTAATAAAATACCAAGCATAAAAACTATATTAAAAGAAATATTTGAAATAACACAAATTATATCAGATAGTTGAACTAAAACACTAGTAAAGTAATAATATTATAATTTATATGTATCATGTATTCTTATATTTCTAAATTAATTTTTATTAAGTTTCTAAAAAAAAAAAAAAAAAGTTTCCATCGCTTTCCAAAACGAAAGGAAAACTGAAAACCAATTTAAAAAAGAAATTTATAAACATAAAACTACAATTTTCCTAATTTTTTTTTTAAGTGAAAATCTACATCTTTAGAGAATAGAAACCCTAGAAGCAGTTTTTTTTCTAAAATTCTAGAGACTTCCTCTCGTAAACGTTTCAAAATTATTTAGTTAAAAAACTTTTTTATTATTTTTCTTTTCTCAATTGGAACAAAAAAAAAAACTAAAAAAACCCTTATTCTAGAGGGTTCGTTTGCCTGATTCATTAATCTAAAAAGGTTCTCTCCCTATAGTTTGAGCTGCTAAATCCCAAATCTCAACGAAATCAACTTCTTCGTCTCTGCTTCTCTCTGCTCTCAGTAGCTTTTTAAATCTCTCAATCCTTCTTGGTAAAGCTTTCCCTAATCCCATCTCCATGGCAAAGTTCGGCGAAGGTGACAAGCGATGGATCGTAGAAGACAGACCCGACGGCACCAACGTCCATAACTGGCACTGGTCCGAAACCAATTGCCTTGAATGGTCTCGTAACTTCTTCACCAAACAATTCTCCGGCGTTGTTATCCTCGCCGGCGAAGGCAATCTATTCATCAAGGTCACTAAGATCGACAAGGTCGAAGGCGAAGCTTACGTGAATGTACGCAAGGGGAAGATCATCCCTGGCTACGAGCTTAACGTCTCTTTGTCTTGGGAAGGCGAGGCGAAAGATTCCGATGGCAAGACGCTGTTGAAAGCTGATGGATTGGTTGATATGCCTTATATCTCCGATGAGAATGCTGATGAAGATCCGGAGATTAGGTTTACGGTTAAGGACGAAGGACCGATTGGGAAGACTTTGAAGGAGGCTATGGTGAAGAAGGGGAAATCGATTATTCTGGAGAAGGTTAGGGTTTATGTTGAGGCTATGGCTAAAGGGGGTCCTTGTAGGGATGAGTTGGAGACGAAGAAGGTTGCGCCGAAATCTGTAGCGGCTGGATCAGCTTCAGTGGCGGTGGAGAAGTCTGGTGGTGGTGTCCCTGCTGCTGCTGCGGCGGCGGTGGAGAGTAAGGTAGTGAAGGAGAAGAAGACTGTGAAGACTAAGGAAGGGTTTAAGACTATTACTATGACTGAGAAGTTTAGTTGCAGAGCTAAGGATTTGTATGAGATTCTTATGGACGAGAATCGCTGGAAAGGATTCACGCAGAGCAATGCTAAGATTAGTAAAGATGTTAATGGTCCGATTAGTCTCTTTGATGGGTCTGTCACTGGAATGAATGTTGAGCTAGAAGAAGGCAAATTGATTGTTCAAAAGTGGAGATTTGGGAGCTGGCCTGATGGTCTTGATTCAACGGTTAGTTTAGTGATCTTTGTGAATGGCCAAACGTATTACCCTGATTTTAGATTTGATTGTGGTTGATGTTGGCTTTTGTTTTGATTATTCAGGTGAAGATTGTTTTCAAGGAGCCTGAACCAGGTGTCACCGTTGTCAATCTCACTCACACTGACGTTCCTGAAGAGGACAGGTTAGTTTTGCTTATGTCATGTCTCTTCCTTATAATGAGTTTCTCTTGATTCTGAGTCTGAACTTGAAATTAGGATAAAAAATAATGGAACTTTAAAGTTTAAATCTTAACATGCTATTCTTCATTAGAAGCATTGAGTGACTTGTTTTGTGTTTGGTAGAATGCAATGAATTCATCTGGAATTTGGACTGCGTTATTAAGAACTTTTCTGACGATGTAGTGTACAAAGCTAATTCCTAGGGACTATTTAAGCCAACTAAATTTACAGGTGGCCGACACTATTGTTAACTCTAGTATCTACGCGTATCCTCTTGCCACTAATTAACTTGCTGTATGTAGCCTTACTTAGTTGATGATCTCTTCTAGTCTTCCCTCTAGTGACTCGCCTTTGTTTCCCTCTAGTAAATCTGGTTTGCTGAATTGGTTGGTATATGATATAAACACTCATATAGGACCATGGGTTTAAATAGAGAGAATCTCGAAATTTCCCAATGACTCACAAGTCTGTTCAGTCTACTATGTTTTTGCCACTAACTCTTAGGTTATGTTGATGATAGAACTCTTGTTCGTTGTCTTATGTACGGACACTCGTTAGCTTATTAGTAAGTGTATTGAGACACATTTTAAATGTCTATGGTTGTCCATATTCTGTTTGATTCCTCCTTTTGTGAAGCAAATATTTTTACGAGTTGGGTTAACTTGGTATAAGGCCTCTGTCTTAAGACGAGTCAATGATTCTGTTGTTGAATGTGACTACAGTGATGTTACTTATGTTGTCTGTTGGTTTCATTGACTGGCGCAGGTATGGGAATGCGACTGTGGTGGAAAACACTGAGAGAGGATGGAGAGATCTAATATTCCATAGGATCCGTGCAGTTTTTGGATTTGGAATGTGATTAATGATTTTGATTATGAAATAAACAAAGAAAAATCAGCATTGGCTTTATCTATAAGTTGATTATGAATTTCAATTCAGACCAAAGGGACCAATGAACAATGCAAAATGTATGATTTTGAAGTTCTTCACCTTTTTAGTTAATGGATTTTCCCTTGAACTTATATAAATCTCCCTCTTTTTTCCCTTGGTTATATCTTACATGGTTGATCTTTCTGTTAGATATATAAAATTATATACTTGAAGAATGTTGTCTATAGTACTTTTAGTTGACATATTTAGATTAGTTAGTAGTATAATGCACTGAGCAAAAAAGAAAACTAGCAAGTATAATGTTGCTTTGTTATGTTATGTGACACAGATGATATAGTAAAATGTATTACACTGTAGATAGTTGGCTTTGTTGATTGTTGCTTACACAATTAATGGACACATCGTCAAGGGATAGCTTGTGGGAATTGCCATGTGGTAATTGAAAAGCAAAGAGATGATTTCACTTTCAGCTTTTCTGCAGTTTATTAAATGGGGGAACTACTTAGTTATTGCGCATGCAGCAGCAGCACTGTATGAATCAACATACGTGTATGAATAAAATTCAATTTCACAATACTAGTTAGAATAGAAGAGACTGTTAACATCTCTTTTGTTTTGGTATCAGAGAGACTTCGTCAGCCTAATATGCCTTTATGTTTCCTATGTGTTTTTATGTATATTCAGATTTCGTCAGTACTATGAATATTTACGTTTCCCATACGAGTCTATTTATTTTTTGTAGCGATATATTTGTAGGAGAGTGTATTCAAAAAGAGTTTCAAGAAAAATAGAAAATGGAAAAAGATAAAATTACAAAGATCTCATTTTCATATATACATACCTCTACCATGTACATATAGTATACAGATAGATACATATACATTAAGCAGTTGAATTTTACCTACCCCAAAAAATAACGTAATAATAAAAACCAAAATTTTAACATACATTGAAACTAGCATTTGAGATACTGATTACAATTAAAACTAGCAAAACGACTGATTTAGTGTTAAAGATTAGTTTTAAATATGGTTGACCAAAAAGTTAATATAGTTACATCAGATCCAAGATTCAAATTTCGAAGATCAATGAAATTCGTAATCATAAATTTTCTCACGTAGTTCATGTGATACGAATTGAATTAATCTAATCGTTCTTTCTTTAAAACATCAATTTTTTTCCCAAGAATTACACACACACACACAAAAAGAGAGAAAAATGAATTATTTTAATCTTAAACTCGTATTTTCTCTGTATTATTATTAGTCGTTTTCTTGTTTCCTCGCCCAACGAAACTCCCAAATATATTGTATGTTTTTTTCTACATTCGTCACAAAAAGAGTAATCACAAATTAATGTTTTCATCTGAGCCACAGAAATGCATTTTGAGAAAACAAAATCTTAAAAAAAAATATCTCATAAAATTCCAAATGTAATTAAAAAAACAAAATCTCAACATTCCAAAATCGGCGTCACAATAACAATGTGGCATTCTCGTAGTTTGTCTCCAAATACAAGGGGACAGATATAACAAAGAAAGAAACAGACTTCGACGATTCCGAAGCAAAAAAAAAAAAAAAATGACCACTTTACTGAACAAACACCTCTCTCAAGTTTCTAGATAAAGAGATTTGTTGACGGAGACAAGAAGACTCTTTTTCTTTTTTCCTTTTCCCATTCTCTCTGTCTAAAAAGACCCATTTTTTAATCTCTCCTCTCACTCTGAACTCCCCAAAAAGACACACAAACAACAGAGTAAGTGAAAAAGATTCCCACGCGCCAAAAAAAACTCCCTGACCATGGCGTCGGACTCTTTCAAGTATATCCCTTTCCACGGCGTCTCCGCCTTCTCCTCCATAACCGTCGAAATCAGAAACTTTTTCTCCGCCGTGAAACCGAGAAAAACCTCGACTTTCGTCTACGCCTTCCTTATAACATTCGTTGCCTTCACTGTTTTCATAGCCTTTAGTCCTTCTCCCATCACTGTCCCTCCTTCCATCTCTTCGTATGTTCTTCCTAACGTTACTGTCTCGAATGTATCCAACTCTTCGCCGTCGACCCTCGATTCCAATTTCACCACATTGCGAGCACCGCCGCCGGAAAATCTCACGGCAGTTAATAAAAACGTAACCTTTGAGAAAACAGAACCGGTTGCTGAAAACAACACTTTTCAGTTCAAGACCGATCATGCAAAGGAAAACATTTCGTGTCCTGACAACAAGACTGGTGATGATACTGCTCGAGATTTGGACAAACATCGAGCGAGGAGACCACCTCTGTCGGAGGTTCTAGCCGTCAATTCCACTGCTTCTCGGAAGCGAAAACAGAGGAGGAAGTCGTCGATGAGAAAAGAGATCGAGTCTCTGAAGAATTGCGAGTTCTTCGAGGGAGATTGGGTCAGAGACGATTCGTATCCGCTTTACAAACCAGGTTCGTGTAATCTGATCGATGAACAGTTTAATTGTTTTCTCAACGGAAGACCTGACGTGGAATTCCAGAAGTTGAAGTGGAAACCAAAGAAATGCAATTTACCAAGGTAATAAGACAACACTTGGTTACTTTTGTCTTTCTATGGTGAGTCAGATAATACAAATGATTGATTCTGTATATATGTACAAAGATTAAATGGAGGGAAATTGCTGGAGATGATTAGAGGAAGAAGGCTTGTGTTTGTTGGAGATTCGTTAAATAGAAACATGTGGGAGTCTTTGGTTTGCATTCTTAAAGGATCAGTGAGAGATGAGAGTCAAATCTTTGAGGCTCATGGAAGGCATCAGTTCCGTTGGGAAGCTGAGTACTCTTTCGTTTTCAAAGTGGGTGTTCTCTTTTAGCTGTAGAAATCGTTTTTTTTTTTCATTGATTGTTGTGTGTTTTTGAGTGTTAATAGTTTGATTTTATGGTTGGTAGGATTATAATTGCACTGTGGAGTTTTATGCATCGCCTTTCTTGGTTCGAGAATGGGAGATTATGGACAAGAACGGGACGAAGAAGGAGACTTTGCGGTTAGATTTGGTTGGGAAGTCATCGGAGCAGTACAAAGGAGCAGATATTCTTGTGTTCAATACCGGACATTGGTGGACTCATGATAAAACTTCCAAAGGGTATATATTTACTACTAGTTTGATCCCTGATTTGAGGTTGTTGTTGTCTCATTGTCTTTTGGTATTTGGATGCTTTCATTAGGGAGGATTATTATCAAGAAGGGAGCAATGTTCACCCGAAATTAGACGTGGATGAAGCTTTTCGAAAAGCATTGACGACTTGGGGTCGATGGGTTGATAAGAATGTGAATCCAAAGAAATCACTTGTTTTCTTTCGTGGTTATTCCCCGTCACATTTCAGGTAAAACTCGAGACCTGTGTGGTGGTTTTACTAGTCACAAAAAGTGTGCTTTGTTAAATTGGTTTGAATTATTTGCAGCGGCGGGCAATGGAACGCGGGAGGGGCATGCGATGATGAAACAGAACCGATAAAGAACGAGACTTACCTAGCTCCTAACATGCTGAAAATGGAAATACTTGAAAGAGTTCTCAGGGGAATGAAAGCACCTGTCACGTTTCTTAACATAACGAGGTTAACTGATTACAGGAAGGACGCTCACCCATCGATATACCGGAAACAGAAACTAACCGCTGAAGAAAGTAAATCACCATTATTGTACCAAGACTGTAGCCACTGGTGCCTCCCTGGGGTACCTGATTCTTGGAACGAAATTCTCTATGCCGAGTTGCTCGTAAAACTTAACCAGCTTGGCGGCAAAAGACGGCGGAAACCTTAGATATATCATTGTAGTTGATTCCACAATTCCACATCATTTTAGATGGATACAGAGCTTTAATGGATTAAAAAGAGAGGAAACACTGGTGTATTGTAAACCCTAATTCATGAGAGAGGTTTGAGATTGTAAATGGCTTTTTTGATTACAATGAATAGTAAAGATATGCACCATATGTTTGACCTCACATCTAATTCTAATATTATCTACTTCTAATGTCTACTAGGCTACTACCCTACATCTGAATTCTGATGAAGAATCATTAGAAGAAGAGAATCCGGTTGATAGGTAAAGCGTAGGCAGGATCAATTGATTTGACTCCAGGATACTCCAGAAGAGAGAGCCCTGCACATATTTTAGATTAAATTGACGCACAAACTCTTTACTTCACATCAACAAGATAAGCTTAAAGAAAGTCACTTTTTAGTTACCCGCAACTCCAAAGTAGATGTGGATGATATCAACAGCATCTTCGGGTCTATCTGAGATGCCTCCGTTATCTATGTCTTATTCAAAGTATAACTTGATACTCAGGAAAGGCTCTAAAAGATGAAACCATGGCCGGCTCTGGCTCTAATAATATTGGAGAAAAACCTAACAATCCAAGAAGAACTTGACAAGCTTTGCTTTCTCGTCCATTTAAACCTCCAGACTCGTCTTGTCTTTCACGTAACCACCATCCAAGTAAGTCCATATTAACATGATGGAGATTCCCGGTGATAGCAAGAGCACCCACGCAACAGAAAACTGCAGCAACAGAAAATATTACTTTCCTTTATTTACCATATGAGCTACAATGACAGTCAGTAAAGCGATCTAGACACATTTTGAACGATAATCACACAGACAGTACTCATATAGCATGAACATACTCTGTCCTGCATGAGACAAGATTTGTACAGCACTGACTGTATATAAAACATGAGGATCGTGTCTTGTATTACCAGCAAAGCCACCTGTTCACAAAAAGAATCACTTGTTTTCAGCTACAACTGCAGCAACGGAAGGTAATATTCGATCAGCAAATGCATTTGGTTAACAAATATTGTACTCAATTACACACACCAGACTTTATGCTGGCACGTCATGACACATGACACCACTTCATCTTCGGAAACAGAACCGAGTTTCTCGAGTAAGTCTAGTGTGGTTAGTCCCCATTATGCACCATTCATTCTCAGATGATCCATCATGACAGACTCCAAAATATCTTTTTTTCTAGCAAGTGGAAAAGGGGAAAACTTAAGCTGTAGTTATAGTGAAATAAACAAGGAACATGATGAAAAATGGATGGATATAGTCATATCGCTTTCTGGTACCTTTTCTGCCATGAGGATGTAACGAACATGCTTGTCAGCTACGAGCTTGTCTGCCATCAGATTCAATATTTCAAAAAGTAGTATCTTTTCAAAGAGATAAAGTACATAGCAGGGTGGTATCATCAGTTAGCACTTAAAATCACACATCTCTGGTAGAGCAATCTAAACAACTTCACTCTAGAGTCTAGACGATCAGGAGTATTTAAGGGTATCATCATATCTTCTTAGGGTGAAAACAGTAATGAATTCGAAACGTTGTACGTTATGATCATAGCTGGTGGGTTTCAGTACATAAGAAAAGGACCAAACTTTAATGTATTGTTCTACAGAATAAGTAACAGCACATAAACACACAAATAGAGAACACAATTAAATGATCGTAGCAAGAAGAATAAAAGCGCGAAAAATGGGAGAAACGAACTAACCTGTGTCAATGTCTGATCTAATTCTTTTTTCCGATATGATGAAGAAGACAAGACTTTTGTATAACCGGCTATTCTAATTGAACCGGTTTAAATTCTTCGTATCCAGTCCGGTTTTGGGAATTGAACCGGTTCCGGATTCAACAAAAACCCAGAAAGATAAGTGATAAAACCTCTTACCAATTTCTTCTTCTTCTTCTTCTTCTTCTTCTCTTTTGCTCTGCCAAAAATGGCGAGTCTACTTGATTCGTTGACAACAAGAGGCTTCTTCACCATTCCTTCAATTTCTAGGATTTATTCTCCTTTAGCTTCTTCTTCTTCTTCTTCGAGTATCTCATCTTTTTTAACTCCTTCCGTTCTCTCTTACTCTCACCAACACTCGCATTCCCGCTTCCCTTACCCTGTTTCTGCAACTCTGGATGGTTCCTCTGCTGAGGAAGAGCTAGAGTTCGAGGAATTCGATCAATTTGCTGAAGACAACTACGCTGATGATTCTGACATTGAAGACGACTCTATCGATATCTCCGTTCTTGAAAAAGAAGCTAGAGATATCGTTAGAGACTACGCTACTACTTTGTCTCGTGAACTAAAACTCGGTAATCCTTTCCCTCTTTTGTTGTGGATTGTTTGTGTCAGTGTGTACTTTAATAAGTGTGTTCCCAATGACTGTGAATGATGATCATAATTTGATATTTCCAGAGGATGAGCTCATTGAGGGCAAGGAAACTCGTAGAAAGGGGAAAAGACAAGCCAAAAATGTTAGTCAAGTTCCTTTTTAAAAATATATTTGTTGTTTCCTTCAGTGAAGGCCTCCTTCTTGGTTTTGTATTTCAATTTTGATATATTAACGGCACTTAGCACGACCTTTATACACTTCCTTGCTGCCTCGAAACTTTCATCTTGGTTTATCAAGGATTCTTTGTTTACTGACACTACTATCAAATACAATACCAGACGCAGATACCAGAGCATCTTCTTCAAAGAGTTGCAATAGTTGGAAGGCCTAATGTCGGCAAATCAGCTTTGTTCAACCGACTTGTTGGGGTAAGTTTCGCTGACATCTAAATATATTCATTTTTTATTGTTTTCCTTATCATTCATAGTTGTACTTATAATGCGTTGCAGGAGAATAGAGCTATTGTAGTGGATGAACCTGGAGTTACTAGGGATCGATTGTATGGTAGATCGTATTGGGGTGATCAAGAATTTGTGGTGGTAGACACTGGAGGAGTTATGACTGTTTCAAAGTCACCATCTGGTGTCATAGAAGAGCTGAATGTTTCAACCACCATTGGCATGGAAGGTATTCCACTTAGCTCTAGGGAAGCAGCTATTGCAAGGATGCCTTCCATGATCGAGAAACAAGCTACAGCGGCTGTGGATGAATCCGCTGTTATTATTTTCGTTGTTGATGGCCAGGTTCTGTGCTTATGTTCTATCTCCTTAACTTTTCTGTCTTTGCTTTTCTCCCTGTTAGGCTTTTCTTTTCCTGCCAGAAAACAAAGTCATAGACGAGATATTCTATATAGGATTTCATGTTTAGTGGAAGATTTCACCAAATATCAAGAAAGCTGTGACTTAGATTTTTATATCAAGTTGATTTTGTGAATTCTTTTACTGTAAATCCCAATTGAGTTTTTCCTGGTTATCATGCCATGTCATTGATATATGGTTTTTGGTGCTTGATACGCAGGCAGGGCCATCAGGTGCCGATGTGGAAATTGCAGACTGGTTGCGGAAGTACTACTCACATAAGTATATCATTCTCGCGGTGAACAAATGTGAATCACCACGTAAAGGACTAATGCAGGCTTCGGAATTTTGGACTCTAGGGTAAATTGACTTTCATCCTAAACTCCCTTTATAGCGTCTATTTTTAGGTTTCACCTTTATTTTAAGTGCCAGTGAGTGGTTTATCCAACTTAATCTATGAGATTTTGCTGGAGAAGGTTGGTAGCTGTGGTTTAGCTGGAGATAAAATGCTTTGCTAAACATTTTAGTTCCTTTGGTTCTGTGCACTTTTTTGTGTTTTCATTTACAAATTATGTGGCATTGGTTTCATGGTGGAATTTCCAGGTTCACACCTATCCCTATTTCTGCATTGTCGGGAACTGGAACAGGAGAGCTGCTTGATCTTGTTTGTTCTGGGCTAAATAAACTCGAGGTTTGTAATGGCCTTTTCTTTTCTTTTTTTCAGAAAAACGTTGTGCAGGAATATGAAATATTGGCAATATTTGATTATGATATCTCTAGACTTTATATAGACATATTTTATATCATAGTATACTGTTTCTGAGATCTTTTCAAGGTTTGGCTTAATCTACATTATATACACCGTGATATCTCATCCCCTATTCATCAAAGACCTTTATGCATTTTTGAGTATGTTCAATTGGCACCCATTGTTTATTCAACTGCAATAACTGCCATAGAGTTCAAATAATTAGTGTAGCATTGACAACTAACAAGTTGGCATCATATCATCAAAACCTTTTCTAACATTTGTTTCACCCATATGATTCAATGATTTTCCTAGATCATGGAGAACATTGAAGAGGAAGATGAAGAAAACTACATCCCTGCCATTGCAATTATTGGTCGGCCAAATGTTGGCAAAAGTAGCATTTTGAATGCACTTGTCCGAGAGGATAGAACAATTGTTAGCCCTGTTAGTGGCACTACCCGTGATGCTATAGATGCAGAATTTACCGGACCAGATGGGGAGGTTGGTTCAATTCTGTCTGTTGTATTTTTTGTGGCTTAGTTTTCTTTTGGTGAAAAGTTCAACAAAAGGCTATATTATGCGTTAACTCCTAGAATGCAAGTCAATTTGGTTAGGCTATCATCGAGGACTAGCATTGTCAAGTTGGTATCTATTGAACTTTGACTATGAGCAGTGAGAATGAGAAATGAAAACGACCAAAGATGCATTCACTGAATATAGCCCTGAATATGATTATGAACTGTGTTGCAGAAGTTTCGGCTTATAGATACAGCTGGGATCAGGAAAAAGTCATCTGTGGCTTCATCAGGCAGCACTACAGAGGCCATGTCAGTAAATCGTGCATTTCGAGCAATTCGTCGTTCCGATGTTGTTGCCCTTGTCATTGAAGCCATGGCATGCATAACAGAGCAGGTATCTCACTAGGAACTGACACTGCTGAATGTTTGTCATCAGCAATTGTATAGCATGAGGTTTTGGTATAGACAGAGCTGAACCATACAATTATTTCCCTGTCCAACAACAATTTTACTGACGTAGTTTTAGAATGACAAAGATTTGATGACACCAAAGTACTTTGCTATTGCAACCAAGGACAAATGATAACTTTCTTATTTATATGAAATTTATCTTCTACTCATTTCTTGATGGTCATAATATTGTGAACACAGGATCTGAAGATTGCAGAAAGAATAGAAAGAGAAGGAAAAGGATGTCTGGTTGTTGTAAACAAATGGGATACAATACCGAACAAAAACCAAGAGACTGCAGCACATTACGAGGATGATGTTCGGGAGAAGCTCCGTTCCCTCAAATGGGCACCCATTGTTTATTCAACTGCAATAACTGGCCATAGCGTTGACAAGTGCGTCTCCTTCACATAATTCAGAAACTGTTTTCAATCTTACACTCTGGTTTTACTTAATATGCTGGATATTTGATGTTTAAAATGTAGTATTGTGGTTGCTGCTGCGACGGTTCAAAAGGAGAGATCAAGAAGACTTAGTACGGCCATACTGAACCAAGTGATAAGAGAAGCAGTTGCCTTTAAATCCCCTCCAAGAACCCGTGGAGGCAAGCGAGGCCGCGTTTACTATTGCACCCAGGTAAGAAAAACATCTCCTAATGTTTTCTATTAGCAGTAAAGTAAAGGAAAATGCTTAAGAGTCTTTTCGGGTTTGTATGTATATAACATTGTTGCATAACGCAGGCAGCAATAAGGCCACCGACGTTTGTTTTCTTTGTAAACGACGCGAAGCTGTTTTCGGATACGTACAGAAGATATATGGAGAAACAGCTACGCACTGATGCAGGCTTTGCTGGGACTCCAATTAGACTTCTTTGGCGCAGCCGTAAAAGATCTGACAAAAATGGAGGTACGAGTTTTAAGCATGAAGTTGTAATTCTTTTTATAAATAGTGACAGTATTTGTATAACTTTGGAAAATTCTGCAGGTGGAGGAACAATGAGAGTGGCAGGTCTTACTCGTCACAGAAATCTTGCTACCAGAAGAACATAATAACGGAATATGTAACTTTTTGTTGTATTGAAAAATAATTACGAAATATATATTCAGAACTATTAAGAAAAGTTAGATATATTCAATCATAGTCTCCATTGCAACCTAATCTGTTTGTTTGAAGTAAACTTGCAGGAATAATAAACACTAATGGTTTTTCTATAGAGTATTGTTTTACAAGTTATACGACAAAAGATATATATGCATATACATATAATATATTCATGCACTCGTATCCAAATCTTACTAGTTACTAATCTCTTGATGATTTGCAGAAACAGAACTACATCAACATAAATATCTTTAGTGTTTTCTTAAGCTCAGTTTGCTGAAAATCAAATGTTGAAGAAACAAAATAAATAAATAAAAAGACGATGAGGCTTTTTCAGTAAAGCTGCTCTTTCTTTTCGTGCCACCATCTCCACCTGATAAAAAAAGAGTACGAAAATGCTTATGTCAAAAAAATTCGAAGATCTCAATTCAGATCAATTAACGAAAATATCTAATCATATAGTATAATTTTGTAACAAATCTATTACTATACTATAATTGGTAAGAGATAGAGAGAGAAGGTTACCAGTAATAGTCCCAACGAGGACGGACTTTGGTCATGCGGTTTTCATCGGAGGGATGGTAAGGATGAGCCGCGTGGCGAGTATTGTGGAAGGCGCAGCAACCAGCGGCGTAGACCGCGATGAGAAGGACTAGGACTAGAATGTTGACGACAGACAACTTTTTCCAGTCGAGACGGATCTCCTCGAGCACACCAGCCTTGCAAGCATCGCACTCGTAACATAACATCCCCACTCCATTGTTCCATCTGTAGCAGTCTTCTCCTCCATCAATCACTCCAGCGTCGTACGTGCACGCCGTCGGTGGCTTACAACATCCCGACTGCATTTTTTCTTATTAGTCACGGCTTAACATAGCAATAAATAAATTAAGATTGTTATAGCAAATTGTAAAGTGGTTGATACCTGAACAGAAGTCATATCTCTTTGGAAATAATCAAGTGTAGTCCAAGATTCAATCTTAGTACAAGTCTTGGAACTCAAGATACAGCTTCTAATGGAGTTCCAATACTCAGGATCTCTAACTCTCTCTCTCAACCATGGATGATAGTCTCCAAGCCTATACTCTTTATAAACCCTCCCTGGAACTTCCCGTCCACCTCCTTGGCTCGTCACCACCAGACCAAACAACGTTAGACCCATTAGAGCCGCGATGAGGAAGACCATGACCACTAAGTACACCCAAAGAGCCCATGCCACGTTGAAGCAGGCTCCTATGAAACCAGCAAGCGATACTAAGAGTATGATGAATCCTATTACGAGTAGCGGTGTCTGGAGGAAGTTTTCGCAAGTCGTACTGCTTCTTGCCTTGTATAGAGCTGTTCCTATGATCGGAATCGACGCTAGTAAGGTGAGGAGGTTTAAGACCCCAATCACTGTGTTGCTGAATCTGTACATGTTTTCAAGAAGAAATCAGAGACTTAACACTCTGCCTTCTCTTTATCTCTCTTTCTTTTGTAAGCAGAGTCTCTTCTTGCAATGTGAATTTCATCAGCTTTATCTTACAATCTTTTAGTTTATTATATTGGTTAACTCTACTTTTTTTGCTTTTGATTCTCTCTTATCAATTGGGAATTTTTATAAGGGAAAAGGTTTAGAGTTAATGGTTTGATGATTCATGCTCATATACTTTGGTCCTCTCTTGATTTGAATCAATTAAACAATAACATTAAAACCGTATATTTTTTCAAATAAAAGTGTCCTTTTGGACAATTGTTTCTTGTTTATTATTCTATTTTATACGTTTTTGTCGTTGGAGTTGGTACAGAGCAGACCACAACCAAGAGAAAATCAAGTAGTGCCTTTATTAAAATATATACAGTACTTCAAAGTTACACCATAATATATACATAATTTTCTAGCTTATAGTCCAAAAACTGCAATCATGGTTTTATATAATGGATCACAAGTGGAATAGAATAATTGTGCTATGCTCAATGAAGCATAGGAGTAAGTAAAGAATAATATGGACATGGACGGGCGATGATTTCGTAATCGATGAATTTTATCTTTTAAAGATGCTTTTACTGGCCCATTTCTTGGAATATTAGGTTTTTTTAGATATAGCATAATGTAATCTTTGATTCCCCACTTCCATTTTTTCTTATATAAACAAGAAGGAATTCTAAAATCTTGTCTCAGCTCATAGTTTATGTATCTTTTGCACTTTACTTTCACATTTTCCAAATGACATTTGACTTCTAAAAAATCATTTAATTTGCAATTAGCCAAAATATCCACAAACTTGAAAGATACAAAGATTGTGGTCTTTGTGTGGTTCAAAAGACACAAATGGAAACCATACAAAATAAGATTGCAACAACAAAGTTACAACTTGAAACCAAGAAATATTTTCCTATAGAAATATAATCTCTAGTATACATCCGAAATCCTCAGATCAGTATTTAAAAACAAAGAAGAAGCATGTGCAGCTTAAGTGTAATCAGTTTGCAAGGTCAAGTCTTGTACACCCAAATCATGGTAAACATCATACACATATTGCAGTAATGGCCTTTCATCTATTCCACTCTTCACCTAACGCCGATGCCAAAACAACAAACCGATTCATTTCCATTCATTCCTATTGTGATCTCATGTTTTAACTGATATGAAAACAAGGAAGAAGTGAATACCTGGAGTCTGAGTGAACCAACAGTGTGACCAGGCACAACCTCCCAGAAACGTGCCTGTAAAACCTCTATGACATCTTCTCGAGAAGTAATCTGTACAGAAAGATAGTCGACGAGAAGCCCAGCTTGATCAATTATGGCAAATATATACACATTCGGGAAACAGTATATGGAAAAGAGCAAACCTGTCGCAAGCATTTGCTTAATGCGGAAGAAGGAATGTTTGGGGGTGCCATCTGAAGCAAGATACCACCAGTGGCTCTGAAGAGTGGCATAACAAGCATAAACACTGTAACCGATACCAATCCTAAACATAGGACCTCTGCATTTTCAACCCTGAAAAATCCAAGACACGAGGAGGAAAAGGAAATTGTAAGAGGTCAAGCAACACAACACGTTTATTCAGTCAGCTCCTTCAAAGAAAGCGATAATTACCCGAGAGAGAGGAGCCAAGATGCCAGTATCAAACCTGCACTGAAAAGAAAGCAGCAACGAAAACTTCATGTTTGCTGATATAAGAAGTATTTATTCAATCTAGCTCTCTACTGCTCTGTCTGAAGATAAAGAAAGGTAGAGAGACTTAACACCTGCGGATGGAATCTGATATGACGTGCAAGCAAACGGAGTGGTAATTCATATCTTCTGCTTTTCTGTAGACTGCAGAATATTATGAATGTAAGAAGAAATTCAAGAAAAAAATGGTAGTTTATAAATGAAAAGACGGGACAGATAATTTCAAGAAGTAACGAATTGTCTTGGCCAGATCATGATATTTGATCATGCTGTCTTCCTATTTCAACTAATCCCCGTACTAATTCTATCTTAACCAAACACCCTTACGTCTTTGGCTTTACAGTAAAACTGACAGAGCCAATTTTACGAATGAAATAAGCCAAAATGCTATATATCATATAAAGCAGTGAATACATATATCATATCAAATCTCACACGTCTAACCAGAACTTGCGCATGTATATATAGCAGTGAATACATACCAATATTGACACGAGCATAATTCCGAAAGAACCAAACACCTAGTAGGTTCACCAGCAGATTTGTTACCGCTGATACAATCAAATAATGCCTACATAAAAGAAATATTAAAAATTCACACTAATATAAAGGAGGAAGAGGGAAACAGTAGCTGTAAACTTTGTAAGTGCCACTGCCAGATAAATATCTAGAAACTCTTACGCATGTCTTTGCAAAAAAGGCGACTTACTTGTGCTCTGATTCATCTTGTATAAATGCATGAAGAGCTTCCACAGCTAAGGAGAACGACATGAACATAAGAAACAGCTGTCTACACATATGTCAAATATTAAACATATCAAAGTGTTAACCACAAAAAAAGAAGCTACAGAAAATGACACAATGAAGGGAAAACAAAAAGAAAGGTCTTCATAATATATGGAAGTCCAAAAATTTCTAACAACGACCTGTAAAATTACTGTATTCTATAAGCAACAGTAAAGGAAAGACCACTGAGCTAAGCTCTTAACACACCTATTTTATTACATGGCACATAATCCTTTGCAACCTCAAATTAAAGCTGGAAAAGACATCTAAAACAAGTTAAGAACATACTTACAGCATTAGTGAAAGCAGATAAAACTTCAAGCCTTTTGTACCTGTAAAAGAAGTCAGGGATGCGCAATTCAGCATCAAGCCATTACAATCTCCTACCAAAACAACAAAGGATGGACTTTCGAAGGAACAGAACCTTAGTAAACCCGATCTAATACTAGTCTAGATCCAATAAGTAGCTAGATGTAAACTACCATAAAGCATGCATTCCAATTTCCAATCAATATCTCCAGAAAATGGATTCACCAACTGATCCAATCAAGTCACTTTTATCTCACCCGTATGAGTAAGCATGATCAGGCTTCTTCCTTGAAGTTGCCATTGCAAATAAAGAAAATGTCAAGAGCCCACAACCAAATGTCAAATGGAATGCATCGGAGACCAAACCTGTAAGAGTCCACAAAACAACAACAAAATCAGCACAGTTAGTAAATACAGAAAATGACAACGGAGCAGGGAACTAAACAAACCAATTCTGACAAGTACCAATAATTGCACTGAGCAAAAAGTCATTAAATAAACTACGACAGCAGAAACAGAAGATTGGTTGACACTTGTGAAACCCTTTCTAGTATGACTCAATTGCAACAGAAACCAGATATTAAAGCTCCCTAATCAAGGTCTCAACAGACTCTACTATTCCTGAGCCGCTGTTATAATTCATCTTCCACACATCCAAGTCTCTCGCTCAACAAGAAATATCAAGAACTCGACCAATTACAACTTATTGCAAAGATTCAATATCCTAAAACAAAAGAGGAAGTGAAACCATATCGTACCTACACGCCCAGTGAAGAGACCAATAGAGAGCTCAGTTGTAGAATACAACACATTAAGCGCAATCAACAGAAACAGCCTCTTCATCTGCCGATTCCCACTTCTCAGTACACCAAAAATCTCCCGAACCATATCCAAAACAGACCCATTCCCTAATTCTACTTCTTTCCCTTCCCCGAAAAACAAATCATTCCCGTCGACGGAGTAAATCTCCGGCGGCATATCGATGCTCGAGACCGTCCTATCAAGAAAAGGCTTAGCCGCCTCAGTGACCGCCGGAGTTCGTGGACCGTGTGATTGCTGAAACGAGCGGGAGTAAGCAAGCCTCCGATCATTTGTAGTGTATCCGACATCACTGCTCCGATCATTCGGGAGCTCGTTATCGCATCGAGGATTAAAGGAAACGGATCTCTCCATTTTTTTTTCTTGGTTTGATCTTGAAAAGTTACAATTCCCAGTTGAGTGACTTCCAACTTTGGCAAAATACTAAAATCCAACAGTCAAACACAAAACCCTGCTTGCTTACACAGTAAAGTCAATGGGTTTTAAAAGCCCATATAGACTTTTTAAAGCCCAAAATCGTCCAAAAAGTCGAGAAGCTTGACCGCACTAAACACGCCTTAATCCTTATGGACTTGATTGGCTTTTTTCTGGGTGTGGTGGGTTTATGAATATGTTTCAAACTACCATAGTCATATTAACAGTGAATAGGATAAATTATAGCCGATTGTAACAGTCGTATTAATTTTTAGAGGTGGCCTAGGCTTGACGAAGCAGACTTTAAACCGTCTGACAATCCCATAAATAAGTCGGCCTACTTAGCTCAGCAGATATTTCAGCTCAAGGGACATGGTTACTTCATATTGTGCTTTGTAATGAAATGACCGGACAATACAACCTTCAGTCTGTATTATTGAGCAGCATACGACAAAAGGAGTCGAATCTAGAGTGAAAAGAATACACGTTTTCCTTTTATGTCCAACTAATCATTTTTTTCTTTTGTTCTCTTAGTCCAACTACCACTACTCCCCACTAGATTATACAAAAGAAAAAAGTTTGGTAAACATAAACAGTGTCGGTTAATATATAAGAAATGTATACAAACAAATTCCAGCCCATTAATATGGGGTTGGTTTAGGTAGATGTCCCCTTAAGGAACATTTTCCAGCCCATTAAATACTTTACAGAGTCTCCATAAAGAGATTACGGTTACGTTACCAAAATATCGAAATTATTAATTAATTAAATTATGTCAGTTACTACACTTTGTCGAAAGACAAGACAGCTGTTTCCACCAACAGCGTGACTGGTCGTGGGGTCCTCCTTCGTTCAAAGATAGATTCAGAAAAATTCAACGGCTGAGATCTTTCTCCATCATATTATGGGAAGTGGCCTTTCTTCCTTTTTAAACTTCAATTCTCAGACTCACATTTTTCCCCTTCATTCGTTCCGTTTCTCTTTTTTTTTCCTTTTCTCTCTCTCTCTCTCAAACAACACACACGAGTCACGACACACCCCTCCTCCAGGTTTCCTCTCAGAGATCCCTCAAACCAAAGGTACTACATTCCCATAATGTTCATCATCGATTCTAACGTCCTAGGTTCATCATATCAATCCCGTTCATTAGTATATGTTCCTTACGTTTATGGAGCTTTTCTTTATTATTGTAACACTTCATTAGTATATATCCCTTACGTTTATTGTGACACTTTTTTTTTTGAGATCTTAAGATTCCTCTGTTTGTTGCCAAGTTGCAAAATAAAAGGCTCATTTGACGTTCAATTATGATGCTAATATTATTGAGAATCAATTTACAGGAAATAGAAAATGGCAGATGGTGAAGACATTCAGCCTCTTGTCTGTGACAATGGAACCGGAATGGTTAAGGTAAATAAACATACCTACAAAAAAACTTTGTTACGATATAAATCTGAAATATTTTTGATACAATGCTGCTGTCTCTTGTTTATAAGAGTCGTCCTTTATGGATATATATCTGTTTTCCAATTCTCCTTAGGCTGGTTTTGCTGGAGATGATGCCCCAAGAGCTGTATTCCCCAGTATTGTTGGTCGTCCTCGCCACACTGGTGTGATGGTTGGTATGGGACAAAAAGATGCTTACGTTGGTGATGAGGCTCAGTCAAAGAGAGGTATTTTGACGTTGAAATATCCTATTGAGCATGGTATTGTTAGCAACTGGGATGACATGGAGAAGATTTGGCATCACACTTTCTACAATGAGCTCCGTGTTGCACCAGAAGAGCACCCTGTTCTTCTTACAGAGGCTCCTCTCAACCCCAAGGCTAATCGTGAGAAAATGACTCAGATTATGTTTGAAACCTTCAACACACCCGCTATGTATGTCGCTATCCAAGCTGTTCTCTCCCTCTACGCTAGTGGTCGTACTACTGGTAAGAAGATCTTCAATTAATTAACACCATTGTTTTAATCACTTGACTATATATATGCATTGAACATTTTGAGAAATACCCTTTCTTGATCGTTTATGTTACTTGTCTTGTGTGTTTCTAGGTATTGTGCTGGACTCTGGAGATGGTGTGAGTCACACTGTTCCAATTTATGAAGGATATGCTCTTCCACACGCCATTCTGCGTCTTGACCTTGCAGGCCGTGACCTCACTGATTACCTCATGAAGATCTTAACCGAGCGTGGTTACTCATTCACTACCTCAGCAGAGCGTGAAATAGTAAGGGACGTGAAAGAGAAACTCGCTTACATAGCTCTTGACTACGAACAAGAGATGGAGACGGCAAACACAAGCTCATCCGTTGAGAAGAGTTATGAGTTGCCTGATGGACAGGTGATCACAATCGGAGGAGAGAGATTCCGCTGCCCTGAGGTTCTGTTCCAACCGTCTTTGGTGGGAATGGAAGCTGCTGGTATTCACGAGACCACTTACAATTCCATCATGAAGTGTGATGTTGATATCAGGAAGGATCTGTATGGAAACATTGTCCTCAGTGGTGGAACCACCATGTTCCCTGGAATTGCTGATAGGATGAGCAAAGAGATCACTGCTTTGGCTCCAAGCAGCATGAAGATTAAGGTGGTTGCACCACCAGAGAGGAAGTACAGTGTCTGGATTGGAGGCTCCATTCTAGCTTCCCTCAGTACCTTCCAACAGGTAATATCTTCATTCTTTATTCTCTATGAGTTTTGTGCTTTTTTACTTACTTTGTTACCCATTTGCAATTTTCTTAATCATACACAATGTTGTTGCTTTACAGATGTGGATATCAAAGGGTGAGTATGATGAGTCAGGGCCATCCATAGTCCACAGGAAATGCTTCTAAGTTTATGCTCAAATCGAAGGGATAAAAGATTGTTTCCGTATTGGTAAAGCCTTTTGTTCATCGATCGACTTGGTTACAGAACATTCTTTTGTTTTCTATGTTTCTTCACCACATTTCTTTCTTGTTGTCCTTCTCTTTTGGTGTTTCTGTAATGGAAAAAAATTGTTTCTTATTTATTTCTCTTTCTTTTACTTTTATGTTCCCTCTCAAAGATGAAACCAGAGGTAATTGATTTGGCGAGCTATATAATTTTAGTTAAAGAGGTTTCATACATAACTAATATAAGGAAGGACAGAGTTCTCACTATTTTACCAAAAGCTAATTCTAAAAAGAGGAATCAAAAGCCTAACCACATGATTGGAGTGTGAAAGAATTGTGACTGTGACCTGCCAGCCAAAACAGCACTATTAACTCAAACCCCTTTAATACATCGACATGGCATGGTCAACATTTGTCACGCTTGGCTTCAGTATCACAGACAGAGTACAATGGAATTCAGTGCTAGTTATAAAACAATGGAAAAAAATGAAGTACTAAACTGAAGATTGAACTTGACCATGACAGCTACTCCGACCACCATGCATCAAACAAACAGACAAAAAACATCGAACACCCCCCCCCCCCATCCAAATTCGTGTAACACTCTTACTCTTATAGTTGATAGGTCTTAGACAGAAGTCGATTATTTAAGTCAGGATTCACTACGTGCATCATAGTTAAGTTAACACTTTTGAAGATACCTAAAGGAAGATAGTTTTAGTACAAGAGTTTTACTGTCCGAAGGTCACATTTCTACGATCCCAACCAAACAGCGATGAGAAGAACAATACAGACACAAAACATTTGAACACTAACTTCCAACATCACATAAACATTTGCCAAAATGTCATAACACAACAAAATGGACATTGAAATTATTGAAACAAAACATAACTTCTTAAACAAAAGAGAACCAGCCTAGAGAAAGATCGACAATTTCTTTAGTGTTGTTTCACCACCATCATCCTCATAACTTGTTGTTGTACCAGTACACACCTTTCTTGTCACCTTCCCTGTCCGGTTCTACATAGATACATTCCTTTGCCTCCCTATACATGGCCACATACCACGGTGTTCCGTCGAACTGGTAGTAGTCACCGAGTATAGGCTTGATCGCCTTTGTAGCTTCCATCGCATTATAATGTGGCATTGTCGAGAACAGATGATGAGCCACATGTGTGTCCGTGATGTTGTGGAACACCTTGTTCAAGATTCCATAGTCTCTGTCTACGGTAGCCAAAGCTCCCCTAAGCCAATCCCACTCGGATGAATCGTAGTGAGGCAACGCAGGATGAGTGTGCTGCAAGTAAGTGATCAAGACGAGGAACGCGTTCACTATCAGAAGCGGTACACCATAGAGGCAGATCATCGAGGCCATTCCTTGTGCAGCGGCGTAACGGTAAAGCCCAAAACAGACTGCTAGAATACCGGCATCGGAGAGATATATCTGGAGGCGTTCACGGTCGTTGTAGATGGGAGCGTTGGGGAAGAAATGGCAAGCGAACCCGTCGTATGGTCTGCCCGAGACGTTAAAGGCCAAGTACAAGGGCCACCCGAGGACAAACTGGACGGTCAACATCATGATGCGTCCAGGAGGGTTGTTGAGGTATTTGCCATACCACTTGATAGCTGATTTCTGCTTGGGGACAAATACTTCATCTCTTTCGAGAGATCCTGTGTTGGAATGGTGACGGCGATGACTGTACTTCCAGGAGAAGTAAGGGACGAGAAGGAAGGAATGGAAGATAAGACCAACTGTGTCATCGAGCCATTGGTAGTCGCTGAATGCGTGGTGACCACATTCGTGGGCTATGACCCAGACACCGGTTAGGACACAGCCTTGACAAGCCCAATAGAGAGGCCAAGCCAAGTAAGAGAGAGGCTGAGGGAGGAGAGAGAAGTAATTGGTTGCGACGTAGTAGAAGCAGGAGGCAATGATGATGTCAGTGATAAGGTAGGAGAAAGAGCGAGGAATAGAGCGTTTGAAACACTGCGGTGGGATTGCTTTCTTCAGTTCTCCCAGCGTGAACGGCGGTTTCTCGCAGGGCACACGCTTTATGGCATCGGTTTCAGATTTCTTGGAAGAAGAAGAAGGAACCGGCATTCTTCCACCTGCACCCATGATTCTGCAAAAACAAAGAAAAACAAGAGCAAAGAAATATCAAGAAAGGAATTGTTTGTTTATCACACTAATTGACAAATGATGCATGCACTAGAAAACGAGTGGTAATGATCGAATCAACAAACAAGTAATTATTATTATTGAGAGATGAGGTTGTGAAAGGGATTGCCACAAAAGGAAATTGCGTGGACCAAAAGGAATAAAAAGAGCAGAGAAGCGGCGTAAAGTAAGAAACCAAAGAAAGAAAAACCTATTGACGTTGAGAACACGACTACTACTACTAACAAGATTTTCAATACGACAGGTCACAATCTCTTTATTGTGGTTATCATCATCAGTTTCTTGTAATTAAATTCAATCAAGATCAAAAATTCTCTTATGAATACCAACAAGTAGACCCCAAGAAAAAGAAAAAAAAACAACAGAGAAAAGTAAATGGATCAATCAAAATCACAAATCCTACAGAATACAACCAAGTTGGCAAACAAGTCCAAAGGAAACAGTTTTAAGTGATGTACAGTATATACCACCGAAAATTGCCGACATCATAGGTCAGATATTTAAATAAGTCTTTACGGATCTTAATAATAATATTAACAAGTCATGCAACTCGTTATTTGCATCTGAATCTACGCATCTGATCCTGAATTACCCTAATTCCAACTTTATTGTAAAGTTTATGAGCATCAAATCAGTGAAACTTTTTTTTGTCTATTTAAAAAAGTTATATCATCAATCTTAAGACCCGGTAGGCATAGGTCAAATCCATAAGAGAGATTCAACACGGCAATACAAAGCAAATTTTACACACAAAAAACTGAATATATTACGGATCTTTTTGAAAAAAAAAAAAAAAAACAGTACGTGAAACTGATAAGAGAATTTTATGGTGATTCTCACTATTCTACCAACCCAACAAAAATAAAAATAAAAATCTAATAGAGAGAAAGGGTCAAAGCAGCACTTCATTTTTGACAAAGAAGAAAAAAAAAAAAAAATCATAGTATAACATATCGTTTTCATGGATGACCCAAGGCACTAGTAATCATTATTATGAATAAGAATAACTCATTGTAACAACATCAGATTTCTCAACTAAAGGAATAAAAATAAAACAGAGCATCGAGACCAGATCTAAGGTTGAATGCAAGACATATAAGCCAGATCTATATCATGAAATCGGTAAACAAATAATCGAAAATGAGAAAGTGCGGGAGAAAGAAAAAAAAAAAAAAAACACAGAACAGAACAGAACAGACCAGACGAGACGTAAATGAATCTTAATCTGGAATGAGAAAGGACGGACCTGGAGATGACGTAGGGGGGAGGAGATTTGACTTAACGATGTTCGTTAATAACAATGAAGAAGAAGAAGAAACCCCCTACGAGGAAGAAGCTCCTCCGCAGATATAAAAACCTCTCTCTCTCTCTCTTTTTTTTTTTTTTTTGGTTTAAGGAATTGGGGTGGCTCCTTCTCTCTCTCTCTCTCTCTTTCAGGTCAGATGCGAATGGGGAGAGACAAGGGGCTTTAAATGGGAAAGCCCTTTGGGTCTAAGGGCATGTTTATAGGGGATCAGGTGAGGGTGTTCTTAGAGGAAAAATATTGAAAAAATATTGTAAGATCAGGTCTTAAGAACTTTTGTTAAAAGGTTAGTTATTGGGAGAACAGGTATAAGATCTTAAGATTTAATAATATAATATTCTTTTACAAATTTTAAAATGTTTAATAAATAGAAAGATCAATGTTTAATAAATAATTTAAATATGTTTATAATATTTAATAATATAATGTTTATTAATATTCTTATTAAACATATTACAATTTTTAAAATTTATAAAATAATATTTTAATTGCAAACTTATAAAACTTATATTAAAAAAAAAACAAACATATTACTTAATTAATTTAAGAAGACAAACATTTTATCTAATTAATACATATGACCAAATTTATTCCAAATATTCTCAATCAAATCCTCCTTTAATTTGCGATGTGCTTGTTTATCACGAATTAATGTATGGGCATCACCTAAACCTTCAAGATTTGAAGACATACTTACTGAAAAGGTAAGATCCGGAGTAGTTCCCCATCTTCTTGTTGGAATTCTTGTTCGTCATAGAGTGTGTATGAATCTCGCTCATCTTCGACAATCATATTATGCAGTATGAGACATGCTCTCATTATATATGCAATTTTACCCTTTGACCATAAAATAGTTGGATTTTTAATCATGGCGAATCTAGATTGCAAGACTCCAAATGCACGCTCAACATCTTTTCGTGCACCTTCTTGTTTTTGTGCAAATAAACGATGTTTCGGATGCTGTGGTTGTGGGATGGATTTAACAAATGTCGCCCACTCCGGGTAAATACCATCCGTCAGATAGTAAGCCAAATTATACTCATTTCCGTTGACATAGTACGTAACTTCGGGAGCTCGACCGTAAATAATGTCATTAAATACTGGTGATTGATCAAGGACATTTAAATCGTTACAAGTACTGGAGCTCCAAAAATGCGTGCCATATCCAGAGATCTTGTGAAGCTACTGCCTCCAAAACAATTGTTGGCTTATCGGTGCCTCTAGAATACATTCCTTTCCAAGCGGTTGGGCAATTTTTCCACTGCCAGTGCATACAGTCTATGCTACCAACCATCCCGGAAAACCCCGTTCTCCATAAAATAGTAGCCTTTGAAGGTCCTCTGGTGTTGGTCGGCGTAGGTATTCAGTGCCAAACAAGTCAACTATCCCGACGACAAAATGTTCCAAACATTTACGAGCAAGATAGCAAAGCAGACGTATGTATTCGTCAACCGAGTCCGTTGCGGTCCCATACGCTAAAAGTCGAATTGCTGCAGTACATTGTTGTAGGGGTGATAGACCATTCCGGAAGGTTGCATCCTTTTTTGGCTTAAAATATGGAACTTCTTCACTGAGACGATTCACAATACGCAAGAACAACGGCTTGTTCATTCGAAACCGCCGCCGGAAGTGGTGAGCATTGTAAGTCGGATTATCAGAAAAATAATCGTTCCACAAACGTTCATGCCCTTCTTCTCGTTTTCTATCAATATATTCACGTGGTTTCCTTTCCACCGGAATTTCCTCTGCAACAGCTTCAAATTGATTATTAAATTGCTCTTGAAAGTATTGGCTTAAACTATCATTATTTGGGTGATAATGGTAGTGAAACTTGTTGGAAGAAGATGCCATAGCAATGAAGGAAAGAAAGAAATATTTGTTTTGGGTGAGAAGGAAATGTTTGTGTTTGATGAAAGAAAGAAATATTTGAGCTTGGTGAGAGAAAGAAATGTTTGTGTTTTATTTATAGAACAGAAATGTTTGTTTTGTTGAGGGAAATGTTTGTTTTTGATATTGTGAAACCATTTGCTCTTCTCATACATATAGAGTGATGGGAGGCAAATTCCAAACTAAACATCACGGGTAATATAGGCAGAGTACATCACGGGTTCACCAAACTAATAAACATATCTACCTAGCCTTTAAACAAAATTCCAAAGAAAACATCACGGGTCCATAAGAAACAACACCAAAAGAAAACAACATCACGGGTCCATAATTACTTGACCTGATTCACTTTGTCCGTCAGTTGAATCACTCGGTCCTTCAGCTGGAATATTTGATCTTTGAGCTGGATCACAAGTACCTTGAGCTGGATCATTTGGTCGTTTAGCATCATCACTTGGTCCTTGAGTTGGATCACTTGGTCCGTGGGTTGAGCATCACGGTTCGACAGAGTAGGTAGTGGTTCAGGTTCACGGTTCGACAGAGTATGTATTGGTCCAATCTCGGTTGATGGTTGCGGTTCATAGTAACAGGTCTCAGCCTCATCTTCTGAATCGGAACTATAGTTTAAGGGGCTGTTTATGCCATCGTCATAGTCAGAGAACATGTCTTCCTATACCTGAAACCAAAACCAAAACAATCGACATTCATTAGAAACCAAAACGAACCAAAACAATCGACATTCATTAGAAACCAAAACAATCAACATTCATTAGAAACCGAAACATATATTTAAGTTTCTGAAAACACATAAACATATACATAAGCAAGCTTCATTAAAAACATCAAAAAAACATACATAAGCCGAACATAAACAAGCATACATACATACTCATGCATCTAAAGAAGAAGCTTGTTCATAAACATAAACAAGCACAAACCCTAAAGCTAAAACAGTTCAGCCATTAGCTTCTTCTTTAGAGCTTTTTCATCTTCATCTAGCGTTTCTTTCTTGGCAATGAGAGTGTCAAGAATGGACATCTTTTGAATTTCTTTCATGCCCTCTAAATCCTTCTTTTTGATCTCCCACATTTGACTAAAATCTGTCGATGGTGCAACCTTCTCTTTACCTTTGTTCCTCGCTTTTTTCATAGCCTTTATTCCAGCAGGCCTGCTCTCGTGCTCACCCACAATAGACTCAGAAGATGGTGCAGCCTCATCCGCTTCCTTTTGGAAGAGGTGGTTGTCTTTGGAGTGGGGTTCATAGGCTCTAAATTTATCCATTTCTGTTCATAGCGAAGCACATTCCAAGCATACTCCAAACCAAACTTCTTCTTGTACAGCTTCGTGTATAGTTGGTGAGCATTATGCAGAATATCCGCATCATTCATGCCACTAGCTTTCTCACCCTTTGCCTCTGCGTATGCTCCACGAACTTACTGACCTCCCTGCTGATTTTTTGCCATCGTTGTCTACAATGATCTGAGAGCCTTGGTTCACCACCACCAAGGACATGATCACTTGTTGCATAATATTCACCAATGCGCTTCCAAAAGGACCCATACGGTTGATCATTCCCAACAATTCCATCCTTCGATGTGTTTAACCAGGCGCTTATTAGGACTAAGTCATCTTGTGCGGACCACAGCCTTCTCTCCCTACGTTGTTCTGCTGTCTCTTCTGTTTGACTAGGAGGTTGACTCGGCTGTGTACTAGTTTGTGAACTAAAAGAAGGGATTTGAGAGGAACCAAGGTTTACATTGGGATCAAAGCTGTCGTATGGGAAGTTTAGAAGACTAAAGTAGGGTTGAGACTGACTATTAGGATTATTATTTGATTCCATAGCAAGCAGAGGTTAAAGGGAAGAAGGTAAGGAAGATAAGTAATGATTTAAAACGGAAGAAGGTGAGGAAGAGAAGTAATGATTTAGAACAGAAGAAGGTGAGGAAGATTGGATAGTATAGATTGGTAAGAAAGAAGGAAATGAGATTGGATAATATAGAGAAGTAAAGAACATCATTTAATTCAAAGTTTTGTGTTGTTAGAGAATTTTAATTCTAAATAACCATTACCTACTTCAGTCAAATCAGAAGTAAATAATGGACATTTAGTGTTTTAAATAATAGACCAAAGAAAATCACAACTAAACAACTAACATCGACTATCGCATTTTACAACTATAGCCTACACTATCACAACTAAACTAACATAGACCATCACACCATCAGAAAAACCAAGCAAACAACACATTCATGGCAACTACAACCACTAAAAATGTCTTAATAATCAGTTACTACACAACTACATTCAGTTTTGCCAAAGAAAATTACAACTAAACATCAAACATTTTTTAAAACCAGTTTACTATCACAACTAAACATCAAACATTTTTTGAAACGTTACCATCACAACTAAACATCCGCTTTCCATTTTTTAAAACCATTTTTTTAAACAAGTTTACCTTTAAATTGCGAGTAAGGAATTTATTCACAAACAAACAAACGAACAAAGCATTTTTTAGACACAAATCATATGACTTACCTTTTACTTGCGACTGAGGAATGTTGTTGTTGGTGGTCCGATTTTATTTGCCCTCCTTAGCCTCACCTATATGCCTCATAAAAAAACAGAAAACAAGCCAAAATCGATTAACGTTTAAAGTTGAATTCAATTAGAGGACAAAAACGATTATAATTCACTCATACAAATCGAATCCCTAAAATCGAATCCCTAAAATCGAATTCACTCATACAAATCGAAGGCATAAAATCGAATCCCTAAAATTGAATCCCTAAAATTAAAAGACATAAAATCGAATCCCTAAAATAGAAAACCCTAAATCGAATCCCTTAAATCGAATCCCTAAAATCGAATCCCTAAAATTAAAAGACATAAAATCGAATCCCTAAAATTGAAAACCCTAAATCGAATCCCTAAAATTGAAAACCCTAAATCGAATCCCTAAAATTGAAAACCCTAAATCGAATCCCTAAAATTGAAAACCCTAAATCGAATCCCTAAAATTGAAAACCCTAAATCGAATCCCTAAAATTGAAAACCCTAAATCGAATCCCTAAAATTGAAAACCCTAAATCGAATCCCTAAAACGAAAACCCTAAATCGAATCCCTAAAATTGAAAACCTAAATCGAATCCCTAAAATTGAAAACCTAAATCGAAACCTAATTCGAAATGAGATTAGGTTTAAATCGCCGAGCTTACCTTCTCTAAAGCCGGAGGAGATAGAGAACACGAAGAGATCGGTTGACACGAAGACGACGACACGAAGAGACGAGAAGACGAGGACACGAAGAAACAGAGAAGACGACGACACGAAGAAACAGAGAAGACGACGACACGAAGAAACAGAGAAGACGAGGACACGAAGAGACGAGGACACGAAGAGGAGATAGATGAGACAGAGAAGATGAGGACACGAAGAGACGAGGACACGAAGAGGAGAGGAGGAGAAGCAGAGATCACCGGAAGTGGTCGGAACACACCGGAATCGGAGACGAAGAAATCTCTCGGCGTTTCGCCGTTTCGCCTCTTCGGAGAGAACAAGAAAAAAATCGATTTCAACCCGAGTGAAGAGAAAGAAAATGATACGAAGAGAAAAGAATTTCCAACCAATCTCGTTCGGACACGTCCCCTTAGATCACCCGAAGAACTGATCTAAAATAAGATCAGAAGGCCCGATCTTATTTACACTGTTCATTTTTTTGGATTATAAAAAAGCCCAAGATCAGCCTTATGTTTTACCGATAAACATGGCCTAAGGTTAGAGAGATATGTGATGAATGACACTGACACCTTTCTCTCTCTCTCTCTCTCTACAATACACAGTGGGCCCCTCTCCTCTTTTTTATTTCTCCTTTTCTCTTTAAATTCAAAAGAAAAAATATCTGCTTTTTATGTGTATATTTATTTCTTTTTACAGCAAACTTAAACCATATATGTGTATATTTATAATGAAAAACAAGATACAGTAAAATTAAACTTTATAAATTATCACGTTCTAAAATACTACTTTATAAAACAGTTTGTAGCTCCACATATTAATATTAAAAATTTATTGAAACGTGAACTAAATTTCTGAAATTTATGTCCGAATATCAAATAATTATTTTTTTATTATTTAAAATGTTTATAATATAGCTAAATAGAGAATCATACTACTTATATTTTACAAAAAGTGTCATTTTGACCAATTACACATAAATTAAAAAAAAATTGAATTATACACATATGTCTCTATTTGATGAATAATTTATCATTGAAATTTAATAGAATAACTTTTAGGTTAAGGATAAATTGGAAACCAACCAACACATCTTATCGTAGTCTTCTCTCTCAACTCAATTAGACATGCCAAATCTTTCACCATTTTAACTTAACCTATTTACTACTCTACCACCAGTTGGATGCAGGGACCATTTTCATATTCATGTTTCTCTATTTTTAGTTTTTTTTCTTTTTTGCTATTGCAGACAAATTAGATTTGGTAAAGAATCTTCATTTTTCATTTTTCGTGGGGTTGTAAAAATTCGTCTATATCTTAAAATAAATGGTGGTATAATATTTGGTGTCTTAAAAATGAGGAAACGTCCTTGGCGACTTACACAAGTCGTAAGCTAATGGAGTAATGGTGGCGGGAAAAAGGGCTAAAAGTGGAAAAAGAGAGTTTTTACGTTTGGCTTCTTCTGTCATGTGAATTCTTTATATTAACATTATAAACCTTTTTAACAAAAAAAAAAAAAACATTATAAACCAAAACAAACAAAAAACATAAAATATCTACAGACATTACTTTGTGGTGGACTGGTGGTCACGTGGATACCCAAACGTGATGTGCTCCTTTTTGTAGATTCGTGCGGATCTTTTTTTTTCTCTTCTTTTTAATGCTTTCAGTTGTACTCTCTTTTTTATATTAACTAATTAGGTCTATATAATAATCAAATTAGTTGGCGGACGAAAAAAAACAAGTTAGGCGGTGACAACTTACTTATGCAATTAAAATAGTAACGTGTATTTTGATTAAGTCTCTTTGCATTTTTATTTTTTTTCTAAGCATTACCGCTTATAACGACACTCCTTAATTTCAACATATTTTTTTAAGTCTAATCACCAACCATTATTTTGTTTTCTTTCTTCAACTGTACTGTTTCTATCAGTGACAGATTTTTAAAGACCATCTTAAACATGAAGCCACTTAAAATGAATACATGTGTTGTGTTGTTGACGAAAGACATAAATAATGCATGTGCTGTGTTATTTTGTTCTGTTACGCGACCTACTTTGTACTAACATCACATAAAGAAACAAAAATTATTTTCTTACAAATGTTATTTTCCATATTTAACCAGATTTTTGTGCTTATAAATGTTTACTTCTAATTGATGGTTTTCAATTCATATTACGAAACTGTAGAATTAGCAAAGACTCAAACATATTCAGAAAACCATATGAAATTTATAAAGTGACTCTCACATATGATAACGTAACAGAGAAAACAAGAATATGAATAAAAGGCGTCATACAATCCTAATCACTGTTTCTAAGTCTTGTCAATCACTCTCTCCAGTCTCCATGCCTCCCCCATCTCAATTCAAACTCAGATCATTTAACCAACAAAACTAATCTCTAAAAAACACCAAATAGAAAGATAATAATAAAAAAAAAAAACTTACAAACTAACATTGTATTCTCATAACCAACAAAAACAGAGTAGGTGAAGATGATATCAGATATCACCACCACGAAAGAAGAGACTTGTTTTGCCAGCAAATTCTCTAACGCAAGCAACACCCTAGGCGATCCCTGACCTGCGTAGTTCTGCTTCACCGTGAGCAAAGTGACATCTATCACCAAATGTACAACTTCCTTTAGAGAATCTCTCACAGATCTTTGTCTTGTAGTTGCTCCCTGGATGTGGTTTCCCTTCTGAACCCATCCCGCCACCGCCACCTCCACCACCAGGTGGTTTCTTAGCTGCTGAATTAAGCCTCCCAATCAACTCTCTTACCATTGCACTCGCTTCGTTTATCTGCTCAAATGTTCCTTCAAGCTCAATGTTCTTCAGGTTCGGATCTCTCTCATGATCTTGAATTGATAACTTTGCCCCTGTCTGACGACATATCTGCTTTGAACTGACTCCACCTTTTCCAATGATTGCACCGGCTAAAGAGGCATCAACACTGATTTTGGCTGTTGCTGAGGCACCAAAGCTAGACACATGGCCAGGCCCAGAATCTCCTCTCCCTGAGAATCGCCCTCCACCACCCATGTTTCTGGGAGCTTGAGACATGGGTGGTCCCATATTTGTCAACTGCGATACAGCATTGTATCCTCCGGGAACATAATGCAAGAAATGGCAATTCTCTCCAAAAGGACAGCCAGAAGTGCTGCAATAGAAGCATAATACATCAGAGATTTAACCAATGTGAATACAATAGCACAAGAACAAACCATCGAGACACAGAAGAAATGGCATCTTGATAACAGCAATGTTCATTGCTATGAAGGATTAAAAATTGCATTCCTGCTTTGTTTAACGATGAAAGACATTCACAACAGTCATGCAAGAACCTTACCTGACCATAAATGACTATATTTATAAACCCAAAATTACTAATACCCTACCACCAAACATAAGAACATAACACCTTTCTCAACAACTGTCACAGCTCAAACAAAAGACAAGTATTGGTTGAATTTTTATGTTATAATCACCAGTTGAGCTAAATGTTGCTCAAATTATATAATCCAGATACGCTTATCTGATTGTAGTAGCCATGACATTTTCATATAGTAACTTGTTTTTAACTTGTTTACATACCTGTATAACAACTAACCAATTCATTAGCATACAGTATTACTTGCTAATTTCGGGATCAAACTTGCAGGTAGATAACAATTCGAAGATTGATTCATTAAGTAAAAAGGATTATAACCTGAAAAATTTTGTGCATGGCTTCGATTTGCTTCCTAAACCAGTTGATGAATATGGTTCCATCTCTGTTCCAAACATTAAGTGTTTTCCTTTAGTTAAAAACTTATCTGAAGTTCAATATATAGCTTTAAGAATCCAATATAACATTCATCTATATGAAAACTAAGGCCTCAAATTCAAAAGATGTATAATTTTTAGAATGTTTTCCTGATTAACTAACCAACTGGACACAAAAAACACTTGACATAGGAAAAGGTTTATTCAAACAAGCAAACCCAAGTCTTTGACATGGATTATATGAAGAGGGATTAAACTAAAAGAAAATAAAAATCAGAAAACAGTGACTTTTTAGTAAAAGCTGATACACATCATCACTCAATTGAATACATGATAAGATTCAGATTTACTTCAGATATTTTTTAAAAAAGGCCATAACTTTTCGCAGTAATCTCGTTAATTAACCAGATAAGTGATCAAGCAGAACACGAAATCACCAGAAAAAAGCTGCCTCCTAGTAAATCTCATAACTAGGTATAAGAAAAAACCCTACTTTTTTTTATCAAGAACTAAAGATCTCGAATTTGAACCTCTATCAAGAGTCAGTAAACCAATAAGAAGTAAAAAGAAACAGAGAATTCAAGTAGCTGAAGAGTAAAAGGAAGTAAGAAAAAAGTGAAAGAACTAACCTTGCTTAGACTTCTTGAATCCGCCGCCATTGGAGTTGAATGAGCCAGTTTCAGGCCGTCCTCTTTTACGAACATCCATGTCTAAGTACAGATCCGAATCGAAAGCAGAAATCGATAACCCTTGAGTCTAGAAAGAAGAGCGAATCGGAGAAGACAAATCGAAATCTTAATAGGGGAAAAAAAAAAGTGAGTAATGAGAGAATAAGCGAGAAAAATAAACCTAACCCTAAGGTAGTTGTCTTCGAGAGAAGAGGAAAAGATGATATTTTACTTCTTTTTTTTTTTTTTTCCTTTTTCCCTTTTCTTAATAACTCTTCCCGGTTTTTTTATTGGAACACTAAACCGGAGTGGTCCAATGCATAAAATAAAATGTAAACCGAAATGTCCCTAAATTAAACCGGAGTATTTATTAACTTTTTAACGTGAGCCGTGTATGATGACGTCATGTTTTCCTTTTGACAACATGACGTCATGTTTTCCTTATTTGATCAACAAAAATGAACCTTGTATCGACCGGCCCAATAAGTTCGGCTTATATAAACGTTTTTATATTCTAAGGAGGCCCACAAGACACCGTCGACAAGTGTATAAAGGTATAATGAATTGCCTGCTACCAATTTTCAGTTTAGAAAGCACCATACAATTTCAAATAACAATCATAGGATAAAATGATTTGTGGAAGCACTTGAGTAATGGAAGAAAACAAAATCCAATAGGAGAAATTCAAAAGCTTAAAGCTGAGAGACATTCTTGAATGATGATTCCATAAGTATTCCCTACAAGAACCAAAAAAAGTAAGGCTACTAATACCCGTAATGGTTGAATCTTGCCAAAGGCAAAAACAACAACTACTAATACCCATAAGGGTTGAATCTTGCCATAGGCAACAAGTTGGACGTCCTTGTGCCCTTCCCTAAAATGTTCCTTGATTCCTTCTTTTTCATCTTTTTCATCCTCATGAGCCTTCTTGGTTCCTTCTTCAGGTTCCAAATCCGCAAGCCTAGACGAAACGTCTGGATCAACCAACGAGTCAGAAACATTATGACCATTAGCAAGATCAGTTTGAGGTTGAGGAATTATGTCTTCTTTGCTTTCTTGACCAGCCAAGATGTATTTGTCCTTGTGCCCTTCTCTTTCCTTGGTCGTCACAAAATCATCTTTTCCATCGTCATGAGCATTCTTGATTCCTTCTTCAGGTTCTAACTCCTCAAGCTTAGACGAACCATCTGAATCAACTAACAAGTCATCATAAACATTATGACCATCATCAAGATCAGTTTGAGAATTTATGTCGTCTTTCCTTTCTTGAAGAGCCAAGATGTATTTGTTCCTCAAACCCTCAGCTTTGTCCTCAGCTATGCAACTCAAACTTTCTTTTCCATCTAACAGCATCTCGCACGCAGCATTCTTCACAAACATCACACCCTCTTCCGTCGTTAGATTACTAATCTTCAAACCCACTTCTTCTTCTTCATATTCTCCCATTCCACTAGTAATCTCTTCAATAAGTTCCAAATCTTGTTCAGATACTTGCATCAAATCAGTCTCATCGCAGACAACTACCAATGGTTTATTCAGAAACAAAGACTTTAAGCTATGTAAAAGAACAGCCTGGTGTGGAATGCTGTAACCACATGAACCTGAAACATCCATAAAGAACAAAACAAGAGCAGATGAAAGATGACGAGCCAATGTGGCGATAACAGTAGAGTCTCCGAATGTAGGCGTACTCAAAACTCCAGGTGCATCAATCACTTGGTACATCAAATCCTTGTATCCAGTATGACCAACAACAACATTCACTGACTTTGTGGTGGTGTAATCATGATCACTAGCTCCGGTGTTGTTGATGATGACTCCGTTCATAAAACAAGCCTTGTCCACATTGTCAGGGTACCCACAAACCAAGAGAGTTGGAGTGCTTAAGTCAATGGAAGGAAGCCTTGCCATGCGTTGTCTGATCTGCTCTAGATAAGCCAAAGCAGGAGTGATTTCGTTGATGACATCAAACATTTGTCCAACAGCACTCGCTTTAAGTGCTTTGCACTGCTTCAAAGATTCAACAAACTCGAGCTGCGTAACGTAATCAATAGAGATATTGGTAATCATGTGTTTCGCAGTATTCACTTGACCTAGAGACAACTCGTACTCATCTCTATCAAAACTGGAGCGAAGAAGGTCGATGTAAAAAGGGTTGATCTCATCGAAGCTAGGAAACTCGTCTATGATGGTGGAGAGCTTATTACAAAAAGTGAGTTCTGTCTTCTTAACCTTGCGTGTATAGAATTGACGGTGATGGTTGATGTTGAAATCCTTAAGAAGAACTTTTGGAGTCTGACGATGAACATGAAGCAAGGTGACATCAACGAACTCGTTTCCGATGGGAACAACCTTAATGTTCTTGAAATCATCGTATTGCACCATTGTTTTTTTACATAGAGGAAGACATCTAATAAGAAGAAGAAGCTTTTGGTTATGTGACTTGGGGGAGTCGGAAGGGCAAACGATAGCATGAGGGACCAAACAAAAAAATAAAGTAAATATCGAGAGAGGATTAAGCCAAATCTATAACAAAATTTGTAAAATACAAAATAACATGGTGAATATTTTAATTGTCACATATTACATAATTTTCATATATTAAGGATTATAAAAAAAAAGTTAGAATACCAAATTTGTTTTCTAAAAACGATTTTTCAAAAAAGAAAAATTGCAAAAAAAAGGAAGGCAAAAAAAAAAAAGAGGTCAAGGAATCTCTACGTTGCTTCTTGTATTCTATTATTTTGACGGACAGGGCACAGCTTCTTTCTTCTCTCTTTCTCTTTCTTCTTCTTCTCCCTTTCTCTCGACTTTGTACGAATTAATAGCAAATTCTTCATCATCAATCTCCGATCATCTTCCTTCCGTTCATCTGCTTTCCATGGTCTTCTTCCCGATTCTTTCAGATGAAATCTATTGAAACCCCGATCCCAGTCAATCTCTTCTTCAGGTATATTATAAAATCCCCTTTCGTGAGCTTAGCTCTATCATCTTTGTTTATTTGTTTCTATCGCTTTTTTTGGTTTAGATTTTTACATATTTCATGCTCTCTCTATTAGCTTTTAGATTTCGATTGCTGTTGTTTTGTGTTATCATTGTCAAAGTAGAGGATATGAAATTATGCCTTCAAAATCTCAAGGTCCCTAGTTCGTTTCTCGTAGGGATTGTTACGACGAAATCGCACCAAGCTGATGTAGAAGAATCTCATAGTCCCAAGTTTGATATGGATTCAGTAAAATCAACCATCCCAGATCGGAAATGAATGGAATCGGCTGCAAATAGCAACGGTTGGGTAAGTGTTTGCTCTCTCATCTTAAGCCTGCTCAATCTGACTAAATAATTTAGCTGCATCATCCTTAAGGCTCTGCTATGAATACATTCATTGTGGAGCTGTTTCCATGAGAAACCAGGTCACATTTGATATTGTGCAATGTATATATGAATGTTTTGAGTCAAGGCTGCTGCTGCTACTTTCATCATTCATCAATTCATCTCACCTGCATTTGAAGGCAAATTTCATAGTTGATAACATACACATAGAACTTACGTTATGCATTGTCATGGCAGGTCTAGTTATATCTCTTGGGAGGTAAAACTCAGGAACATTTACATGGTCAAATCATATATTGTCACAGGTTACACTCTCTAAAACAAAATACTTGTGCTTACAACCAAAATCCTACGCCTCCAATCCCTAACAATTTAATCCTTCATACATTTTACTGACAACAAATTTAGAGGAAGAAGACTCCCTTCCATCTTCTTACGAAGCAACCTCTTCAGCATTTCTTTGTCTGCTGACTGAGCTAGCACAAATGTTTCTTCTCAACTCCTGATGACCACCATATCCTGAGTAAACAGCCAGACAGCTTTTTCTCTCATCCATGTTGCATTGGATGATCATGCGAATATGGTGGGTCTCCATCTGATCATTTACAAGCAGTATACCAGATCAAATCAATTATATGGATCTAAGAAGAAGAAGAAGATGCATACAATCAAGGTTTGAGAAGGAAGACCCATAATTAAACCTATTCATGTATTTACATGTCACAAAACTATTAAAGCTTGTGTGTGTTATTATTATTATTTCTAGAATTAAAGTTGTAATGATTCTTGATATTATTATCATCAGGCCACAAGAATTTAATGGTGAATATACTATTATTCTGAGGTTGCAAACGAAATGTAGCATATTTTTGTTATGATTACCGATTTCGCCATCAGAAGTATCAGCAAGCCTTGCAATGGCAGCTATGAGTGCCTGTTCATGTTCCTGCATCACAAACTTGTGTTATTATTCTCTGATCACAACATAATACCACTCACATTAGGTATTAATCTCAAACCTTGAGCATTTTCTTGGCCTTATCGAGCTCGAGCGGATCAGGATGCGTAGTATCGAAAACTCTCTCCACCTAAAACAAAACTTTGATGTTAGAAACAGCCATTGCGCTTAATGGGAACACAACAGATGAAACAAACTTACCTCCTTCACAAGCGAGTCCGTGTTGAACAATTCAATATCATCAGAGGAAGTTCTGCGAGCACCACCACCACCATTCTGTTGTGTTGGTGGTGGTACAAGTTCCCTTCTTGGTTGATGAATTCTCGGTCCTCTCCCTCTACCAACATGGATTTGGCTTTGACTTCTTCGGTTACCACGGAATGATCCACTTCCATGTCCAATGTTTAAAGCTACTCCACTATCCTCCCCATCCCACCTTATATCTTCCGGTGGTATCTTCAAGATCATCACCATGTTCAGACACCAAATCGTTTGCCAAAACAGATGTAGCCACATGCAAAGATATATTAAGACAATCTTCATGTAACGCTTACCTCCTTGAGATCGACCCATTCCCATGTTTCATTAACTGCGTGTATATCATACACCAAAGCATGCCGACCCTGTAAGAAATAAAACAAGTGAATATATATTGCACAACCCATAAACAATCACAGACTTTTACAAAAATCGGCAGCCACAACAAACCAATCTATCTACCCAATTAGCAATCTACACTGTGTGACCAAAAAATAGTACCTCATCTGCGTTATACTGTGTTATAATCGCTTCATAGAAGTGGTTATCCTCAGGCCACTTTGTCCACACTTTTCTTCCGATCAGAGCTTCAGCAGATTCATTTCCTGATACTCCACCGGATACCACACGACTATTGAATGACCTATTTCCAGCCGCACCAATTGATGGATGATACTGCATGCATATCACACAGATAACTGGTCAATAAATAACATAAAACAACACAACGAGATAAACAGAAGAAAGCACAAAAGAACCATAAATAAGGCAAATACGGCTAGAACATAAGACTTACAGATGGGAATGTTTTCTGTTTCTTTCGGGAAGCTGAGAAAGTGGGACTAGGAAGAACATTAAAAGGCTGAATAGCTGCATGTCTAGTATTCTGGCTTCCGCCTCCCTGTCTCCAATCTCTGGTACAATTCCATGATAAAACATATACTTAAATCAACAGTATTGATAATACATTAATGTTTTGTTTTTGCTGGTTCAAGAATGGCAAATAAACAATCTCACCTTATCCTGTGGATAGTATCATCCTTATCGACCCTACTCAGAAGCTCTCGATGTTCATCATCAGATACTCTCAGTTCTTTACGCAGTTCAGTTATCAAGCTTTCTTTTTCCTAAATTTCAGAATCGATATATTTAGCCATGGGACTGACAGAACACAAAACAAACAAATCAATGCAAAGGAGGAAGAGAGTACCCAAGAAATTGCATCAGACTGCGCTTTAAAAGCCCGTAAAACAGCTGTATATGCTTCTTGCTCAAGTTGATGAATTTGTATCTCCATATCGCTATGTAGTTTAGTTACAAAGAACTCCCATCCAAACGAAAGCTATCCCTTTTAAAGCTTTACTGTCATGGGGAAAAACAGTTGCAATCAGTAATTTACAGAACTAGAATGTGTGCTACTACTTATCAATATTCTCGTACAAGCATGATAATGGACTCATTATCCAACTAGATTACCATTCCCAAGATGCTGAGACAAATACATACTTATTTCTATAGAATTCGAGGACAGCCACAGCTAATTTAACATGAAGGATAGGTTGCAGCAGTATAAACAATAAAACACAATTTCCCCTAATTCAATAAAATCAAGAAAGCTGGATACTTTATTCGAAACCCTAAATCCTAACCTCGGTTAACCATTACCTAAACCCTCTCTAAAACTTCCGAGCCTAAAACTAGCCTCAACGATGTTGAATTTAGACAAGACACTGAACGGAGAAATATCTCAATAAGCAGATGAGCTAACACAAGGTTCGACATGGAACGCCTAAATCCCTAATTGCTCCGAACAAGATTCAAAAGGGGGCAGAAACGTTACACATACCTCTGTTTTCAGAATTTTTGAAGAAAACCCCACAAGAGGGTTTATCTTGTCGATAGATTCAGATACGGAACCCTAAAAAGCTCGAATCGAAACTTGACCCGCGAAAAGAGCAATGAATGGATTAAAGGGTTCGATGAAACGAAGAATTGAGTAAATTGAAAGAATTTGACACACAAAAAGACGAATGTTTAGTTTCCCTCTCGAGAGAAACGATCTTTTTGAAAGAGAAAGGGCACAAACAGAGGAGAGAGCTACGATCGAGATTTCTCCCGGACTCGGATTGGGGATGGCGTCGGAATCGCCGAACAGTAGTTTTAAAGACAAAACGATTCGTTTTGGTATTAAATCTATAAGAGGCCAACTAAGAATACCAACCCGGCCCATGTAGCCTAATATGTCTGTGTTATTTTATTTTTTCTGTCCAACAAAAAGTCTATGTCCATGTTACTTTTTTATTACCAGTCTTATTCTTCTTCCTACATATAAACACAAAACACAAACCCACACACACATGACACATCTATGATCTATCTAGTACATGTATCTAAACTCTAAAGACTAGGTTGCTTGAAGTCTTTAGTTTTGTTCGTTTTGCATTGTTGATGGCCGTTGAGATCAGTAGCAAGCGACCAGTGATATGTTGTAGAACCACATTCTGTATATATTAAAGAGGTTCCTTTATTGAATATCTCAACTACATTGTTACCATTTTCTTAACATTAAAACTCTTACAAGGAACAAATTAACTTGGTAGGCGGTGATAATTATTAGCACAAAACAACATAGATTAAATATTTCACCCGCCGTTAACCCAAATTAACAAGCCTTAATAAGTGGGATCCCACAGAGACAGAGGTTATGAGAGAAGGCAGATGGTTCACTGGTCTGAAGGAAACCGCCACGTGGGATTTTACCGCAGAGACGATTGTAGCTCACGTTGAAACGCTCTAAACGTAGGTTAGTCAGCTGCTGAGGAATCTTCCCGAAGATTCGGTTTTGGCTCAGATCCAACGTAAGTATGCTCTTAGCGAATTTAACCTTTGAGAGATCGAACTGAAACATGTTTCTCGACAGATCCACTTGTACTGTTGTTTTGTTCCGTCCGAAGAACATCGAACCATCTCCTACGAAACTGTTTCCCGACAGAAACACTGAGTTGAAGTCGTGTCTTGACAACGACTCCGGTATTTTTCCTGTAGTTCAGTTTTATTAACCCGGGATCTATAAAAAACCTTAATCTAGTTGCTTAGTCCGGAAAATATAATTAAATTATCTTTAAACTCCAATATAACATCTTTAAAGATGTATTAAAAATATTAAAAATGATGGTTTTACTTTTACCTGAGAGCTTGTTGTTAGACAAGTCGAGTCCAGGGACGTTGCCAACAAAAGAACCGAAAGAGTTTGGTATAGAACCAGTTAGCTTATTATCGTTGACGTGAATGGCTTCGAGCTTTGGCATCTGAGAAAGCGAACCGGGAATTAGACCGGTCAATTGGTTCTCGGAAAGGCCCAAGTAGGTGAGGTTCTTGAGGTCGCTGATGTTATCAGGAATCGGACCAGAGAAATTGCTGTACTTCAAGAAGAGGATGTCGAGGCTCTTGAGCTTGGTGATGGCTGGTGGGATGTTTCCGGAGAAGTTTTTGGAGGAAAGGGTGAGGTAAGTGACACGACCGTAAGTGCATTCGACGCCGCTCCAGCCGGTACAGCAATCGGTTTGGGGATTCCAAGATGAGAGAAGGGGATGGTTGTTCAGTGATTTCTTGATTTCAAGTAGGGCATTTTTGTCATTTGGGGTGCAGCTGTAAGAAGATGGGAGAGAGATGGAGAGGATGGAGAAGAAGATAGAGAGATGAAGAAGGAGGAGCTTCATTGTGATGATTTGATATGTGGTTTACTTTGAGCATTAAAACAAGTTCTGATATATAAGCAAATATATTTCAATGGAACACAGCTGTGTCAATGTTACTGTTTTTGTACAGTGTGGGTTCTACACTTCTCCTTACGTACAATATTCTTTTCCTAGCATAGATTTAATTCATATGCTACACATGTATATGGTTATTAACTATTAGTTTGAATTTTTAAAAATGTTCGCAGATGTGGGAACTAGTTTGATTCGCTATATTTCAATGATTTTGACCGTACGTTTGTCACTTCGCCAGTCAATTCTAACCCTTATCTCTTCGTAATGTTCAAATATGAGGCATATAAGGCACAAAACCGCATAAATGTTATAGAGATTAGACTTAAACTTCTGAATATCTCAACAACAACATTCTTACATCAATTAGACTTGTCACAGATTAAACATAATTATTGTTCTTGAGCCAACATTAAAATCAAACTAACAAGCCTTAAGTGGTGTTCCACAAAGACAGAGGTTGTGAGCAAAGGCAGAAGGTTCAAAGGTCTGAAGGAGACCGCCACTTGGGATTTTCCCGCAGAGATGGTTGTAGCTCACGTTGAAATTCTCTAGACGTAGCTTACTCAACTCCCGAGGAAACTTCCCGAAGATTCGGTTGTGGCTCAGGTCCAACGAGACTATGCTTCTAGCGAACTTAACCTTGGAGAGATCGAACTGAAACAGGTTCCTCGACAGATTTACTCGTACTGTTGTTTTGTTCCGTCCGAAGAACATCGAACCATCTCCTATGAAACCGTTTCCCGACAGATCCACCGCATTGAAGTCGTATTTGGACAATGATTCTGGTACCTTTCCTGTAATGGTGTATATTATTAATTGGTCAGTAAACATTTTAAAGTACGATGCTAGTTCTAAGTTCCGACATAAATAAGCATTTGACCAAAAAGTATAATAAAGAAAATAGAAAATGATGGTTTACCTGAGAGCTTATTGTTAAACAGATAGAGATTAGGGACGTTGCCAACAAAAGAACCGAAAGAGTTTGGTATAGAACCGGTTAGCTTGTTATCGTTGACTTGAATAGCTTGAAGCTTCGGCATCTGAGAAAGTGAACCGGGAATTGGACCGGTAAACTGGTTAAAGGAAAGGTCCAAGAACGTGACGGTCTTGAGCTCGCTGATGTAATCAGGAATTGGACCGGAGAGATTGGTTTGCTTTAACCGGAGGAGGTCAAGATTCTTGAGCTTGGTGATGGTGCGTGGGATGTTTCCGGTGAGGTGGGTCAGGTAGCTGAAATCGAGCGTACGGAGGTAAGGGAGGTCGCCGACCTGGACCGGGATCTGACCGGAGATTTCGCCGGAGGATATGGTGAGAGCGGTGACGTGGCCGTCAGTGCATTCCACGCCGGTCCAGCTGGTGCAACAGTCGGTTCGGGGGTTCCAGGAGGAGAGTAGGGGAGGGTTGTTAAGGGATTTCTTGATTTGAAGAAGGGCATTTTTGTCATTTGGGGTGCAGCTGTAAGAAGACGGGAGAGAGATGAAGAGGATGGAGAAGAAGATAGAGAGATGAAGATGAAGGAGCTTCATTGTGATGATTTGAGGTGGTTACTATGAGCAATGAATGAGCAAGTTCTGATATATAACAGAGATTTCAATGGAACACAGCTGTGAGCTGTGTAATGTTACTAATTTTGCAGAGTCAGAGTTTTACACGACTACACTACTCCCGACGTACAATATTCCTTTTCATGAAATAAAGCTTCACAAGACACAAGCGTGGTAAATATATCTACTGTTTTGATTCTCTATTTAATCATTTGACCGTACGATAGCCCACTGCACCAATCGCAGCAAGTAAAATAGTTAGGTATACAAATGTTTTAGCATGTGTTTTTCTAAATTGTGTATAATACGTTAACCAGAGCCAATTATAGTTTAAACACATGCTAAAATAGAGCCAAGTGGTTAATAATGGGAATGTAAACGAGTGAAAACCCCTAAAATTGTTGTTATATGTTGGGACACAAACAATACAAAGACAAATGAATATTAAAGAGGGAGAGCCCACCACTTTCGTAAACACACACGAATTGATACAACACGAGGAGATTTAGACATTTACATAATGACCCCTCCCTTTGTGTTACAAAGGAGTTGTGTGATGTATGTATGTTGTTCAGTCACCATGACTCCTTCCACTCTAATCTATCGAGACCGTCCACGATTGCTCTGCGAAACTCACCATTATGCAGCAGGAAGGAGGACACGTGTCCACCTGTAACCCATCTCACTTCTGAACCAGGCCACGCCTTTTGAAGCTCCAATACAGAGTGTTTCGGTATGTATCCATCATCCTATACAAATCATTATAATCAGCAACCATCAAAATGTATCCAAAACTGTTGAACTACGCGAGTTAATATAATGGTTTTTTTACTTACAGTTGCAGCAACAAAGATAACAGCATCAGGGTTTTTGGGGATAGGAAAGCGAGTGACATCTGTGAGGGAGAGAACACTTCGCATCCGCTCTCTCACTTCATCAAGAGTCATTGTGATCTTCTCTGCTGCAAGTTCCTCCCTCAGTGCCTCCCAAGCGGTTCCATACTTTAATATCCCTTCGCAGAATGCAACAACCGCAGAGTGTGGAGATAGGAATGGAAGTGTTGCAACTGGTGTTGGATGAAGCGACCCAACCATCGAAGCATGTACTCCTCCTAATATTTCCATCAAACGTAATCAGTTTTAAGTGAAAGGAAAAGCAACTCAATCAATGAATGGAGCGCTGCAGCCACATAAATCTCTGGATGGATGAGGTTTGTGAATATGGCTCTCACAACAATAAATCAGTCTAAATCTAACACTTGAACCAAAATCTAAGGATGTACATGCGTTTGAGAATCTTAATATGGAGATTGAAACTATGCTGATGCCTATCAGCAAAGGATGGCTAGCAGCAGCTTCACAGCACCTTAGTTTTCTTTAACTTTGTAGAGAAATCTAAAAAAAAACCCACAACTATTGCAGGAAACTTATCTCAGACCCAATGCAATATAGCACATAAATTGTTCATAGAAGAAGATACATATAACTTACCCATACTAAGGCCACAAACACCCATCTTTCCAAAGCCTTCCTCATTGTCTAGCCAGTGAATAAGACTGCGGGACTCTTCAATAGTTGCCCTCCCTAGTAAAAGTAGATCACTAACACACAGGAGTCTCGCACCACGTTGCAAAAACGGACGCCTTCGGCCATAGAAAGGGCTGCAGTGGGCATTATCTATGTTTGATCAAAAACACATGCAAAAAAGCTTCAAAAGCGGTCAAAGCAAAAAGATTTGCTCTAAAGCTTTTCACCAGAAGGAGAAAAAGTCTTTTTGCATTACCTTTCTAGCACCATCGTTGCAATGTTTTGTTTCACCAAAGGTCCACCTAAACGCAATCTTCGATCATATGTATGATCACCTGTGCCTACATCAATGCAAACGCATTACAAACAACAATGTAAATGATCCCATCCAATGCAAGTAAACAAGATCACAATGGTACCTGCAAGATGAACCACACAGGCCATCTTTTGGGGAGGAACGTTTTTGGGGACAAGCCAAGCAACCCTAGCGGTACGAGACTCGGGAGGCAAAGCAGCGGTAAGCTCACGGCAACAAGGAGTCTGGAAAACACCTTCTCTCAAAGTAGCGGTCTTGGTCTCCCAAACAGTTCTCCAAACGGGACGAATCAAAGGCGGTGGCCAATTCTGACCTTGAACCTCAAGAGGAAAGAGCTGTTTCACAATCCGCTCGAGCAATTCCAGATTATGACTACCCCATCCACGGGAGAAGAAGGGTTGGGTAATCTTCGTGCGGTGCATAAACGCTCCGTAGACATGATCAATTACATAATGGAGCATTCCCAATTTGATCGTCACCATTGTTCAGATTTAATCTCTTTGGACCCTAATTTGGAGAAATACCTAAGCCGGTGAATTGGAATACGAATTTTTTTTTGTTAGAAATCGGATTTGGGTGGTTCAGATCTGGTGAGAAAGACGAAAGCAATCAATCGGAGAGTTTGACTTGTAAGTCAAGGTTAAGAAATCTGAAAAGCAAAGGTTAATGCTTTTGTTCGGAGATCGATGGAGAAATCTAATAAGAAGAAGATTGAAGACAAATAGGGGAAACCGGAGCCGAGCGAGAGAAACGGTGGGCTTTGATTGAGCCAGGAGATGCCACGCTGGCATTATGTGGGCCCTCATTGTTTGGGTTTTGGTTTTTATTCGGACAGAAGCGTTATCCAATATCCATCCAACAAAGGTTGAGTTTGACAGTGACACTTTTGAAGATAAAATAATAAAAAAAAAAAAGAGAAGCCCACTGGTATGAGTTGGAATCTTGGTTGTCCTGTGTTTTTTATAATAACACATTCAACAAAATTTGTGAGTTGTTTGTTGTAATTTTTTTTTTCTGTGCAAAAATGTTGCTATGTAAGACAATGAGGGGGAATTTGGTTTCACCCACACACTTTTCTCTAGTAAACCTTTGGCTTATTGTTTCGTTTCAAAGAACAAATGGCCTAACACGAATCATAAAACGGAACCAAAAAAAAAAAACACAACAAGAACAAGAAAAAATACAGTAGTTTCTCTTTTTGTCTAGTAAAAAAAGAATTACGATTTACCGCAACATCCACCTCTTTTCCCACTCTCCTGCTCACTAGGGATGATGATTCTAGTTCCTTTCAAGAGACTTGAATTACCATCGGCGTCATCATCATCAGCCGTTAGTGATTTCTTGCTTATTATACGGTATATCTCTGTTAAGATTGTCAAAAATGCTGTTTCGACATTTGTAGCTTCCAGAGCTGAGGTTTCCATGAAGAACAAGTTTTCTCTTTGTGCAAACTCTTGTGCGTCTTCTGTTGGCACTGCTCTTAAGCTTCCGAGATCGCATTTGTTTCCGATTAGCATTATCACTATGTTCTTGTCCGCATGTCCTCTTAATTCTTCTAGCCATTTCGCCATGTGATCGAATGATTGACGTTTTGTCATGTCATAGACCAACATTGCTCCAACTGCTCCACGGTAGTATGCACTTGTCACCGCCCGATATCTGCGATAGAAGAAGAGTCAAAGTTTTGATTCATGTACATACATGTCTAAGAGAGCCTTAAAACAGAGTGATCATTCTCTAGTATACATGATGGTGATTATCGACCATTACATAGTATGTTACCCATTTTTGGCCATGTAGAAGAAAACTGATTCACATAAGTGGATGGTCGTGTTTCTAGAGTAACAAAAGCAATTGTGGAAACTATCTGGTTAATAGTAAAGTTCATACAGAACAATCTTTGGTTCTGATGCTTCTCCAAATACTGACGCAAAATACTAGTTATTTTCAATCTTGAAAACACAGTACTAATGATTTATCATTTGCATTAGAACTTTGCAAGACAAACAAAATTCAAGATATTCCATTCCAACCCTGTATGTAATTCACATATGTCTAGTTTGTTGCCTAGCTAACATGTGAAGAAGGCATATCTGACAAAACTAATGAATGAAAGGGACAATAACCAAATTGGGTTTGTTTGTTTAAATACGATGCATCAATGTGTTACTATGTTATATTCATGCCAACGCCACTCTTGATGATGATTTTAAAAACACACAAAAAAAAGTGAAAAAGGAAGTGCAAGCAAAGGAAGGTAAAAAGCAAAAAAACCTTTCTTGGCCAGCGGTATCCCAAATCTGAGCTTTGACGGTTTTGTTATCAATGACGAGCGTTTTAGTCTGGAATTCAACACCGATGGTGGCTTTAGAATCGACGCTAAACTCATTCCTAGCAAACCTAGCAAGCAGCTGAGTTTTGCCAACCGCAGAATCACCGATCAACACAACTTTGAATACGTAATCGATCTTTTGATTATAATCTCCATACAAATTAGACATATCTTTTCCCTCTTATTTAAATACTTATATATATTAACAAAAAAAAAAAACAACAACAACAAATCGGTGGTGCAATCAGAAAAATTTCAAGAATTCACGAAACACGAAAAGGGCTCCTCTCAAACACAGATCAAAACGCGACGAGTCTCGGATTCGACCATGAACGGTACAAGACACTCAGATCACAATGAATGGTGAGAACAAAAAAAAAATTATTCAGAGAAAGCAAAAGAGAGGATTAACGGCCGATGCGGGGACCATGGATCACAAACTTCACCCTTCATCTTGGCCGTTTATATTATTTACTCGCAGCTACGGTACGGTAAAATCAAAACCGGCGCAATCAAAAACCAACTAATTCAAAACCGAAGTTATTACCAAAAAAATCAAATTCGGTTTAACTATCTAATTTATACCCCTAATAAAGTTGTTCAGTCACCAGATTAGGTTTTAGAATGTTGAGGCGGCAACACAAAAAGGTATTGGCGCCATAAACCTTCTAATGTAACTTGATCGCTTCTCTAGTGAGTGTGTGCTATCTCGCCCAAGGACGTTGAAAATGGAGAATGGTGGTAGATCCAGTGAGAACAACCTTTACGAGGTATCTCTTTATCCTATGCGAACAGTCTCTTTTGTCTCGTTTTCTGTCTGCGATTAGGATTTATTAGGGTTTTCATTTCTGGATTTGGGTCTTAGTTCCAAATTAAGTTTCTGCTTGCCCACAAATTAAGTTTCTGATGATGTTCTTATGATAGTCTCGTTTGTTGTTAGGATTGTAAAAGCCAGAACTTTACTTGTTTATGAGCCATAGTTTTAAAATTTGTACAATAGCTGTTGTTGCAATTGGTGTCTGAGAATCCCCTTGGTTTGTTGGTGATTAGTTCTATGATTAGAGAGATCAATGAAACGAACTAATCCTTGTTCGTTGTAGGTTCTTGGTGTGGAAGCGACAGCATCTCCACAGGAGATAAGGAAAGCATACCATAAGTTAGCATTGAGGCTTCATCCTGATAAAAACAAGGACGATGAGGTTAGTTAAACGCCTGCTCTTGAGTGTTTTTTTATTTATTTACCTTTTCAATGGGTCCAATTCAGTTTTATGAATTCTTGTCTTTTGATTCATACAGGAGGCTAAAGAGAAATTTCAGCAGCTGCAAAAGGTGATATCGATCCTCGGTGATGAAGAGAAAAGAGCAGTCTATGATCAAACTGGCTCAGTTGATGATGCTGTAAGTCTGGTTCTTGTTGTTTTCATGATTTTAGTTTCAGTTTTTTTTTTTTTATAACATGCTGGTAATTTGTAGATTGTTTACACACCTTTACACAGCACATGTGTCAGTCGTCTCTAGTACCATTTCCAGCTTCTGTTCTAATGAATTTGGTGGAAGAAAGCTTTTAACTTTAAGTAGGAATACTGCTAGGTTTTCTTACAAACTGGTTTTGCCATCTTACTAGGATCTTTCGGGAGACGTGGTTGACAACTTGAGGGACTTCTTCAAGGCCATGTACAAGAAGGTAACCAAGAACATACACACTTTTTGGACTTTGCTCTCAAGTGTTTGTTCTGTTTCCATCACATACTAATTCTTGTGGTAATTGTGTTATATAGGTCACCGAGGAAGATATTGAAGAGTTTGAGGCCAACTACAGGGGTTCTGAATCTGAGAAGAATGATTTGATTGAGCTGTATAAGAAGTTCAAGGGTAAAATGAGCAGGTATATACTATCATCCCCTTGTTTTCATTATTGTTAAGTTTGTGAGTTGAAAGTTTATATAGGCCATTATTGGTACTATATATCTTGCAGGCTTTTCTGCTCAATGCTTTGCTCAAACACCAAGCTTGATTCACACCGATTCAAAGATATGATTGATGAGGCCATTGCAGCGGGTAAGGCTTCTATGTCTCTCTCTTGCCATAATTCTGTGTACAGAACGCATTCAAGTTCTGATTTGTTTGCACATTATCAAACGATCGTTTCCTTTTATCCAGGAGAAGTGAAATCAACAAAAGCTTACAAGAAATGGGCAAAGGAAATTTCAGAAATGGAACCTCCAACGAATCCCCAGAATATGAGACGGAAGTAAGCTTCTCTTGATGTATACCTTTTTCCAATAATTTCCCTCTGAAGTTAACTTTTTTTGTAACCTGTTTTAAAATTTCCGTACTTTCCAGACCAGCAAAGAGTGCAGATAAAGATTTATACGCTATGATATCCCAGCGAAGAGATGAGAGGAAAGAGAAGTTCGATACAATGTTCTCGTCACTTGTATCGAGGTATGGTAGCAGTGCCGACTCTGAGCCAAACGAAGAAGAGTTCGAAGCTGCACAGAGAAAAGTTGAAAGCCGGAGATCATCGAAGAAGTCAAGGAAAAAGTAAGATTATAATTGTAGTTTGTGTGATCTGTAGCCTCTCGGTTTTGTGTGTTGTGATGGAAACCAAGATTAGTGGAAATTGGATCACATGGTTGCTTCTTAACATGAAAAACTTGTGTAAACAGTGTTTGTGGAATCTGTATCGTAAATTCTACTCTGTTTTTTTTTTTTTTTTTTTTTTTACAAACTAAGAAAAACTGAAAATTTAACTTCTGATAAGTAGAATTGAAGCTGCGAGCCGAATGAAAATAATTGAAAAAATCCTTAGTATAATTTTTTTTATTTTTTAAATGTTGATAATGATGAAATGTTGATAATCTTTTTAAGAAAGGCTGTGTAGGCAACTCTTTAAAATTATAAATCTCTTAGAAATCACAAATTCTGTATTGCTTATATATTTTAAATCTATCAAATCAACCAAATATCCTAAAAATAAGGAAAATAACAAAAGAAAAAGAAAGGAAATATTATTAGCTAAAAAGAAAGTTAGAACCTTTTTTTTTTTTTTTTTTGTTCAAAAGAAAGTTTTAGAACCTAAAAAAACAAAAGGAAAGAAGAATCTAAATTTCCAAATAGAAAGAAACCCAAAAGTCACAAGTAAAGTACAAAACTAGGTAGGGATTCAGACGAAAGAGTTTAGATTTACAAAAGGGTTTAAGTATTTATTTAGAAGTCTCTCTGTCTCTCTGATAATAAAATTTAGTCTCGTAGTTTTGGTCTCTGAGATTCTTTGGAAGGAAACTAAAATATAGATAGGATGGCTTGGGATTTGCTTTTATGGATAATCTCCTTCTTCGTCAGCTTGGCTCTCGTCGCTTCCGTCTTCTATCAGGTTAATCTCTCTCTAATCTAATCTAATCTAATCTATCTACTTTTGTTTGTGTCCCCTCCTTTACTTTCAATCTATTAATTAGTTTGAGATTCTTAAATTCGAGATCTGTCTTCTGGGATTTCCTTATCCTTAGTGTCCGAATTCTCTAGTTCTTAACAAAAACCGAGCAACTTAGCTTTTTTTGTTGGCATAGTTAAACCCGATGATGCACAACTTTTCAGAAGTAAAAAAAAAAAAAAAAAATTAGGAATGGCTCAATTTTGATTTCGTACCCACAATTTAGAAGTTTTTTGGGTCCATAGCGGAGGTTTTCAGTGTTCATTCTTTTGCTTCTACCTCAAAAAGTTGTTCTTAGTTCTGATTTGGATTTATCTGCAAAGACTAGACTAGTATGTGAGATGATACTTCGTCAATGGTAACAGATTTAAACTGTTTTGTTTTATTGCCAGTTATAGTCATTAGTTCTGAAACAGATTTAAGTATATGTGATTGAATGAGATTAGATACTACTACTACTACCAATAGTGTTTACTTAAAACTAACTGCCTCGTCTGATAATGAACAACGCATTGAGATCCCCTTTTACTAGGCTCAGTTTCCATTTTTGTAACTGATGTTAGTGTGGTTCTTTTTTTTTTTTTTTTGTAGGTTATCTGTTTAACGGATTTAGAAGCTGATTACCTGAACCCTTTTGAAACAAGTACCCGTATCAACCGCTTGGTTATTCCTGAGTTTATCCTCCAAGGGTCACTCTGCCTTCTCTTCCTCTTCACATGGCATTGGGTCTTTTTTCTCGTCGCTCTCCCTGTAACAGTCTATCACGCTATGTTGTAAGTATCTCTCTCTCTATCCATCCATATTGGCTATTGATTCTTTCTTAATTTTTACATGCCTGGGAACTAATTAACCACCTGGTCCCGTTGTTTTTAGATACAATGAGCGGCGTTATCTCATCGATGTCACTGAAGTGTTCCGTACTATTAGCTTTGAAAAGAAGCTCCGGTTTACCAAGCTCGGCTTCTACATCTTTCTCTTCATCATGGTTGTCTTTAGGTAAAAAAGACTACTACAACTTTAGCTCTCCAATATTTAAACCTCCCCTCATTTTTGGCTCTTCTACTATGAAGTTCCTACACTGAGTTCATAATTTTTCCCTTTGCAGGCTTACTCTATCGGCGGTCTATAGCTTCACAGAGGACGATGATCTACTTCATTTGTTTTGATTTATGCGCTCTGCTTTAACCACTCCCCATTTATTTGCTGAGTGTGTTTGAGACTATTGTGACACAGGTTTTACATCCCCTGCTTAGAATTAGCCAATTAGGGATTCATGATGTAGCTTTATATAATATACTATTACAGGAAAATTCCTCACAAATCTTTTGACATGGATGGTTTCACCAGTTTTTTGCACAATATAATGTTTAGTCTCATAATTGAATTCATAAAATCATGTATCAAGAATGAGGATTGAAGAATGGTTGATAATAAGGCTACATCGATCAGGAGACTACTAGACTCTAAATTAACTATGTCAAAAAAAAAAAAAAAAAGACTCTAAATTAACGAAAGACTCAAAATCAACTACTAGATAGGGTAAGGTCAAACTATTCAATCCAAGCCAAAAGATCATGTCAAGATACAAGGGAGGCTACACTTTCCATACTTGGCCGTGGGTCAGTGGGTGCATTTTTCTTTTAACTCACAACGATTAGGCCATTTTAACCTGCAAATAGGCGCTATTCACTTACCTAATCAAAACCAGATTGCATCGTATACGGTATACCGTATACCTCACTTGGACATGAGATTTTAATTAATGCTGAATATACAATTAGTAAACATGAAACAGAAAGTTACTATATAATATCATGTAATTTCTGTTATTCAACTATATTACATGATCTCGTCTGTGTTTCTTATTTTGTCAAATAATGAGCTTTCGGCAACTCTGTAATCTAAGCTGAATTCCATTTCAAAAAAAAAAAAAAAAAAAAAAAAACATATTTTACATGATGTTTGTTCAAATTAAAGATTAGAGATTAATACATCAGAGGCAATGCCATATTTATATAGATGAAACTCTAGAATTTTATTATATATTTCTATGCTATGCCTGCATTGCATATATCATTTTTGTATGTTCATAACATCACAATAATTTTGAAATATATAAAATAAAGTTTTTTTTTTTTTTTTTTTTGTCATCATTGAGTAAAATAAAGTTATTACTATAGTTACATAAAACTTTTTAAGGGAATGCATTCATTAATAATATACCTCGCGAGTAAGTTGACTTTACTATAAAAGACCTTGTAATGCCAAGGTAAATATATTACCATAAAAAATGTTGAATTAGCCTTAAAAAGGGTATGTTGAATTACTAATTATGAAGTTGACCAAAAAAAAAATTTGAAGGGTATAAATAGGTGCTGAGAATTCGTAAGTGTATCCATCCTCACTCATCGCTCAGTAGCCAAAAAGAGGGTCAAGCAGAGAGAGTTCGCACTTCCAAGGTTTCTTTCTGCATTTCTCTTCTCTATGACTCTATCTTCCATTTCTTGGTCTATTGTTTGTTCGAATCAACCTCTTATTTCGAGTTCTTGAATCGCTTGCCACTTTTGCGTACGTCAATGTGAACGATTGTCATGTTGTCTCTTAGGTTTTATTTATTTATTTATTTGCTTCCTTGTGGCTCATTCTCTGTTTATTTCTTGAAGTAGAAAGCTTGGCGTCGAAGAAAGTGTGTGCAAATGGAAGCGAAGAATAAGTTAAGAGTCGCCAAGTTGAAGAAACAGCGTCTTCGTCAATCATTGCTGAAGGCCAAGTCTCAAGCCTCTGATCTGTTGTCCTTCACGCTATCATGGAGAGATCTTGAATCTCATTTTGATTCAATTGAATCGGATCTTGTGAAGAGGTCACAAGAGATTGACTCAAAGGAGGAAAATCTGGAGAAGTGGTCACATGTGTTGAAGTCAAAGGCAAAACTTCTGGTGAAAAGTGCTCGGGAGATTGCATCAGCTGATGGATTCAGAAGACTTGTTGAAGAAAACCAGAAGAAACTGGATAGGCTAAAGAGAGAGATCGAAACTGAGGAAAAGAAACGTTTACAGCTTCAGAAACTGAACCATAATAGTAAGATTGAACTAAAGAGGACAAGAGAGCAAGTGGATGCGTTGCAGAAGCATGGGATGAAACGCGACGTTGTACATTTCAAAGAGAAGAGCTACGAGGAGATGTCGGAGGAGCAACAGGATAAGTACGAGGAGATCTTGAAGAAAAGCAAGTCAGCGGAGAAGAAGCTGAGAGATTGTACCAGAGATCTTGAACAGAAAGAAGGAGAGCTTCGATGGGTGAATATGCGATTGACAAAGCGTTATGTGGAACTGGAGTGGGAAAAGAGAAAGGTTAACTTGGAAAAGAGCAATATGATTACATTGCGTAAACATTACGAGGAAGCAGAAAGGAAGCTGCAACACTTGAACAGTGCACTAGAGGAGAAACAGAAAGAGGTTGATTCGTTTGAGAAGAGACTCCGGTGAATGCAGGAACGTGAAGGGAAGAGGAAACAGCGATATAAGTGGAGATGAAAGTAGCTCAAATAGAGCAAATATGTAATAGTATGAGAAAACTAGCTCACATTCAAATCTTGAACTTAGTTCGAGTAAAATATTACATAGGACAACAAATAAATTGATTGTTCACAAACTAGATTGAAAACTGATGAAAAAGAAAGGCATTTTTACATATTTGACATATAACAAAAAGGGAACATTTTTCAAACTCAAACTCAATCAGGTTGCTTGGTTGAGTTTGTCAGAAGACAAGAGTGTCTTTGCGAACCAAATTGCAGTGTCCCTAGCCGAGACACCATCATCTCCGAATGGTGTAAGCAAACCAGCAAGTTCTTCATATTTCTCTTGCTTTACAAGCCTTGCACATTTCTCCAACAAACACTCTAATGCATCTGCCCTTTCTTTACTCTGCGGCGGACCCAGTTTTGTGAGCTTACTTAGTACTGATGACATTTCACTCGCTGTTAGTTTCACCATCTTTGATTCATCTTCCTTCAGGCTTCCAGACATACAGTCTTTTTCTATTGGAACTTCAGTAGATGAATGCGCAATACTAGTAGAAATGGACACAGTTTGCTGTTCCTTTGGTTCAGGTACTGCCTCCTGAGTTTCAGCCTCTTCGATAGCTCTTGGAGAGGAACATGTTACTTCTTGTGCACTCACAACCCCAACATCAACATCACGTAACTGAGATTCTTCAGAGAGCATATTTTCAGTTTCTTTTGAAAGAGCACTTTCTTCGGTTTGGTTTTCTGTAGAGTAAATTGCAATCTCAGGATCAACTAATCCCTCATCCGACTTATGGCTAGTAGACTCAGAAATATTCAATGTGTCACAGCTTGGATCGATTCTTTTTGTAACAAGTTTATCTTCCGCACCATTTGTGGATGATGCTGGTTGTGATGAGCTGCTAGATCCAGTCTCTGCATTTGTCCATAATGGATATAGATTTTCCAAACTGCGGGATACCTCACTCTTCTCTCTGGAATCTCTTTCCTTCCCAAACTTTCCTGGCAATGAGTTTCTTCTTGCTTTATCTTTTGGGCTTACTGACTTTATCGGGAAAACAGGAAGATAAATAGGCGACAGGTTTTGGCACTGAAGAAGGTATGGTTGTAGACATGGGTTCCTTAACAGTTCACAGGCCTGCAGGATAATTATCACTTAGATATTAACCAAGTAGTCAAATACTGCACACAGTCAATAATGATATATGTGCATTATCTTACTGTTGGCCGATACTCTGGTTTCTTCCTAAGCATAAGCTTTATCATTTGTTTCCTGTAATATGAAATAGTTGTCACTCGTTGCATACTGTTTGTATTGGATTGAAGTGAATCATGTTTCTTAAATGAAGAAAAAACTTACAAGGTAGAGGAGTAGACAATTGGAAGAGGAGACATAAGGGATCTGTTTATTTTGTTGGTAAGTGCAGCCATATCCTGTATATTTTCCACACAAATTTAGTTTCAATAAGTCATGAAAACATTGAATCACAAAAAAAGTTAGAGACAAGAAAGCTTAAGGTAGGCCCACCGGAGCTTTAAACGCAGGCTGGTGTGCTATAATTTCATACATACAACAACCTGAACAAAGCAGCATAAATGTGATTCCTTTCAATGACTTAAAGTAGTTCACATATTGGAAGCTTAACTTACCCAGCGACCATATGTCAGATTTGTATCCATAGGGTTGATCTTCTAATACCTCAGGGCACATGCTATTAGGGATACCCGAAACCTATGAAAAGTTACTATGGATGAGATATTCTATATAGAAGTAATTGAAGATAACTAAATGTACAAATGGGTGCAGAGAGATACTATAAATAGAAAACAAAAAGAAGTAGATAACACACCATGGAAACTGGCTTTTCTGGATTTATAAGTTTCGCCAGACCATAATTACCTGTGCCATTAGTAGAGAGATTAAAGCTAACCAGAGCATAAAAAGACACATATATAGATCTGAACGAAGAGTAAATTCAGTCTTCTCATTTATCATACCAAGCTGTATGTGATCATCTTTCGGAAGGAAGATATTTGAGCACTGCAAAGATAATCGAAAAATCAACGAGCCATTCTTCACGAAATAATAGAAAAAGGAATCACACACCAACAAAAGTAATGAAGTATGAGTTATATATATACCGTTAGATCCATGTGAACTACGCGGTTTGAGTGCAAATAGTTAACAGCCAGTAACAATTGTGCCAACCATTGAAAGATTCTCTGACGAATCACATGAAAGTTCGTTATGAGTCAGCAAGACAGACAGTAACCGCACATCGTTTGAGTAGAGAACAAAAGAATAAACTGAAGTAGAGAGATTACTTCCTCTGGGAATAACTTTCCTCTCGCTTTCTTAATAGCACTAGCCCTGATTTGGAAAAAATATAGTTGTCTGATTCAGTAATCCACAACATGGAGGCTGAGTGCCACAGAGAAAGATTATAAATGGTAAATACAGATTCCAAGAAATTAACTCACATGTTCCCTCCCTCACAGTAAGCAGTAAAAATGCAGGCGTTATTGTCCTGGGAAATTTTTCAAAAGAACCTGTTAAAACTGATGAAAATCATCATAACTTTGTTCATAAACAGAACGTTTATTGGTGTCCAACTTTTATACCTTGTCAATCCAAGAATCTTCATACTGCACGACATAAGGATTCTTTAAACTTGAGAGCAATTTCATCTGCAACACAAAGAGAAGAAGATGATGAGTTCAAATTGACCTGAGATTTAATGGAATAACATACACGAATTGGAAGTTTAAATGCCAAATCCATAAATCAATTAGGTGGTTGAACAAATTCAAAACCCTGAATGCAAATAAAGAGCCAATATTTGTCTTGTGAATTTAAAGATCATTGATGATTCAAAGATGAACTAAAAGGGGCATATAAATAGTTAGTTTTACCTCTTGGCAAGCGGATTGCTTTAACTTGTCAGTGTGTTTAGCAAGGCAAATCTTCTTCATTGCATACCTAATCGATACCAAGAACCATAAAGAAAGACATGAATGATAGTTAAAACCAACATACCACAAACAGCTTTTAGATCAAACAAAAGGGAAGGAAAAAAAACATTTGCTTTTATGGATTTTTCCAAGTAGGAATTAATCTACACAACCAAAACTCATTATTACAAGACCAAAAAACCCAAAACCTTGCAAAGGGTTTTGTTTCTTCCGTACTAGATACATACAGTAAAATCGTCGTCTCCTAAAACCCTAATTAAATAAACCAACTTGAAATTAAAGACAATCGCGGGGGTTAAGAATCTTACATTTTGTCTTCAATTTCATGAAGAACGACGAAATCGGAAGATGACTTGCCTCTCCTAACCTGCTCCACGACATGATAGTTGTCGAGAGTGAACTTATGTTCCTCTTCGCAGTGTCCATTAGCCTCCATTTGCATGAAATCTTCAACAACCAAACAAAATAAAAACCTCCCAAAAGAAACAACAAAGCTAAAAAGAAAACACAAAAAATCTCAGCTTGAAGAGAGCAGCTAAAAGGGACAAAGACACAACCCAGCAAAAAAAAAAAAAAAAAAAGTCTCCGGGTTTCGAGAAAGAGAAGAAGATCAAACGCAAGTCCCCCTTGTAGTAGTAACAAAATCAATCAGTGGTGAGAACTGAGAAGCCGAGGACGGAGGAGAGGAGAAGAGGGATGTTGAAATCGCCCCCACCTTTTTAACAAGAAGAATCCAATGTCTTGTCTTTCTCTCGGCACAGAATTTACTTTTTCTTTTTTTCCCTTATGGTATTATTTTTTTTTTTAATATATTATTATTTGTTGGCAAAAGTATTTTCAATTTTTTTTTATAGAGAGTGTCGGTCGGCTAACGGAACTGAAAACGTTAGCAAAAGTTGAAAACGCTCACAAGATAAATTAGGCCATGTTTATCGGTAAAACATAAGGCTGATCTTGGGCTTTTTTATAATCCAAAAAAATGAACAGTGTAAATAAGATCGGGCCTTCTGATCTTATTTTAGATCAGTTCTTCGGGTGATCTAAGGGGACGTGTCCGAACGAGATTGGTTGGAAATTCTTTTCTCTTCGTATCATTTTCTTTCTCTTCACTCGGGTTGAAATCGATTTTTTTCTTGTTCTCTCCGAAGAGGCGAAACGGCGAAACGCCGAGAGATTTCTTCGTCTCCGATTCCGGTGTGTTCCGACCACTTCCGGTGATCTCTGCTTCTCCTCCTCTCCTCTTCGTGTCCTCGTCTCTTCGTGTCCTCATCTTCTCTGTCTCATCTATCTCCTCTTCGTGTCCTCGTCTCTTCGTGTCCTCGTCTTCTCTGTTTCTTCGTGTCGTCGTCTTCTCTGTTTCTTCGTGTCGTCGTCTTCTCTGTTTCTTCGTGTCCTCGTCTTCTCTGTCTCTTCGTGTCGTCGTCTTCGTGTCAACCGATCTCTTCGTGTTCTCTATCTCCTCCGGCTTTATAGAGAAGGTAAGCTCCGGCGATTTAAACCTAATCTCATTTCTGAATTAGGTTTCGATTTAGGTTTTCAATTTTAGGGATTCGATTTAGGTTTTCAATTTTAGGGATTCGATTTAGGGTTTTCGTTTTAGGGATTCGATTTAGGGTTTTCAATTTTAGGGATTCGATTTAGGGTTTTCAATTTTAGGGATTCGATTTAGGGTTTTCAATTTTAGGGATTCGATTTAGGGTTTTCAATTTTAGGGATTCGATTTAGGGTTTTCAATTTTAGGGATTCGATTTAGGGTTTTCAATTTTAGGGATTCGATTTAGGGTTTTCAATTTTAGGGATTCGATTTTATGTCTTTTAATTTTAGGGATTCGATTTTAGGGATTCGATTTAAGGGATTCGATTTAGGGTTTTCTATTTTAGGGATTCGATTTTATGTCTTTTAATTTTAGGGATTCGATTTTAGGGATTCGATTTTATGCCTTCGATTTGTATGAGTGAATTCGATTTTAGGGATTCGATTTTAGGGATTCGATTTGTATGAGTGAATTATAATCGTTTTTGTCCTCTAATTGAATTCAACTTTAAACGTTAATCGATTTTGGCTTGTTTTCTGTTTTTATGAGGCATATAGGTGAGGCTAAGGAGGGCAAATAAAATCGGACCACCAACAACAACATTCCTCGTCAAAGTAAAAGGTAAGTCATATGATTTGTGTCTAAAAAATGCTTTGTTCGTTTGTTTGTTTGTGAATAAATTCCTTACTCGCAATTTAAAGGTAAACTTGTTTAAAAAAATGGTTTTAAAAATGGAAAGCGGATGTTTAGTTGTGATGGTAACGTTTCAAAAATGTTTGATGTTTAGTTGTGATAGTAAACTGGTTTTAAAAAATGTTTGATGTTTAGTTGTAATTTTCTTTGGCAAAGTCCCTTTCTCGTTCTCCCACACGTCTCTAAACTTTAGTTGTGATGGTAACAAAACTGAATGTAGTTGTGTAGTAACTGATTATTAAGACATTTTTAGTGGTTGTAGTTGCCATGAATGTGTTGTTTGCTTGGTTTGATGGTGTGATGGTCTATGTTAGTTTAGTTGTGATAGTGTAGGCTATAGTTGTAAAATGCGATAGTCGATGTTAGTTGTTTAGTTGTGATTTTCTTTGGTCTATTATTTAAAACACTAAATGTCCATTATTTACTTCGATTTGACTGAAGTAGGTAATGGTTATTTAGAATTAAAATTCTCTAACAACACAAAACTTTGAATTAAATGATGTTCTTTACTTCTCTATTATCCAATCTCATTTCCTTCTTTCTTACCAATCTATACTATCCAATCTTCCTCACCTTCTTCTGTTCTAAATCATTACTTCTCTTCCTCACCTTCTTCCGTTTTAAATCATTACTTATCTTCCTTACCTTCTTCCCTTTAACCTCTGCTATGGAATCAAATAATAATCCTAATAGTCAGTCTCAACCCTACTTTAGTCTTCTAAACTTCCCATACGACAGCTTTGATCCCAATGTAAACCTTGGTTCCTCTCAAATCCCTTCTTTTAGTTCACAAACTAGTACACAGCCGAGTCAACCTCCTAGTCAAACAGAAGAGACAGCAGAACAACGTAGGGAGAGAAGGCTGTGGTCCGCACAAGATGACTTAGTCCTAATAAGCGCCTGGTTAAACACATCGAAGGATGGAATTGTTGGGAATGATCAACCGTATGGGTCCTTTTGGAAGCGCATTGGTGAATATTATGCAACAAGTGATCATGTCCTTGGTGGTGGTGAACCAAGGCTCTCAGATCATTGTAGACAACGATGGCAAAAAATCAGCAGGGAGGTCAGTAAGTTCTGTGGAGCATACGCAGAGGCAAAGGGTGAGAAAGCTAGTGGCATGAATGATGTGGATATTCTGCAGAATGCTCACCAACTATACACGAAGCTGTACAAGAAGAAGTTTGGTTTGGAGTATGCTTGGAATGTGCTTCGCTATGAACAGAAATGGATAAATTTAGAGCCTATGAACCCCACTCCAAAGACAACCACCTCTTCCAAAAGGAAAGCGGATGAGGCTGCACCATCTTCTGAGTCTATTGTGGGTGAGCACGAGAGCAGGCCTGCTGGAATAAAGGCTATGAAAAAAGCGAGGAACAAAGGTAAAGAGAAGGTTGCACCATCGACAGATTTTAGTCAAATGTGGGAGATCAAAAAGAAGGATTTAGAGGGCATGAAAGAAATTCAAAAGATGTCCATTCTTGACACTCTCATTGCCAAGAAAGAAACGCTAGATGAAGATGAAAAAGCTCTAAAGAAGAAGCTAATGGCTGAACTGTTTTAGCTTTAGGGTTTGTGCTTGTTTATGTTTATGAACAAGCTTCTTCTTTAGATGCATGAGTATGTATGTATGCTTGTTTATGTTCGGCTTATGTATGTTTTTGATGTTTTTAATGAAGCTTGCTTATGTATATGTTTATGTGTTTTCAGAAACTTAAATATATGTTTCGGTTTCTAATGAATGTTGATTGTTTTGGTTTCTAATGAATGTCGATTGTTTTGGTTCGTTTTGGTTTCTAATGAATGTCGATTGTTTTGGTTCGTTTTGGTTTCTAATGAATGTCGATTGTTTTGGTTTTGGTTTCAGGTATAGGAAGACATGTTCTCTGACTATGACGATGGCATAAACAGCCCCTTAAACTATAGTTCCGATTCAGAAGATGAGGCTGAGACCTGTTACTATGAACCGCAACCATCAACCGAGATTGGACCAATACATACTCTGTCGAACCGTGAACCTGAACCACTACCTACTCTGTCGAACCGTGATGCTCAACCCACGGACCAAGTGATCCAACTCAAGGACCAAGTGATGATGCTAAACGACCAAATGATCCAGCTCAAGGTACTTGTGATCCAGCTCAAAGATCAAATATTCCAGCTGAAGGACCGAGTGATTCAACTGACGGACAAAGTGAATCAGGTCAAGTAATTATGGACCCGTGATGTTGTTTTCTTTTGGTGTTGTTTCTTATGGACCCGTGATGTTTTCTTTGGAATTTTGTTTAAAGGCTAGGTAGATATGTTTATTAGTTTGGTGAACCCGTGATGTACTCTGCCTATATTACCCGTGATGTTTAGTTTGGAATTTGCCTCCCATCACTCTATATGTATGAGAAGAGCAAATGGTTTCACAATATCAAAAACAAACATTTCCTCAACAAAACAAACATTTCGTTCTATAAATAAAACACAAACATTTCTTTCTCTCACCAAGCTCAAATATTTCTTTCTTTCATCAAACACAAACATTTCCTTCTCACCCAAAACAAATATTTCTTTCTTTCCTTCATTGCTATGGCATCTTCTTCCAACAAGTTTCACTACCATTATCACCCAAATAATGATAGTTTAAGCCAATACTTTGAAGAGCAATTTAATAATCAATTTGAAGCGCAGAGGAAATTCCGGTGGAAAGGAAACCACGTGAATATATTGACGAAAACGAGAAGAAGGGCATGAACGTTTGTGGAACGATTATTTTTCGATAATCCGACTTACAATGCTCACCACTTCCGGCGGCGGTTTCGAATGAACAAGCCGTTGTTCTTGCGTATTGTGAATCGTCTCAGTGAAGAAGTTCCATATTTTAAGCCAAAAAGGATGCAACCTTCCGGAATGGTCTATCACCCCTACAACAATGTACTGCAGCAATTCGACTTTTAGCGTATGGGACCGCAACGGACTCGGTTGACGAATACATACGTCTTGCTGCTTGTACTGCTCGTAAATGTTTGGAACATTTTGTCGTCGGGATAGTTGACTTGTTTGGCACTGAATACCTACGCCGACCAACACCAGAGGACCTTCAAAGGCTACTATTTTATGGAGAACAGAGGGTTTTCCCGGGATGGTTGGTAGCATAGACGTATGCACTGGCAGTGGAAAAATTGCCCAACCGCTTGGAAAGGAATGTATTCAAGAGGCACCGATAAGCCAACAATTGTTTTGGAGGCAGTAGCTTCACAAGATCTCTGGATATGGCACGCATTTTTTGGAGCTCCAGGTACTTGTAACGATTTAAATGTCCTTGATCAATCACCAGTATTTAATGACATTATTTACGGTCGAGCTCCCGAAGTTACGTACTATGTCAACGGAAATGAGTATAATTTGGCTTACTATCTGACGGATGGTATTTACCCGGAGTGGGCGACATTTGTTAAATCCATCCCACAACCACATCCGAAACATCGTTTATTTGCACAAAAACAAGAAGGTGCACGAAAAGATGTTGAGCGTGCATTTGGAGTCTTGCAATCTAGATTCGCCATGATTAAAAATCCAACTCTTTTATGGTCAAAGGGTAAAATTGCATATATAATGAGAGCATGTCTCATACTACATAATATGATTGTCGAAGATGAACGAGATTCATACACACTCTATGACGAACAAGAATTCCAACAAGAAGATGGAACTGGTACTACTCCGGATCTTACCTTTTCAGTAAGTATGTCTTCAAATCTTGAAGGTTTAGGTGATGCCCATACATTAATTCGTGATAAACAAGCACATCGCAAATTAAAAGAGGATTTGATTGAGAATATTTGGAATAAATTTGGTCATATGTATTAATTAGATAAAATGTTTGTCTTCTTAAATTAATTAAGTAATATGTTTGTTTTTTTTCTAATAAAAGTTTTATAAGTTTGCAATTAAAATATTATTTTATAAATTTTAAAAATTGTAATATGTTTAATAAGAATATTAATAAACATTATATTATTAAATATTATAAACATATTTAAATTATTTATTAAACATTGATCTTTCTATTTATTAAACATTTTAAAATTTGTAAAAGAATATTATATTATTAAATCTTAAGATCTTATACCTGTTCTCCCAATAACTAACCTTTTAACAAAAGTTCTTAAGACCTGATCTTACAATATTTTTTCAATATTTTTCCTCTAAGAACACCCTCACCTGATCCCCCTATAAACATGCCCTTAGTATGATTTTTTTTAGAAGATAAAACAACTTCCCTAATTCATACTTCCTCCGTTTCAAAATATAGAATGTTTTAAACAAAGCACGCAGATTAAGAAGATTTACTTTTAACAAGTTCAAAATACTAAACTAATATAAAAGTTGCATTAAAATTTGAAAACATTTTATATAATGAAACAACAAATTTCTCTAAAACATCCTATATTTTGAAACGGAATGAGTACTATTTATTTGTTTTTTTACGGTCAGGTTCCCAAGTTCTTTTTTAAGGATAATGTTTTAATGTTTGAACATGACTATAATAAATGGCAAAAGGGTTTGTTGATAAATGAGAATGTAGTTTTTTACTTTTGAATTTTACGTATATTTTCTTTATATTTGTTTACGAAATTATGTTACTTTATAAATTCACATGATATTTTGGTTGTATTATATTTGGCGAAATAACGGTAATACATGATGAATAATACTGTCTTTTAACTAAAATTTATGATATTCGTTTACCGGATAACTGAAATTGTGTAATCACGCACGAACGAAATTTACTATTTTGAAGGTCGCATGGTATAACAAATGTAAAAGTTATTTACTAGGTCAAAAAAATCATTTTGTTTAGATGTGACAAATTTAAACGAAAAGATAAAATAATATAGTACTTTTAAATAACTTGTGAACGACATATTTTAAATATTAACTCAAACAGATTTATCTCACTTGGGTGTGAATCGTGTGATAAGTCATTTATGAGTTTATCGATCTCATCCCTACATTCATTTCATGATCAACGACCCGCAACTGTCCTTAATTCTGAGCTTAGATAATAATCATTTAAGTGGGGTTATTGGTTTGAAAATTTGTATAGAATTTTAAAGATTTTTAATGTTATGTAGAATATGTTGTTTTTAGATCAAGATTTTATTAAACTCTGTTAAAGTTTAATATTATTAGTTTGTGATTTGTAAAAATTCATTTAAAATCTTAACAAATTTGGATTATTAGATTCAAACTTTTATAAAGTCATTAAATGTTATGTGTTATTCAATTGAAATAAAAGAATTTAGGATTGTTTTTTCACATGGATTGTTTTAAGCACTTTACAAGATTTTAAAAAACCAATCAACAAAACTCTCTAACAATCTTTTACTCATTCACTTTGAATGATTTTGTTGAACTCTTCGAAAATCTTCGTAAATTAAAATCCAATACCAATCCCTAAAAATTGTTCTTTTTTTGTGTGTAGCTCAATTGAAAGATACACTTTACATCCAAATTAATCACCATAGCAGAGATTTTCGAAAAGGTTGTCAGCTATATGAAGAAAATTAGAAAAAATGAAGTCTTGATTTATTGTGCTCGATTGAAGTCATCATGCACATCAACTAATTTTGGTGAAAAATCAGTAATTGAGTTTGTTCTAGAGGTTGACCACTTATCCACCTCCTGAAAATGCATTACCGAGCTTTCCACTGGTTTTATACTCACTCGTGTGTCCGCTTTTCATACACTGTATGGGTATATGTACTTAGTAAAAGCTTTTAATATACGGTATGTAAAATACCTGCTTTAATTGTGTTACAAATGTCATCTTATTCGCAATCGCATGTATATATCCTTGCGTATCTACCAAAAAGAAGAAAAGAAAGTCAATCTCATAAAGAGAAGAGAACCATGGATTGCGTCAATGTCGTTGTTGTGTCATTAAATCTTTATATCCGTGGTAGAATATAATGCACATTCTTAACAAACGAAAATGCGTATATGCTTGAGTTGCAAGGAAAGGTACTAATTATATGTCGTGATCACCGCTGTTTCTTCACAAATGCCAAATGTCTTATAAACAATTGAAGCTTAAATGAAAGAAAGGTGAATTATTATTCTTGACAAGAAAGCAAAGGTCAGTCAAACTACTGCCAAATGTTTTGTTTGGTACCGTTAAGTTTGGCGCCATAAACTAAACTTTGATAGAGAGACAAAAGTCATATTCTCTCATAAGTCTCATGAATAACAACAAGGAATGAGCTAGTCCTCGGCAGTCGGATACCCAATCGGATTTCGGTTCTACCCAATCGGATATCGGGTAAATCGGTATAAGACCTATAGATCCCATTCGGTAATTTACAAAAAATTCGGTTCGGTTCGGTTAGTAACTGGTCGGGTTCGGAGCGGTATTCTACTTCAATACAAAATCCGAAATAACTCAAAAAAAATTTGGGTTATAATCTATTTGGTTATTTTCAGTAACCAAAGTACTCAAATAACCGAATAAAACCTGAGATAACCGATTAAAATTATAAATACTCATGTAAATAACCAAAATAACCGATTAAACCATAAATTACAATCCGAATCTGAACCTAAAACGGATCTAAAACGGTGGCCCAATATACTTAAGTTACAATCTGAACCCGAACCGAAGTCCATTTTACCAAGGCCTCTTAGTCCATTCGGTAATTATGCTATATCCGAACCCTACCCGATACTGCTTTTATCGGTTCGGTATCGGTACGGTTCTTCAGTACCGAATATTATGCCCAGGACTAGAATGAGGTGCGTGGAGTTACTAGAATCCACAACACAATGGAGGGAATGAAAAATTCGTTACAAGAGTAGACTACTAATGATAAAGTCAACTTAGTTAAGTACCCTTTATAGTAATTTGCACATTGTACATATGACCTGTAAGTCGAAAATCAGACAAAAGCAACATACACTGGACATTGTTCGTCTCGACCAAAATCTATCGTCTAAAATATTAGAATCATCAATTAATACAAAAGTGTGTAAAGTGTAAACACTTCAACTCTTTATAACGTTTTTTTTTTTTTTTAATGCACCATCGGCCACGTGGCTTTGTCGTTTCGAAAAAAGAGTTTTTTTTTTTTTTTGATGCAAGCAGTTGAATGAAAGAGAGGATGCAACAATACTCAAATTAGGGTTCATTGTACTCAAAATAAGATAATCTTGGAGACGCGATGGAAGTAGTAGAACTAGACTTCAAGTGTTCCGATGTTGGAGTTTGGAAGGTGGCTCTGTCATCGTACGAGTCCCGAATCGAGTCACTGAACAAACCAGAACTCATCTCTCTCGACCAATTCTACCGCAACGAACTCCCTCGTATTCTTCACGACCGAGACCCTAACCCTTACCTCACCACCTCTGAGCTTTCTCAACTCATGAAATGGAAGCTCTCTCGCGGCAAATGGCGGTACCTTTTAGTCTCTCTCTTTCACTCTCTTCTCATACGAGATTGAGTTTTTACCTTTTTGATGATGGTAATTAAATCTTCCTTCATTCCAAAGGCCGCGTCTGCTGGACTTCGTCTCGTCTCTGGACGATTCAGTTGTGAAATCTGCTTCTGAGAAAGCTTTCAAATCGCTCCCTGACATCTCCAAGGCTGTGAAAGAGCTCACGGTGCTTAAGGGCGTTGGTCCGGCCACCGCCTCCGCTGTTCTTGCTGCTTACGCCCCTGACATTGCACCATTTATGTCCGACGAGGTACATCTCTCTATCAATTAGACAAAAGCAAGAATCTTGGTTTCTTTGTTCACTTTTCCTCTGTTTTTATAGTTTTAATTTAATTTTTGAGTGAACTCTAATGTGGAAGGAAAGGCAATGGAGGTGGCTCTTGGTAGCTCAAAGGATTACTCTTTGAAGCAATACTTGTTGTTTGTTACTAAGCTACATGATAAATCAAAGGTTAGTTAGTTTGTTAAGTCTCTCTAGAGTACAAGTGTTCTTATTATGTGTTTCTTAGCTCTGTCCAAACTAGGATGACACTTGAAACTTAATTTCCACAGAGTCTTGCTTACTCTTTAATTTCCTTCACTCTGATACTGTGGTAGAAGAAAACATCTAAGCTGAAGTCTTTTTAATATTTTTGGGAAATGTAGGTAGCAGATTTAAATTTAAACTAGTTGTGTTGCCTTACAAATCAGATTATTGGATGGATTGTTGTAGGAATTAAAGTTGAAGGGAGAGTGGGATGGGCCTTCAGATATCGAAAGAGCTCTATGGAGTTGTACTGTGCGTGCAAAGTCACAACCTGAGAAGAGCTCTTCGGGGAAGAAAAGAAAACGGTAGGAGACCAGAAAATGAACTTTTTAGAATTTGTGTAGATTTATCTCTTCTTTCATAATCAAGACAGAATCATGAATTTATCACTTCAGCTCTTTTGAAGTCATATCCGTAATTGTTGAACTGTATCCAATGTTTATCAGAATTCTGAGTGTTTTGAGGAATCATGTAACTTTCCCCTATATTTGGCCTCAAACACAAAGTTAAATTCTTTACAAACCACCATATCAATATGTCGCGAAGATATTCAGCTAGATGAGAAGATATGTGTTGTGGTCGATCCTAAAGTCACCATATCCTTAAATTGTTTGGTTGCTGAGAGGCTGTTACAGAGGTTGGGAAGGATGTTGTGTCTAAGAAGAAGAAGAATGTAGATACCATTAGTTCTCTCCAACTAACATCAAAATGGATATCGTGCTTCGTTTATTCCAAGAGAAAAACAAGAACTATGTTTGCTTCTTGCTTCAAAGCTCAAAGATGGTTCTTATTCATTACAATGCTTTCTTTTAAATAAGGTACAATAGAAAGTGATCTTAATCCGAAAACGAACTGATGTAAAATAAACTAAACAAATACAAATCAAAGCACAATAATACTTGGTTACAGGTGTGTCCTCTACTTTTTATCTATCACATAGACTTAAAAGAAGACAAAAGTTGAAGCCTTGCGAGTTGCGACACATCCATCAAACGGTAGCAGCAATAACATTGATGAATTCATCAAATGCACTGGGTGTAAGGGTAAGCACATGATCAAACCACTCAACTTTCCCCCAAATTTCACAAGTTGCGCTGCTGCGCCTTTCAAGCGCAATCTCCGCACACCAAATCTTCTTCTTATTACCGGTATAAAAACAGATGGTCTCCTCCCACATAACAGCTAGCTTTCCACCAAAATTAGCCAATCTAAAAACAGAATCACGAGGAAACTTGGGTAGTCCAACCAAACCCTGCAAAACTCTCCACATCCTTGCCTCGGTGTCATACCATCTGAATGATTCCGGAGAAGCCGAGTAGACAACATTATCTATCTGGCAATAAGAATTAGGAATCATGCCATAATACAGTGATTGATTAGAGAGTACGTCCCATTTAGCTTCCTTGACATCGTAAACAGCCATCTCTCTTGCAGCCATCACATGTATCTTTCCGTCAATAGATGCGCTTTGGCGGTAAAACATACCGACTGTCTCACGGCGGGGGAAGGGCTGAGGATCCCAAGCTTGTGTTTCTGGGTCGAAAAGCGAGACTGAGTTCTTCAACTCCCAATTATTATTGGAATCTTCATGACCGCATAATCCTGTGGCATAAATCTTTCCATCGATGACGCCAACAGAGACAGTATACAGCTCCACGGGCAAGCTTGGAGCCGTGCGCCACGTGTGAGACTGGCAATCCAGAATAAATACGCTAGAGAAGGAGGCTTTCCTGTATTGTGTTTCGCGGTTTGCGGCGACGCCAATGTCGTAGATTTCAGAACCAACCGCCACCATACTCGCAAACTCCGCGCAAGGAGAGCTGGGGATTGGGATTGAAGCCAAAGCATACCCACTTGTTGTTGTTGTTGTTGACTTCTTCTTCTCCTCCTCCTCATTTTCGGTTAGGGTTTGATGATGATCAGGTTTTCGGCAGAGGGTGAACCAACGAAAACCAGCAGAGCACTTGAAGCACGCATAGAGACAACTCTCGGTAATTCCCAAGAGTGACCTGACCTTGTAAAGCTCAGGTGAAGCTACGAGAGATCGAAAGCTCTTGGAGACGAGGGATAGAATCGGATAGTACAATCTTGAGACGCGTGCGACGATATTCAACGCCAAATCATCGGGAAGTGATGGGATTAGGGCCGATTGCGGCGTTGACGGCTTCGACGTAATCGCAGGCGGCGTTGTCTTCTCCTTCCTCATACTCTTCCTCTTCGTTTCCGGGGATGACATTGACGGAACTAACGGTTAGGACGAGTTCACTATTGATCAACCTCCCTCGATCTCCTCCTCTCCATTTAACTTTTAGGGTTATAGGTTCCCACGGCACGCAACTAGAAAGAAGACAACACATTTGTTGGGCTTTATGGGCCCGTTACGATATTGTAATACTTTTGTTATTTCTCCCAACTTTTATTGGGTTCGTTCTCTCTCTCTCTCTCATACATATGTTTTAATTACCAAGGTATTTCAAGATTCTATAAATGGGTGCATTCTTTTTATTCCAAAATACTAGAGAAAACCAAAATAGTAATTACGTAGGCAGATACTAGACTATTTTTGTCAAAATAGTCTTTCAACACCTAAAATGTATTCCAGATGATACATCAAAGTTCAAACCAAAACACTTTCGGTTTCAACATCATGACAAGATCACTCTCCGAGGTTAAAGTTTGTGTGTGTTTAAAGAGGTTGGCCACTTATCCACCTCTTAAACAAGATTGAATTCTCCTCTGGTTTATAGTCTAACGTGTGCCCGCCTCCCTATAATGAACCAAACCAACAAAGCGATTTTTTAAAAATATGATGTAAAAAAGATTTGCATAGATATGTCAACAAAAAATGTGGATATAAGAGTTACTTTCACAGTTGCAAATGTCATCTTGTTAGCATACGTCGTTGTGTATCTGCAAATTAAAAAAGGTTGGACGAACATGCTTATACAAATGAAGAAAGAAAAATTGAAATGGTCTACTTACCCAGCAACTTGATCAAGTATCATCCATGGTCTCCATTTGTCAATAATGGAATAGTTGAGAGATTTTATCCAGTCATGAGTTCCAACATAAGGTGTTAGCATGTCGTGATCTCCACTATTCACCAGTGACCAGACACACACCATATGCAACCCATAAAAAAGCTTATAGAGACAACTAACGAACGCACAAGCTAGTAATGAAAGTAGTTAATTATGTACTGACCTGAAGATGAGAGATCGATAGCCTTCAATGCTGTTCTGCTTATGGTATGGTACGCTGCTTTTTATGTCTTTATTGTTTTGCAAACTCCATTTACATCGTTCCCATTTACCTGTAGTACCCTGCAATCAAAATTCCTCATAGAGTTTGGTCATCATAATTTTATCAATGATCAGTGATCTTAACTAGTCATATACCTCCACAACATTAAGTGCTCTGCGTACGGTCTCGTTATTAGCCCAGTATTCAGATAGCATAGAACGATACGACTGCCAAAAAAATCTTGTCAATAATATTCTTCTCTAACTAGTGGTTAGTTTAGTGGCTAGTCCAAAGATACCAACAAGGCTTACATGGCAATCAGGAGATGTAAGGTCACATTTTGGTGCTAGAATAAGGTTTTCATATATTCCAGAAACACACTGTAAATAACCACAAATTCTAAGTTAGTGATTATATTTTTTCCACCATTTGCGCCAACTAAATTCCAGATTGTGTACCTTGTCATAGTCTTCAATGAGTTCCAAGCATTCTGTGTTGAGAGGATCTACAACAACATAGTTTCCTCTACAGCTTCTCTTCAAAGACTACAAAATAATAGTTTGCTAACTACTTCATTATTGTGACAATAGACGAAAGCATCCTATAGATACTAATGTCTAACGTAACTGTACCTCATATAGTTCATCAGAGATGAGTGTCATTCTATGAGCAAATTGAATGCGAGAGTTTATATCAAGATCAGAGTCTGTTACCGGGCTTCCGATTACGTAGCCCTGTTGTTGGAGGGGCAAACAAAAAAAAATCTTCATTCTTAAAATGATCCATAAGGTATATAGAAAATATTGGAAAATACTGATGAACCTGAAGCCTTATTTGAGGTTTGCAGCATATACAATTTCCTGTGATAAATTGATGAAATAAATGATCAAGAAACTGGAGTCAAATTAGAAAAGGGCTTGCATGCATAAGGACTGAAGTTATAAGAACTTACCATTTGAGATTTCTTGAACGATGACCGGAATCATCTTACCAGAATAAGAATTTCCGCCGGCATAGAAAGGATTGGTGAGATACTCAGGATGCTTGGCTAGCCACTGCACAACAAACTCTAAAAATGTCTAAAGAGTAAAGACAAATTAATGTTTTAGTGGATATCTGTTTTTTCCCATTACTTTACGAAGAAACTCATCGACCCGCTTAGCTGATCTTGTGTCACTTGGTATATCAGCTAGTGGATTTGTTGAGTAGGAGAAGCCAGTCCCAACTGGCTGATCCAAATAGATTATATTCGCAACCTGGAAAGAAGCAAAGATCAGTCCACAACTTGAAGATGAAAAAGATTTCATTATTGAGTTTGTAATCATGAATATTGAACACAACCAGTGTCTAACCTTAGTCCATGAATATGTAGTAGAGACCAACGTGGGGACACTTCCATTGTAAGCCTCAAACTTGAAACCAAGGGGCCCTGATTTTTGTTTTCCAATTCAAACAAGTCACTGAATCATTCTGCAGAGACAGATTAGAATGAGCTAATGAAGATTTATTACCATTCTCATAAATAAGACCAGTGAAAGAAGAGCAACCAGGTCCTCCACTTAACCAGAGAAGAAGAGGGTCTTGTTCTGGATTTCTCTCAGATTTGATGAAGTAGTAGAACATTTGATCTTCCTCTGCCTCTCCAACACCAATGTACCTTAATCATTTAACTCCAAAACTTAGAATACAGAGTCATACGTTAATTATTATAAGGCTATAATATGAAGAGGAACATACCCAGTTTCGAGCTCGAAGGGAAGAGGGCCATCAAAACCAGGAAGATATCTGATGATAGAACTTGAATCAGCATGCTTAGTCAACAGAACAACAAGTTGCAGCAGCAGCAACTTGTTTATCCAGGAACCCATCCTGTTTTTTTGCTTTTTTAAGTTTTTGAGTTTTATGAAAAACATCTTTATACTCGAAAAAAAACAAAGACGTTGACCCAAAGAAACATCTGTTTTGGTCTTTGTTATTGTTCCGTCTGCAACAGGTTAAAGAATAGAAGAAAACTAGGTTTTTAAAATGAAAAGTTGGGCACGTGACAATGCACGTGGAAGGGACAAATTCGCGTGTAATGTGCTTTGCAGTATGCACATGGGAGAAACAGATCGAAGATGAAACAATTTTGGTCAACTTGTTTAAACTATTGTTAAGGTTAACAATCTGTTATCTGTGTATGAGAAATGAGTCTTAAATGAGCTTCTTTAGCAGGTGGAGACAAAAAGGTGCATTCTTTAATCAAAGTACACTAGTCACGTTCGCATAACTTTTAAATTTGGTCTATCTGTTGTCTTAGTGTAACATTTATTTCAGATAAAAAACATCAAACCAAACAATTTCCGTTTGAACATCAATAAGATCATTCCAAGGTTAAAGTTTGTGTGTTTAAAGAGGTTGGCCATTAATCCACCTCTTGAACAAGATTGCATTTTCCTCTGGTTTATACTCTAACGTGTGCCCGCCTCCCTATAATAAACCAAACCAACAAACCAATTTAAAAACAGAGATAAAAAAGCTTTGCATATTTATGTAAAGTAAAAAGTGGGTAAAAGAACTTGCTTTCACTGTGGCAAATGTCATCTTATTGGCGTAAGTCTTAGTGTACCTACAAATAACAAAAGGTTCATTTCGTAGGATGAGCAGCTTACGCAAATTAAAAACAAAAAACAGAGAAAAAGAAATAGTATTTATATATACCCGGCGACTTGATCGAGTATCATCCATGGCCTCCATTTGTCAACAATGGAATAGTTGAGAGATGCTATCCATGCTTGAGTTCCAACGAAAGGGATTGTCATATCGTGATCACCGCTATTCAACAGAAACACCATGCCAGAAAAAAAAAAAAAGCTTACAGATAAGTAACTAATGAAAAAGTACACAAGCTTGCTTGTTAAAGAAGTAGTTAAATTTGTGTACCTAATGACGAGAGATCGATAGCCTTTGATACTGTTATTCATATGGTATGGTATGCTACTTTTGATGTCTTTATTGCAAAGCACACTAAAATCACATCGTTCCCATTTCCCTTTAGTCCCCTGAGATCAAAATCATGCATGTTAGGGTTTGATCAACATATTTAACCAATGATCTTGTCAAAAACTTGTCGTATATATACCTTCACAACTTTGAGTGCTCTGCGGACGCTCTCGTTATTAGCCCAGTATTCGGATAGCATATACCTATACGTCTGCAAAATTAAACAACCTAGTCAATATTCTTCTGTCATGGTTATAGTTAAGTGGTTTTCTATTGATCTGAAGATAAACAGAAATACAAGTTGGCTCGCTTACATAACAATCAGGAGATGTAGTCGCACATTTTGGAGCTACAACGAGTTCTTCATATATTCCAGAAACACACTGTAAACAGCCACACGTTCTAAGTTAGTTATTTTTGTTTTTCACAGTTTGCGTCAACTGAATTGAAGATTGTGTACCTTGTGATAATCTTCAATGAGTTTCAAGCATTCTGTGTTAAGAGGATCTACATTATTATAGTACTTTCCTCCACAGCTTCTCTTCATCGACTACAAAGTATGAGATTTGAGCTGGTTAGTTTAACTGCTTTGTTGTGGTAACAAGATACTAAATCATCATAGCTTATGTAACTCTACCTCAAAGAGTTCATCAGATATGAGTCCCATTCCATGAGCAAATGGAATGCGAGAGTCTCGATCAGGATCATAGGATGTTAGCGGGTTTCCGATCACATAGCCCTGTTCAAAGGTGGGGCAAACAAAAGGCTCTTCAGTTATGAATGCTTCTTAAGGTATATGGATATAACGTACGAAGCAAACATATTAACTAGTAGTGAACCTGAAGATTTATTTGAGGTTTGCAGCATATATAATTTCCTGTGGTAGATTGGTATAAAAAACTGATTTAGAACCTAGAGTCAAAGTAAAGGGCTTGCATAGGGATTGAAATGGTAGGAAAAAAAATTACCATTTGAGATTTCTTGAACGATGGCAGGGATCACCTTACCGGAATAAGAATTTCCGGTGACATAGAAAGGGTTGGAGAAATACTCAGGATGCTTAGCTAGCCACTGCACAACAAATCACCAAAAACAGTTTTAAAAAAGAAAGAAAAGCCTTTAAAAGTCAATGTAGATGCTTTGAGTTTTCACTTTACCTTACGAACAAACTCGTTGACCCGCTTAGCTGATCCTGTGTCACTTGGTATATCAGCAAGAGGATTTGTTGAGTATGAAAAGCCAGTCCCAACAGGCTGATCTAAATAGATTATATTCGCAATCTGAAAAAGAATCAAAGATCGGTTACAAAACTTGAAGAGATGAAGAATAGTTTCATCAGTTGTGTTTGTAATTAGGAATACAACTTATATTTACCTTAGTCCATGAATATGTAGTAGAAACCAATGTGGGAACACTTTCATTGTAAGTCTCAACCTTGAAAGCAAGAGGACCTGTTGTGTTTTATTATTTTTCAATTCAAACAAGTCACTAAATAGTCTGCGGAGAGACATGAGAATGAGTTAAGAGATGAATGTATTACCATTCTCATAAACAAGACCAGAGAAAGAAGAGCAGCCAGGTCCTCCAGTTAACCATACAAGAAGAGGATCTTGTTCTGGATTACTCTCAGACTTGATGAAGTAGTAGAACAGTTGATCTTCATCTGCCTCTCCGACACCAATATACCTTCATGATTTTAACTCCAAAACTCAGAACACAGAGCCAACATTATATAATTAATGGTGATAAGAAGATGAGGATGCAGAGGAACAAGAACCCGGTTTCGAGCTCGAAGGGAAGAGGGCCTTCAAAACCAGGTAGAGATGTGATGATAGAACCAGAATCAGCATGTTGAATCAACAACAATGCAAGTTGCAGAAGCAGCAACTTGAATATCCAGGAAGCCATTCTTTTTTTTTTCTGAGTCTTTGTTTTAAGGACAAAACACATATTTAAAGTATACTCAAAAACAGAGGCGTTGAGCCGTTGACATTAGCGAAGATGGAATCTTTTCGGTTGAGTATCGGTTTAACTTTGTAAACCGGTCGATTGCCATATCTAAAAACTAAACTCTGTAATAGGAGATATTTTGTAAATTTAAGAATATAGAGGTTAATTGGTGGTAATAAGAATAGTATGGGGGTTAAGTTTGCAATTTCCCGTTCGATGTTTCATTTGGGGATGGTGGGTTTTTTGTAGACAAAACGACGTCTCGGTGATTGAAAGAAACTACGGGATCGTGTCTCTCTCTGCTTCTTCCTTCAATCCGATTTCGGACAACCCTTTTTTACTCAGACAGAAGATTTCATTTCTCAGGTCAGGTGAGCTTCTTGCTTTCTCCAACTCTTTTATCATCTTCTGGTGTTTGTTTTTACTTTTCTTGTCTGAGCTTTCCTCGTTCTTTGTTTTACTTTAGTGATTGGAAAGCTTTACTTTTTTTTTTTCTATTCACTTCGTGTGTTTGCCTTGGATATGAAGACCTAGTTGACTTTCAGAAGCTTTAAAAGTTTCAAACTTTTTTGTTTGTTCATTAGTTTGATGACGTTTTCAGCTACTAAAATCCATCTAATTCTCTTGGAAAATTATTGGATTTCAAATGTTAGTATGCTTTGAATTCTGATCAGAGAATAGATTTTGAATCCTCTGTGGTCAGTTATTGATTTGAGTGGTGAGCTGCTATAAGCTTATTTCTCGCTTGTGTTAGATTTTGAATCCGCTGTTATTATTGTTTCAGTCGATGTTAGTACTTCAACAGTTGTCTTCGTTACGACTCCAATTCCTAAAAAGACTCAGTTAGTTGAGCTACTGCAGTGTGACTTAAGCCAATTTCTGTCAGCCAACTGATTCTTGTGAGTGTGCCTAAATTCCAAACTGAGGCAGCTTTTTGTCTTTCCATTTACATGAATTCCACTAGTGTTGACTTCGATCTATTGGTTAAGAGGAATGTCTGAACGTAGTTAATCAATCTTAGATGGGTTTTGGACTTTTCGGAACTACTTGATTGGTTGGATAGAATTATATTGGGTTTGCTTTCTTCTCGGTGCCTCAGTGAGTTGCTTTGGTAAACATAGTTTTATGCAAGGCTAGTGGTTTTATTGCGTAGTTTAGTTACTAGTTAGTACTGGAGTCTTCTAGCAGTATATTAAGTTTGCTACGAAATTGTATCGCTTTCCTTTATCTCCCTGACACATACATATAGTATTATTCTCCTTTCAAGTGATCTTTTACATTCAGTTAGCTTTGGCTTGCACTCTTGATTTCTTCTTCGTCTTTGGCATCTAGGTGGTTGTGGGGTAGGATTTAGAGCGTTGGATTTTCGTTGCAGAAGAGCTTCTTGTTAGATGCTAAGCCTTGATTCACTGTCTATACAGATGCCCTTTAAGCTCCTTCTCTTGTTATCAGTATCTTTGTGATCATCAAGGGTTCTTTTTCTCTCCTTGGGTATCCTGCTTTAAGATTCCTTTATGTCTTTCAGTTACCTTTGCTTGCTATGTTTCTAAGAGCATTGATTTTTCGTTGCAAAAGAGTTTTTTGTAGATGCTAAGCTTTGATCCTCTTCTATTATACAGATAACCTTTAAAGCTCCTTCGCGTGTTATCTACATCTTTTTTGGTATATTGTTTTCTCTGTGTTCAATAGTAAGGACCATTTTGCATTCTTTTTAATGGATGAAACAGAATTTTTATGGATTATATAAAATTATGGTAGCAAAAAGAGATGGTACTTTAACTGTTTGTTTTTCATTCAGAACAGTCAATGGTTCACTGGTTGTTCCTTTTCCATATGTATTGGTTGTTTTGGTAAGGTGTTTAGTTTCTCTCTTCTGTTTTAATGTTTATTCACCCTGGTATCTAATAATTTCCTTCATCTTCATTTCCTCTTGGCAGTCGTTGCTCCCTCTAGTGTAAAGTTTTACACTAGAGGTAAATCACATAAAGTGCCACATCAAAAGGGAGCACAAGTGGATAGTCTCTGCGTCAAGTAAACACTATAGAAAGCAATATGGCTGATACTAGTTCAAGGACTGATGCCTCAACTGATGGCGATACAGATCATAGAGATCAGGGGGTTAGCTCGTAATCTGCATCTAATCGTTTATTATTGTATTTTCTTGAAAATGTCACTCGTGGGAGGCGTGCACCGGGTTCCCTTGGTAAAACTTGGGGCGATCTACCGGTAGAGCCAAATCCACAGGACAAATCATTTGTTTATGTTTGTCTACCAGACAAAATTTGAATGACATAGTAATTCCTGATGTTAATTGCAGTCGGAGAGAGGGCAAATGATGCTTGCTGCTGCGTCTGATTCCAGTGACCGATCAAAGGATAAGTTGGATCAAAAGGTGATAAATTCTTCTCTGTGGATGAACAAGTAGCTGTTTGTATTGCGCATATTCGTAATCTGTTTTGTATCCCTTTTATTTTGATCCATAGACCCTTCGTAGGCTTGCTCAAAATCGGGAGGCAGCAAGAAAAAGCCGATTGAGAAAGAAGGTACAGCTTGCATCTGTTCTTGTTTTGGTATCTCTTATATATTCCTCTTACTTCTTTGCAACATCTCTAACAGAATGTCTATTTGCCATTACCTTAAAAAAATTATTGTTTCCTCCATAGGCGTACGTTCAGCAGCTGGAAAATAGTCGATTAAAGCTGACTCAACTTGAGCAGGAGCTGCAAAGAGCAAGACAGCAGGTTTAACTTTACTTTCTTATTTGGTTTGATTCTGATTAAGCAACTCATTATAAAGAAGATAAAAAGACCTCAGCCAAGGCCTAATGCCAGTTCAACTTATAACGAATAGTCAGTTAACTAGTTAGTTGAGTCTTGGATTAGCTGAAGTAGGGGAGGTACCAGAATTATGGGTCATAGATAGTTTTGTTGGTTGAAGGTGGGATGGTAATGCTCTAAAAGTATTCGTTAGATCCTTCTGGTTTGTTCATTGGATCTTGAAAGCATAAAGAGAATTATATTCTGGATCTTATCAGATTCGTTGTGATGACTGTGTATCTTTCACTTCTGTATACATAAATTCTATATATATAATTTTCTTTCCTTTTCAATTTCAGGGCGTTTTCATCTCAAGTTCAGGAGACCAAGCTCATTCTACTGGTGGAAATGGTGGGTTATTTCTTCTCTGTTAGTTTTCACTTTTCAGATTGATCCTTTTAGTTTGTAATTTATAGGTAAGATAAGTGCATATATATACTCTACTCGTTACCAGCATAAGTCATCTCATGGCAATATGCTAAGTTGGTAACGCTTATTAGAGTTAATGGTTTCAAGAGTCACTGATGATTTGGATAAGAAATTAAAGTAATGGTGATATAAATACTGAAGTTCATATAGTTCGCGCTGGTGTAGGCTGATGTCTGCAAGGTGTAAGTATTGTGGGTTTGTTCTTGATCTAGTATACTTGTCTTTCTGCAGGGGCTTTGGCATTTGATGCCGAACATTCACGGTGGCTTGAAGAAAAGAACAAGCAAATGAATGAGCTGAGATCTGCCCTGAATGCTCATGCAGGTGATACTGAGCTCCGGACAATTGTAGATGGAGTGATGGCTCACTATGAGGAGCTTTTCAGGATTAAGAGCAATGCAGCTAAGAATGATGTCTTCCACTTGTTATCTGGAATGTGGAAAACACCAGCTGAGAGATGTTTCTTGTGGCTTGGCGGGTTCCGCTCGTCCGAACTTCTCAAGGTAATCTCTTTACAAGTTCACAGAGAAAATTTTGATGGTCAGACCAATTTAATTGAGTCGGTATGTTTTCACAACAGCTTCTTGCAAATCAGCTAGAGCCCATGACTGAACGACAGGTAATGGGCTTAAACAGCTTGCAGCAGACGTCGCAGCAGGCGGAAGATGCGCTATCTCAAGGGATGGAGAGTTTACAGCAATCCCTAGCTGATACTTTATCCAGTGGTACTCTTGGTTCCACTTCATCTGATAATGTTGCTAGCTACATGGGTCAGATGGCAATGGCAATGGGGCAGTTAGGCACCCTTGAAGGATTCATCCGTCAGGTACGTTTGAAATGTGGATACTATCGTCAGATAGATAATGAGCTTGCGTTGTTACAAAGAGATAAATCTTATATATAGGAATCTGTCTGTAATGGAGTTCATAGGGCATTTCTTGGTGGCAGGCTGATAACTTGAGGCTGCAAACTCTGCAGCAGATGCTTAGAGTGTTAACAACGCGTCAGTCAGCTCGTGCTCTTCTTGCTATACACGATTATTCATCTCGACTACGTGCTCTTAGTTCCTTGTGGCTTGCCCGGCCACGAGAGTGATACACAAGAATAAAGCTCTTCTGATCTTTATACATAAACTTATGACTCAAATAGGGAGGGATACTCCTTCCAAGAGATCACAAAGCAAGGCCTTCTCAGATTCTTACCAAAAGCAATATTTTGGGATAGAAGACTGCAAATTTTGAAAATGGTTTTCTGGGATCTCCAAAGACTTTGAGTGTGGTGTGTGTTGTAATCTTTAGCCATCAGGTTGTGTAGTTTATACAGAGTGAATGTTTATAGGTCTTTGAATATTGAAAGCAGATAGGTCATCAGTGTAAGGTCATCGTAACGAACATGACAGAAGATGGGATCCTTTCAGGAACCTCGATTGTACGATCAAATCTCGAACAGACCAATTCAATTTATATAGAGAAGATTGTGTATCATGAAATTATAGAAAGATATGCCCATCAAACATTGTCACAGATAAAATCTCACAGAGGTTTGGCTAGTACTATGTATAACCAGCCTGAGTCAATACAAATGAAAAGATCTAATTATTTTCGGGGAGATTTCTTCCAAAAGTCGACAATACAATACGGGCAAGGCTTACGCAAAACTTGAGCATGAACTGAAGCAGCATAACCAGTACAGCTTATGTGAAACTTGAAAAGTAAACATCACCAGTTCATTAGTAGTTGCTGGTGTAGAAACTCTTGAGAAAATCAGTTCTCCCTTGATCCTTGTTTCCAGTATTCTGCACGAGCCCTTCACCTACCACATATTGACCGATGATGTGATGGCGCTGCTTGGCGTGATCCACAATGTCAGTCAGCTCTTCCATTCCCTTGAATAATAAAAGATCAATTACCTGCAGAAGAAACACCTCAATCAGGACTAGAATGCATTCTAAAAGTACCTTAAGGCCAACTCAAGAAGATGCTATCAAAATACAAACAAATCACCACACAAGCAAATATTAACTTAGGTACCAAAAGCCAACAACGCTGTTAGTCATATGACAAGAAAGAACTCCATTTGAACTCGAAGTATACAATGTTGTAGCGGGTTTAGTCTACTGATGACAACAGACTCGCTCGCCTATGAAAGAATACAAATGCAAAGAAGAAACCAGACACAAAGGAACCACAAGGTAACAAAGCTTACGCAGACTATAACAAGTAAAGCGCCCACCTTTTCACTCTTAAGAAAACAACACCCAGCACCCAATCCACAAGACACTTCATTGTTCATAAGATTAGACTACCCATAAATAAATCAAGGCTTTGTTGGCATAAACTATTTTCCTAAATTCCAAACGGTTAAAGGTGTAAGCTTTTTCACAAAGCAGAAACAAACTCTAAATCAGCTTTAACAAATGAGAAAAAGCTCATTTCTTGGTCAATGTGGTAACCAATCCAATCCTACCAAGACGCATGACCAATTCAGGGGAGACGAAATGATTCCATCTCCGGCAATAACAGAGAGGACCCTGGTCCGTGGGTTAATCAGAGTGAAATCAAGAGAAGTACCTTCGGGTCGGTGATGTGAGCGTTGTTCCGAATCTGAGCAGAGATTGCAAATCGGAGCTGAGAAGGAGCGACGACATCTTGAAGATTGTAAATGTCCATGATTGTGGGGATAGATCTACAGGCAGCTCTGAAGAAATCGAAAACACGGCGGCGAGCTTCCGTCAGGTTAGCTGAGTTCGGTGGTACACCAATCTTCCTCAACGTGAAAGGTGCCGCCATTTCTGATCTATCGAATCGCGAATTTTGTCTACCTGAGAAAAAACACAGTTGCCGGATTTGAGAAAGGGAACCATCGGAGACTATCTGATTGCTTCCACAGTTATCTAACGACGTCGTTTCAAACTGAGTTGCTAATGGGCTTATGGGCCTCAGGTGGGTGAGATAACAAGTCGTAATAATTTCGGTTAGTTTCGGTTTTACTCTCTGGTTTTAATTCAGATTTGATTGAACCAAAAAGGTTAGGAAAGTAATTTGTATACAATCCCGCCGGGGTGTCTCCGCTTCTTAAACCCTCTCTTGAGAACTTAACGCCGTACTACTGATTAATCCTTCTCATGTCGGCGACAATGGTGAAGGACGAGATTATCAACTACAGCGATGATGAAGATGAGAACTTCTCGGACGACGGAGACTGGGGAGATTGGAAAGCAGATGATAATGGCGTAGGAGTGGGAGGAGGAGATGAGGAGGATGACGTCTCCGAATCTGATTTCCTGTGTTTGTTTTGCGATTCTCACTACACTTCTTGTGATTCGCTCTTCGAACACTGTCGTCTGAGCCACGGGTTTGATTTTCGTAGTGTTAGAAAGGAACTGAAGCTCGATTTCTACTCATCGTTTAAGCTCATCAACTATATCCGCTCACAGGTTTGTGTTGTTTTTTTTTTTTTTGCTTCTTCTTTTTTGCTTTCGGAAGTTTTGTTATTTTGCGTAAAGTTGATTCCTTTTTAATGCAATTAGGTGGCTGAGTACAAATGTTTGAGTTGGAGCATTGAAGCTGGTAATTTCAAGGATGTTAAGTTTCCTTGGGATGAAGAGAAGTATCTGAAGCCGTTTTCACAGGAGGATTCGCTTTTGTACTCATTTGCTGATGATGAGGAAGATGAAGAAGAAGAAGACACGTTTGACAGAGACGAAGTGATGGAGGATTTGCAGAAACTTGGGGATTTAAGCATTGATGTTGAGGCTTTAGGGGAAACCTCAATGTCGAACAGTGATAAACGAAGTAAGGATGTAACTTTGCTCTCTAACTGCAATGGCCTGAAGGAGCAAAGTTCTGCGGATGATTTGATAGTCAATGGGAAAGATGCAGAACCAAAGGTTTGTGATGGAAGACTAGTTAATAGGAACATTAGAAAGGTGAATGAAAACTATTTTGGATCTTATAGTTCGTTCGGCATTCACAAGGAGATGCTTAGTGATAAGGTAATGCACTAATCTTTTCTGGAATCATGTCCACATCAACTAATTTGTACGTGCAGAATATGTCCGCTGTCAGATTTTATTCAATCTTTCTGATGTTTCTAACAGGTTAGAACAGAAGCATACCGAGATGCACTTATGAAGAATCCTACTCTCTTGAGTGGCTCTGTTGTAATGGATGTTGGTTGTGGAACTGGGATATTGAGGTGAGTTAGTAGCTATCTTTCTCACTCTGTAGTGGCTATCTCATTCTCTTAGGGAAACTTTGCATCTTGATTTCAAGGCTAAACCATGTGATTGAACTTTGTTATATAGTCTTCTTATCTGGTGGTTCTGTTTACCTCTTTTGTTTCATATTCTGAAGGCTTTTTTAGAATTTCCTTCCCAACTATGCAGATCCTTTCTTTGTTTAAGTCAGACTTTTGGTACTTCTTTTAGTGTGCATGCAATAACTAATTTATCCTTTGTCTGCAGTCTCTTTGCTGCTAAAGCTGGGGCTTCAAGGGTAGTTGCAGTTGAAGCTAGTGAGAAGATGGCCAAAGTTGCAACTAAGGTTACCTTTTACTACTTGCTACAAGATTTTCATTATTTGTCTTTTTCCCTCGTATATATTAAATCTTTGCCTGGTTGACAATTTTTTGCAAGCAGATTGCGAAGGATAACAAAGTATTCAATGACAACGAGCATAATGGGGTACTTGAAGTTGCACACTCAATGGTTGAAGAGCTAGATAAGTCGATACAGATTGAACCTCATAGTGTTGATGTGTTAGTCAGCGAATGGATGGGATACTGCCTTTTATATGAGTCAATGCTCAGTTCTGTGCTCTATGCAAGAGATCGGTGGTTGAAACCTGGAGGTGCAATCCTCCCTGACACGGCCACCATGGTAAAACTTATCTTTTGCCCTTCAAATGTTTGTCTTTCTCGGGAAAATCATCTTGATGAGTTTTAACCCTTTTCTTCTTGGATCAGTTTGTTGCCGGATTTGGAAAAGGTGCCACAAGTCTTCCTTTCTGGGAAGATGTCTATGGCTTTGACATGTCCTCAATTGGTAAGGAAATTCTTGAAGATACTGCTCGACTTCCCATTGTTGACGTTATAGAGGAGCGTGATTTAGTGACACAGCCTGCCCTTCTTCAGGTTTGAAAGGTCAAACTTTCTTTGGTTTTGCCAAAAAAAAACTTTGAAATTAATATCCTTGAATTTCTATGTTTCTTTGTTTCTAGACATTTGACCTGGCTACCATGAAACCGGATGAAGTAGATTTTACAGCAACCGCAACACTGGAGCCCATTGAGTCGGAAGCAAAAGCTAGGTTGTGCCATGGTGTTGTGTTGTGGTTCGACACAGGTTTCACCAACAGGTTCTGCAAGGAAAACCCAACTGTACTATCCACATCACCCTACACTCCCCCAACACACTGGGCTCAGACTGTCTTAACTTTTCAAGAACCAATCTCAATGGCACCAGCCTCACTTCTGTCTGGTGATGACAGAAGAGGAGACATTGGAACCGAAGAGTTTCCTGCCTCAAGCATTCATCTGCGTGTAAGTGTTGCACGATCGTATGAGCATCGCAGCATTGACGTGTCCTTAGAGGCTACTGGGCTGAGCTCAAAGGGTCAGAAGCGTCGTTGGCCAATTCAGATATTTAACCTATAAATGTGATTGTAGCCATTGTAAGAAACTTTTCCTAAATTTTGCCGTTCACAAGTTGCAAGATTGTTAAATTTAATCCGTAATATCATCATTTTCTAAATTTAGAAATCTTTAGTAAGATGAGCTAGAGCATTAAGGTCATCTGAAATCTGACATAAATTGTGGTATTGCGACGTAAAGTTTGTTGAAGATGGAGAAGGAAAGACAGACTATTCAGACAATTCGAAATATATTTACAGTTGAGGAATTGCTTTTGCCTCTTTGTGCAATAGCAGTTGATAACAAAATCAAAACATTTACCAGAGGAGACCAGACCGACAACAAGGCTAAGGATTAAAGTAAGATTAAAATGATCAAAGATGAAAATTTCTGTCCAAACTTATTACAAATGATGGATCTAATAAACTCTGTATTGCTAATCACGTAATTTGTTTGTTATTAAACGTATCAATAAATAATTAAAAAACCTATTTATATATATAGATATATAGTGGATAACATATTTTAGTTAGAAAGATACAGTTAAAATTAAAAAGAGTGAAAAAAAGAAAACATTTATTAACGCTTTTAACTTAGATAAATAAGAAAAAGAAACCACAAAGAGATCCATCCGCTCATAGCCTGAGGTGATCACTATAAACTAGAAAGCTAAACATAAAAGCAAACTCTGCAACATAGGATTTACAGATGCTATAGTTGAAGAGAAGTTGGCGTTGCAAATAGAGAAAGATAATCTATGAATCTGTTGGCTCTGTTTTAAGGGGCGCAGCACCTGAGGACGATGCATCGCTTCCATTTTGGTTTTGATTTTGGTTTTGGAGGTAAAGGCTATTTGCTACCATGGAATCGCTGACCAACCCTGCTTCTACGTCAAAGTTTAGCGTCCTCTTGCGGGTGCTGCTGCTGCTGTGACACCAGATGAAAATGGGTTAGGTTCGTGACTGGTTTCAAGGAAGAAGCTGATGAGAAATGTTTTTATTTTTACTTACTTGTTCAAGCGGTTGTTGATGGCAGATAGGTCCTTTGAAGGGCTCTGGTAAGCATGTGTGCTCTCTCCAACACAAGCATAGTAACTCTTCGAGCTGTGTGAAATAAGAGCATCCATCTGCAAACACACAATACATGGAAGGTAACCAAACAATCTTGTCACCAACCTCCTCCTCAAGACTTAGCCACATAATGATAAAGAGCTAAGTACTAACCTTTGATCCCCGAAGAGGAGAAACATAAACATTGTGCACAGCAGATACTTTTTTAGGGGACATGTCTGGAACACTTGGAAACACAGACACCTTTGGCGATCCGGGACATTGACCTGTGAATCCAATATAAGATAATTACTTAACTTGGGGATTGCATTGATAAACAAAGCTTACGTCTAACAAGTATCTGTTTGGCATTTCTTAAGTACCTTCAGGCTTATTATTGGCTTCTACAGCCAGGTCGTTTCTCACAGGACCTAGCTCCACCAGCAACGGCTTTACGGCGGGAATAAATATTTCATTGTAGAATGTGATGATGTCAACATGATCTGGCCCTATTCTCTGTTCAAGTCATTGTCACAAATTTCAGTATTCTCCAGAGTAAAGAGAATTGTTCAGGATAAGGTTAAGAGTGTATATACCCCTTGACGGCGACACTGTAACGAATCCACATAAACGCTGCGGAAAACTAATGGTTTACACTGTGGTTGCTTCCGGTAGTTGTATATAATTTCCCTAAAAGTCAGGCTCATTTGGGATATCTACAAGGTGATTAATAGAAAAAGTGTAAGCGGAGGAGAAGCCATTATAAACCAGATGACATAAAGTTAAGACCTATGAATCACTCTACTCACCTTGGCCACTCCATAGAAGCAACAGAGAATGATCTGGTCAATGTGTCGATTGAATAAAAGCGAAGTCCGCTGAGCAAGTACATGTTGGAAGAGACAATATACATTCTCCCTTGTTTGCTGTGAAAGCTGTAGTCTTTCCACCATTCCATTGATTCTGACAGCAGCCAATTTATTAATCTGGGAAGAGCCACCATGCAGTGAGTAGGACAATCCAGACGAAGATAATGAATCCATACCATGTTTTATAGTACATCTAACCAAACAATTAGTACTATATCCAAAGATCTCATTGACCTACCTTTGTGAAGAAAATATTGATTCCAGTTTCTGCACAAGTTTCTCCTCCACCTCCTGGGTTGGGCCGTGTTGGGCTGTACACATAAATCCGGAAATGGTAAACTTAAGAAGTACAGGGACAACTAAAAAGGTATACTAACTTGCCATTTCTACCCATAATAACTGAAAATGTACCTGGCAAATGCAGACTGCAACGGAGGTGGCAGCATCTTGGATTTCACGTTGCCTAAGGCCAACAGACGATCCTTTACTGGTGATGTAAAGGAATTGCGTTCAACTAGAATGCTGCGGTACTCAGTACATAATCTTTTGGGCGATCTAATCCCCCCATTTTGTCCTATATGGCAGTAAATTTGACAATTGTTGGTAAGAAAAGCACACCATCAACAGCATGTTACAAAACAGATTTAGTTTAAAAACAAATAAATTACCTGGACAAGTTTCATGCTTTTGAATAGATGATGCATTATGTACTCGTTCAGAGAAGTTAATAAGTGCTGCAATTGCATCCAGAGATGGCATCGGTTCAGCTAGTAATCCGAGCCGATTTATCTCCAATGCAAGCGCTGGCCTAGCAACAATCAGAGAATTGTACATTGAAGAGCCTTTCTCCCATACCATACTCTCTAGAAGTCGTTCCTCCAGTGAATTCAGATGCCGTCTCAACTCTCTAGGCAGAGAATCCTCATGTCGGATGAAACTCTCTATTACCTTGCTGAGATCAAAGGCTGTGATCCCAGTCCTCTCCAAAACAGCTGGGAACAACATTGTTATGGTTTTGTGGGTAGCCAGTACCAATTCAGCTGAGCAAGCAAGCATGCATCTATGGAACCGCTCATTTGTCAATAAAGAGTTCAGATTATTTGCATGCAAAATCTGAGCTTCTGCTTTACACATTGCCTCAAGAACTCTGTAGTATAACTTGAGAGCTTCTAATCTCCGCTGCTCTGCCCATATGTCATCCATCAGGTCAACAGCTTGCAAACTTCCACCTCCACATTGGCCACCAAGGGAACTATTTGGGAATATAGCTTCCAAAATTATGTGTGCTCTTCGTGTGACATCATTTGTTATATCCCTATCACATGATTTCAGGAAATGTTCCAATCCAGGAGAAGGTTTTGGCAGAAGCGGGCATATAACAGTCCTTAGCCACTTGGCAGTTGTCATTGCTGTGCTCACTGGTGTTGCTGTCAACTTGTTAGCACCGCTAATACCATTTGTCTTAGCAGCAGGCGACTTATGAGGAGAAAGTGGGCTTATAAATGTCCTTGCAGGTGAGCCTAAAGCATCAATTTTCCTCTTGACACCAGTAATATTTACAGCTCCTGCAGATAAGCTTAAAGATCCAAGTAAGCTATCATCTTCGTTGATGAATACCCTCTCATCGAGTTCGCCTTTACTACAAACTGCATCATCATAATCCTTTTCTAGTGTAATCAAGCTAGTTGAGATGGACGTCTCATCCAGTAAATCCTCAAAGTAGGTCAAGCCATCTGCAGTAAACACCATATATAATCGAAGAACAATCAGGCAACTGTTCAGTGAACTCACATGACTCTTTATTTGTAGAAGGAAAATGTTTTTAGACCTACCTGGGTGAATATTATCTAGCTTGTCAGTTTGGCACTCAGATGCTGGAGATGGTTTTTTCTTCAATATTGTTTCTACCAGATTGTTTGCCTTGTCAATTACTATCCTCAACTCATCTTCTGAGGCGTCATATATCTTGCAAAGTGATGCAACCAAGTCTACACCTTTGTCGCCTTTCTTAACTGAGATTCATCACATAATGAAAATAGAAGATAAACATTCCATGCAACCATGCTTATCAGGAGAGAAGAAAAAATAAACACTCACCAAAACGAGAAGAATCTTGGAAGCTGAAATTTCTAAACCGACAAGGAACATGTATGATCAAAATAGCCTGATAACATGAAAAGGAGTTAGCCTACACTTAACTACATTATTTAAATTGAGGTGTCTTTCACGTAGTAATGTACATCAAGACTAAAATAAATGACAGATTAGGGAGAGTATCACAGGTAGTCACTAACCAATATAGAAACTAGGCCATTTGTGCATGTCACGAGGTCCTTAAATCGACTAAACGCATGGTTTCGGAGTGCCAAAAAGAGTAGCCATCCAAAACGATAACTATCCGGCAAATAGCTAGAAGAGTTCGCAGAGTTCTTTTCAGCGTTTGCATCATATGTCAAGAAGAATTCCTCGTACCCACGTTTATAGTATCTGTTACCAAAGAAAGGTACCAAAAACATCATACTTAAACAAGTCCTTAAAACAATTCACAGACTATATTCACATAAAACCAGAAATCTGTAAATTTGAATTTAAATTAACAGAACTTTGAAGGAATACTGCAAGTCTATCTTCTGATTATTGCATAGGAAGAAAATTTGCTTCTTAGTATCAGGTCTAAAAAATGGAATCTATGTCAACCACTATTATTAAACAAAAGAGAAAAAACGTAAAAGAGTGCAACATAAGATGGGAGCTAAACTCACTTGCTTAGAAGGGTAAGATGCACAAGGTCTGCCTGCAACTCCTTTGCCTAGTAAGTAAAAATTAGCAATAAGTAACACAAGTTAAGAGAAGCATATTTAACAACAACTGATAGATTACAAATAAAAGTAAATATAAAGAGGTTGGGCAGTACCTGAAGTCTGTTCTCCCAGTCTGCGCCATAAATTTCACCTAGTACAGATCCAGCCTTGACCACAAACTGGGGTAACTCTTTAAAAAAATCCACAATACTGAAAACAGGAAAAAAGGAATATCATCACTTCAAATGAACTAAAGAATGATAAGGAAGGACGAAAATGAGCATTACATACTTTAGCTTCAGAGCCCTCAGTATCTGACACAGATTAAACCCATTATCACCAGCCACTGACTGACCATCCGCTTCTTTTCTCACACTAAGCCTCTTCACTGAATAGAGGATAAAAGCAAACCAGTACCTCTCTACTTCCTCCCTCTAACAAGAAGAGAAAAAAAAAACAGAATTTAGTCATAGTGAACCACACAGTTAACTGATAAAGAAGAAGGTAAGAGAAAAAAATGTAAATTTCACCGTTCCACTTCCAATGTTAGACATATTTGCTGACAGAATTCGTTTGGTTTCAGTAAACAACTTCAAAGCTTCGTCACAAGTGCTCCCATCAAGAGATAAAACTTTCTGTAATAAAAAAAAATCAACTCCAGGGATATTAGATCTAGTCATAAAAAAAAAACCCGAGAGAAGTGAACAACATGCAACGAGATGACCAAAGACAGTAAGTAAGTAACAAACCTCGCATATGTCCAATAGAGAGGCTTCGCTTCTTTTCCCATTAGGGTCAATGGGCGGAGTCACTGGAGGTTGAACTTCTTCCATCGTCTTCTCCAATGCAGCTGAAAACATGAAAAATTAAGCTAATTGTATCTCCAATTAAACTGTTCAACTTTATTAAAAAAAATAAAAAAGACGTGTAGATTTAATCATACATTGAACTTCAATAGAAACCACATCAAACCCATATGGAATAAGACAACTCGCAAAATTCCCAAATTCAGAAAATACGAAAATTTGGGGAAGAACAAAAAAAAAAGAGAAATTGGGAACTAATCTCAAAACCTCAGCTTCGGAATAAATTACCCAAATTTTTAATTAAATTCTCTCGAAGTTGCAATCGAATAGCGAAAAAATCCAATTAGAAAAAAAAAATCAGATTAAACCCACACAGAAAACAAAATTCGAATCAAAGGATATGCAGAAGAAGAAAAGAGAGAAAGATCTTACCTTTTTTTTTAATTGTAACACAGATCCCAAAAAACCAAACGTCTCCGATTAAAAAGCTGAGCAGAAGATCTAATTTTTCTTTTAAGAACTCAACACTGGTAACGCCGACGAATTCAGAAGAACCACTGGAAAAAGGAGCGAGAGATCTCCGTAAATCCTACAGAAATAAATTTGCCCTCTCTCTCTCTATCTTCTTCACCTGACTCGACTCTTTCTCTCTCTCTCTCTCTCTAGAAAGGGGGGTTTGATTATGCGGCAAACCCTAAAAAAGGATATAATCTCGCGCGGGAAAAACAACACGGCGAATACATACACATGCGTATACAATTATATACGCGCACTTACATCCACTCATAACTCGACACGTACCCATCTATGACCCAATTTTACCGCCAAACCTTACTTACTGTTTGCGTGAAACACTGGGAGGGAAAAAAAGATTCGCCGTCACGGCGAGGGTTAACACAGACGGACGGGGGTGGGGGGCCCATTAACGCCGTCTGGGTTTTCGTGACCGCGACAAAAGCCTCGTGAGAGTTATGATTGGGCCCACTTTTCATACGACGTCGTTTTTCTCTAAGTTTTTTGGATCTCGCGTTTGGTTGCAGGAATAGGAGTGTCCTTATTCGCGGATGGATTTAGATTTCATTTAAAGTCTTCTCTTGGTCTTCTTCTTCGAGTGTGAGTGGATGCACTAATCATAGGATCAGATATTTATCATCATGGCGTCACCATCTGATCAGACGGCGAAGATTATCGACGGCAAGGAGATTGCTCATACCATCAGATCAGAGATCGCCGAGGAAGTTCGCGGTCTAACTGAGAAACACGGCAAGGTATTATAGGACGCATCTTTATGTATGATGAATCACAGTGTCTTAATCTTGATATGTCTCTCTTTTTTTTCTAAACGAAGCGTGATTGATTAATCATAAGATGCTGTTAGCTCCCCATTTTAGTTAAATCAATGAATGATTTGTTATTTTTAGTTCTGCAAAGATTCACTGTTCTCTTGTTTGTTTTGCTGGATCTTAGACCTGCCTGCATTACTTCAAGTAGAATACTGTTGTGTCTTAATATTAGACAGATTGTTTGCTAAGTTTATCTTGGTTTGGTAATTGGTATCCTTGTAATGAACTAGAAGGGAAGAGAGAGTGTAAACGAATGGTTGAGTAGAATTTGTTACAGTTGTGACGTCTTTTTATATAGTTTCAAGAATAATGGCACAAGATTCAGTCGAGTCTGATTTTACCATTCGTGCAGGTCCCAGGACTAGCGGTAGTTATTGTTGGGGATCGAAAGGATTCACAGACATATGTGAACACAAAGAGGAAAGCATGCGCTGAGGTTGGGATTAAGTCATTTGATGTGGGTCTACCTGAGGAAGTTTCTGAAGCTGATCTTATTACCAAAGTTCATGAACTCAATTCAAACCCCGATATCCATGGTTAGTTGTTCTGTAGATGATGCTTATCATTGAATTAAACTACAGTATGAAGGATAGATTGGAATTTTAATGTTTAATCCAGAGGTCTTTCGTTTTGTGAAAATGCAACTCTTCTTTCTCTCCTGTGCTTATAAGAAGCTTTGGTACTTGATTTGCAGGCATATTAGTTCAACTCCCATTGCCGAAACATATTAATGAGGAGAATGTTTTGGGTGCAATCAGCATTGATAAAGATGTTGATGGCTTCCATCCTCTTAATATTGGTAAACTAGCCATGAAAGGCAGAGAACCACTCTTCCTTCCTTGCACTCCAAAGGTACTGCTCCTTGACTACAGTCTCTTCCAAGAAATGGTCAGCTAGAAATTTCTGTCAAGTTTTTCTTCTGGCTAAACAATGAGGTGATTTGTTGTGTGCACAGGGATGTTTGGAACTCTTAGCGAGAAGTGGTGTAAAGATAAAGGGGCAAAGAGCAGTTGTTGTAGGTCGGAGTAATATTGTTGGTTTACCCGTTTCACTTCTATTGCTCAAGGCTGATGCTACTGTCACGATTGCACATTCTCACACCAAGGATCCTGAGGCTATCATCCGGGAAGCTGATATTGTTATTGCTGCATGCGGACAAGCCCACATGGTGATTTTACGCTTTTTCATTGTCTATTTGATCAAAATCCAATCTACCTCATGTAGATTAATGTGAATAGTTTTATCAATTCTCAAAACACTCTCGTCTTCACTTTTTCAGATTAAGGGCGACTGGATAAAGCCAGGGGCTGCGGTAATTGATGTTGGAACTAACGCAGTCAGCGACCCGAGTAAGAAATCAGGATACCGGTTGGTTGGAGATGTTGATTTCGCAGAAGCTTCTAAAGTTGCAGGTTTTATTACGCCTGTCCCTGGTGGTGTTGGCCCAATGACAGTTGCAATGCTTCTCAGAAACACAGTAGACGGTGCCAAGCGGGTCTTTGGCCAGTAAAATATCCCACTGTTTGTAATAAAGAACCGGAGTTTCTCCATTCTGTAATTGTGTACTTGGCTTTGATGACATTTTTCCTCCCAAATAAATTGAAATTGGCATTGTCTTTGGATTACTTTATGTCATTTTGTAAGTAAGTTTATTTCCCGAAAATCAATACAACATGAGGGTGGCATCATGTGACTAAGCCTGATGCATCCATCCCTAAGTTTCTTATCCGCAGTGACTCAAGATCATGCATGATATACATTGAAAATCTTAAAGCGTAAGTGATTCGCTTTCAGTAAGAGTTTAACACAATGAGTATCATCAAGTCAAAAACAAGCTCAAGGTATGGCAAACTTCTAATAACATGGGATGCTACAAGCGAAATTAAAGCTCTCATCTAATGTAGACGCTCTTGGTCTTATCTGAAATAGTTTACAGTACCACGACAATGGTAGAAGGCTTTGATATTAACTTTTCAAGCTTTCTGCAGTTGAAAAAGAGCATGCTTTGTAAGTAAAACGACTCATGCAATAAATAAAAAAAGGAGAAGAAGTATCTAAAATTTTGAAATCTAAACCTGCACTGGGAGATACAGCTTGAATTCCGGAGGAAGCTCCTCTTCTGAGTAGAGGCGGTCAGCAAAATATATGCGCCTGAGGCGACAGTTAGCATGAATCTGAACTCGCAATGTCTCAGCATAATTAGTCCCATAAGCTCTCCTAGTAAGATCAGCTAAATTAAGCTGGATTTGATTCCAACCTTCGTCCAGCTTGAGTGGCATTGTGCAAATATACGGCTTTACTCTAGTGACAGCCTGCAAAAATTTGTTCAATAGGAAACATCAATACTAGCGCATAGGGTTTTAGAATACATAACATGCAGCGGATTTAATGTAATGACAACAGCTGTATCTAATAGAGTTACACATCCTGCAAGCTTATCCAACACAGCAGTTAAGCTAGAAACTAAAACCTAACAAGAAGCTACCTACTAATCTAATTGACATAATCTAAGACATTGATTAGAAATTGCTTGAAGAAAATAACAGAGCATCGAAACTACAGTAGGAGGCCTCCTGATCAGATGAAATTCAAGATAAAATAGTGAAGAAGACTGAAAAAGCAAAGGGAAAGACATACAGACTTGAAAGTTAGAAGCTCTGAAACGGCGGCGCACATTCTTGTCATCAAGAATCTGAATCTCGAATGAGAAATATTTCTTCATATTCTTCACAACCAAGACCAAAAAAGGAAGTTTGATACCAAGAGTAGCGGAAAGATCAGCAGGACATGTAATGTATGTAGACTGGATGTTAGATCCAACTACTTCAAGCACATTGGATTGAATGTCATCATCATGGCAACGCTTCACATGGCCATCCACAACTATCAATTCAAAATAAAGATACTTTAGCTAAACCCTAAATTTTGATCAACTTCTAGAAAAATTCCAGCTGAGATACTTTTGTTACTCAAAGTTCAAGGCTTTGCATACATACAGCTAACTGGAGACAAAATCACACTACCTTAGATTCAATTACGTAAAAAATTAGAAAACATACGCTCACCTTCTTTATCCCATATCTGAAGAGGCTTGCTTCTGCAAAAAAAAAAAAAAAAAAAAAAAAATCAAAACCCATCCATGATTAAGAACATATCAACCGATTCGAATAAATTCAAGGGTAACAAAAGCATACCCTAGACTGTACAAAATAGAGAGGAACCCAGACTGAAACGTGTTCTTGAACATCTTCCTGCTTCTTCTCCGACTCCGACAAGACGAAAGCTCGTTGTAGACTCGTGTGGTATTAATAATGAAGGGTCTCAATGGGCCGTAAATAAATAAAAAAAAATTCTGCAACCAAATTATTTGTTTTAAGGATTGGGCCTCGGCCCATTACTTCATCCGTTACACTCTTTTGAGTGAAAGAAAAAGCATTAGATGCCATTTATATCCAATATAATATGCGGTTCAGAAACGTGGAATTCCACCCGCTAATCACATGCCACGTGTCTTGTTCTCCACAAAGAGAGTGCCACGTGGGAACTAGATATCAGCCAAAAAAAGACACGTCTCGGTGCGGGAATGACTAGTTTATCCTCTTAACAACCGCGTTATCCTCTAACTAAAGCAGAAGGTCATTTTCGTCATGACATAAAAGTAGGGGTCATAAAATTCCGCAACTTGCACATTTTTTAATTAATCCATTGCCGACTTTGGAGACAATAAAAGATATGATCGTACACGTGGACCAATGAGAAGAGTGCTTTAGATGGAGGAAAGATCTGAGCCACAAATCTCGTCTATGAATTCTGAGCCACGAAAACAAGATCTACCTCACGCGCCATTTTTTACTCACGCGCTTCTCCCTTACTTGTGTTGTGTGTGCTGCCATCTTTTCTCTTACCTCCTCGGAAGTTGAAGCAATACAAACAAAAAAAAACACAAATCTTCTTATCTCTCTCTTTGGTCTTGTTATTACTATTTTGCTTACAGTTGAAGAATCAAAAAGCTTCTCTTGATCTTTGAACCAATCATCTAATAGTTTTCTGATCGTAATTCTCTATAAAGTAAGTTTCTTCTCTTTTTCTTGTTAGATTTGAATCAATCCATAAGATTTTTTTGGGATTTGTTCTGAAAGTAGTGAGCTTTTGATTTTGTTGTCAATCAGGTTGATAGATCGATCGATTTGAGTGATTATGGATTGTTATGCTGGAAGGAATTTTGAAGAGCTTGTTGTGCCTAGTTATCAAGAATCATCATCAGAGACATACCCATCTACTGGTATGTGGGGTGGTGGATGGAGCATGAGCTCTCCTCAAGCTGCTGCTCAGAAATGTTTCGATTACGATGGTTTTAACGGAGAAGGTTTGATGTATAGTCAGATGGGTATGAGGACGAGTGAAGAAGAAGAAGAGTCTAAGAGATCAAAGGCTTTCTATGGTGCTTCTTCACTTCATGATTTCGAAGGAATCGAACACATGGATGATATGTTCTTGTACGTCTCTCAATTCTTTTTTTTTTACTTACCATCTTCCTACTTTTGTTGTGTGTTTTCCGATCTAATTGTTGTTGTTTTTCTCTTTGGTTTTTTATTGAAGAAGTTCAATTTTGGAGGATGTTCCAGAGGATGATGGAGATGTACATCGAGCAACCAGCAGCAATAACAGTGTCGGTTCTTCTTCTATGTATGGTGGTAGGGAAGTCCCAATGTTCCGTTGTCATGACATGTCTTTCAAGGTAACATATTGTTCTTACATGGTGTTACAGTTATCTATTTGATTCTGAATCTGTGGTGGTTTCTTTTAGAGATTCTGATTATTAATCATTCTTTTTTGTTTCTGGTTGAAGGCGGAAGCTCCATTTACAATCTCGGATCTGTCTGAAGATAACATGTTAGATTCAAACTATGGTGATGACTTGTCTTCCGAAGAAGTCGTGTTGCAGGATCTACAAAGGGCTTCACAAAAGGTGAGTTACTGACGATTTTGCATACAACCTTTACATTTGATATTCCAGTCATTGGGTTTGCTTTGTAGGTTTTGTCTTAACAAAAGCTATTTTTGCTCTCTAGTTAACCGATGAGACACGCAAATGTTTCCGGGATACCTTTTACCGACTTGCAAGGAGCTCACAAGATAAATCGGATTCAGTCAGCACTAACTCAGAAGAGCCGCTTATGCAAACATCCAGATATGATTATGGTGATGGAAACAGGTATAGGTCTTATCTTCTTTTTCTAATCTATAGATTTCTATGCTAAAAGCTTGCTAAAAAAAATAGATTCTTATGATAATACTGATCAAAGTGACAGTTATTTGATTGCAGGTTGAGTAGAGAGGAAGAGATCGAATCTGAAACGAATTCAATTGATAGAGCAATTGCAAACCTCACTTTCAACAAAATGGAATCCAACATAAGCAATTTTCCTCTACCGGAGAGAGTACAGTAGCTGCCACTGATCAAGATCAGCCATTTGCGCCTCATCATCGTCTTCTGTTACCATATGTTTATAAAATATGTGTATATATAGATGCTTATTGTTGCAAGCTTCAGTTTTGATCTGTCAAAAGAATCTGGTCCCTTTTAATTCCTGCAGTCTGGTTTCTACAAACAATGCCTAATGGCCTTAAGACTTACTTCCCAATATGAATAAGAGCATCATGTTTCAATGTAAACCTAAGCATTGCCTTCACAACCCAGTTAAAATACGGAAACAATAAAATACTGGAAACAATACTCATTGAGATGAAGTGAACAATCAGGAAAATTTTAGTTCTGTAAGATTCAAGCAAACCCAAAAAAAAAAGCAAAATATAAAACAGGATGCAGGATGAGCCAATGTTTTTCCATGACATATATAGTTGGCTCAGAGCAAAACCCTACGCCTGTATTAAAAGGTCAAAAGCCAATGTGATCATCTAATTTTTACTGCCTCCACTTCATAGATGAGCCACGCATTCTTAGGCACTTGTTTCTTTAATCCCTTTTCTGAGAACCTGTGTTTATCACATCCAGAGCAAGAGACACAACACAGGTATGTGAACTCCGTCAGTTATATTATGCTGAGAATAATCATATAGACACGGTTAACCAAAACCATTATGACATACCCGAGGGATGGCGGAATTATGAGTCTTCTTTTATCTCCAACTCGCATCCCTGAGAATTAGAAATGCAGCCGTATTCTTTAAAAGGTACCAAAATTTATGAATTTAAGTTGAATTTATCTATAGGTTAAGCCACTATACCTTCAACACCAATGCTGAGACCTTCTATGACATTTTCTTTACCTGCAGGCAGCATTATAATTAATGATAAACAAAAGCAAACTGTGTTCGAGGATTGGAGAAACAGCAATTATAATGAGGATTCTACGATCTAAGAAATCTTTACCTAAGCGGAATCTTAGTGGAGCTTCTCCCAAGTTTGACTCAAACACTTTCCCGGTGTCTTTCAACTTGCCAGTATAGAGTATACTGACCTGAAACAACCATCAATCGTTTTAAAGAACTCCCACCTAACGGTGCTGGTAATTGAGACAGCATCAAGATATCACACGACTAAGAAGTAGATTAAAATGTCAAAACTACTTACCTTCTTCCCTTTAACAGCTGATTTTCCATCTAACGATCCTTTTTCAATCTCTTCAATGGTCACTTCAGCTTCTTTCTCAATGTTCCTATTCATTATGGAAAATACAATTTATAGGACTAGTTTATATGCTAAATTCCCAAACTCAAAATAGTATCCACTCAAACCCAAAATACAAACAAAAAGAAAAACAAAAAGAGACAACTTTAGCAGAAAAATCTCAGGAATAGTAATTTCTTAGTATCAGCTTCTTTTTCTGAGTTCCTATTTGTTAAGGAAAATACACACACGACTAGATCAACTCAAACCCAAAAGAATAACTAAGAGAGACAACTTTGGCAGAAGCTTGTCTCAGGAAGCACTAATTCATCAGACCATTACCTTGTATTTGCAGATAATTATATTTCTTTCTAGTTTCTACCATAACTGAAGTTTCTACCCAAGTAACAAGGTAAGACTTACTTGTCGATAGCTTGTTTCTTCTTCTTAGAACATTCAACTAGATTTTCTGGGACATCTGTAGTCTCCTCTCTCCTATCCCTTTTCCTCTTTTTCTTTGATAGAATTGCATCATCATTCTGAGAGGGTAATACATCACTTGATGATTTGATCCCACTGTCATGTGCGAGAGATGATGATATGTTAAATGAAGTTTAAACAGGGAGCTTTAATAGCAATTGAGGAAATATGTGCATTTAACAATGATACCAACTTTCTAGTAATTGGGGATAAACCATTTGTATACAAAACGTCAACTTCTGAAGAATAGGAGTAACATTTTCACTTCCACTAGCTAAGAACCACCCACTAAGAACACTTGACCAACCATTTAACACAAATAACTAATTTGTGTATAATCACGTTAAATATCGATCTACTTATATAACAAACAACAACAAAAAAAACCATTCCGGGATTTCAATAAAACGTAGCATCCTCCACAATCCGAAACAGCTAAAAGGTATTATCTGTTCAGTAGTATGGTACCACTTACTTGTCAGTAGCTGGCTTCTCATTCTGAAGACTTTCAGGCATATTTTTCCCCTCTCCTTCATCTAAGTTAACTGTAGCTGAACTCTTAGACTTTTCTTTGTTTCTTTTTTTCTTCGAAAGAATTTCACACTCTTTCTGAGGAGAAAGTTTAACATCAGCCAATGTTTTATCCTCCCTGGCATATTAAACATATTAGATTTATAGAAGGTTAAAACTTGGGTCTATAGTGGATGAAACTTACTTACCTTTTATCCAGAGTCTTGTGAGTATCAGCTCTTGCTTCTGATGTCTTCTCACACTTGGCATTAGACTCAACATTTTCCAAAGTCGAACTTCTTGCCTTCGACCTTGTAACCCTTGAAGACAGAGGACTCTCTGAAGAAAGAACCTTCGGGATTTTGTGCTTATTACCATTATTAAGTATTTCTACAGAATCCTCATTGCTAGAATCATCATCTCTAGCCGAGGTTTCATCCGATTCTGAATCAGAGACTCGAAACTTCTTCCTTAGTCTTCTACCTTTTCCATTTTTCTTCTTGTCTTTTGTTTTAGCTGCCATCTCCTTAATAGATACTGGAAAGGAGAAAAGATTAAGAAGAAATGGACTTAAGTATCAGAAATAATTAAAGTGCAAATGCCTAATCTAATTTCATGTAAAACCCACGAGATGCAGATGAACACAAGCACCAAAGACACTAATAAAGAGATTCACGCTAAACGAAAACTAATCTCTCAAAGTCCCATGCAACTATAGTCTAGGAAAAGGTTGCAAAACAATATCCATAAAAAAACTGAAAAGGTTATGAATGTGTGACTGCAAAATAACAAGTCAAGCACAGTAAGAGCAAAAAAGAACTCTGAAGATACAACTATCAATTCAAGCTTAATTCCACAAAGCAAACATAACATATAACTTTAAAGTTAGAAGACATCGTAAAACAAGAAGGGGAATGGCATACTTTCATCATCATCAGAACTAGACACATATGAACCACGGCCAGAAGGTTCGTCATCATTTATGAAACTATCACTGTAGTCATAATCATCACTGCTACCTTTCTCCATGTCAGTGTCAACAATGTCTTCTCCATATGACTCCCTTTTGATTAAGTCAAGGATACAAAGAACAATCTACAAAACCAGTAATCCATATTCACTTTAATCTATAAGTTCGATAAGAGGATACGATTCGCTATCATTTGGCCTAAAACTGGTACTCTTCCCCAGGAAGTAGCCAGTGAGGTGAATGCTCCGAGGTCCAATGACAGAGAAGATAACTTCATCAGCTTCCTCAAACTCCAGATTCAGTTGGCAAGTATCAACCTTTTCAGGAGTCAAGACGCATAAGAAGAGGGGACTTTTGTTCCCAACGATACACTGAAGAATACTTCTGTTTGTTGCACTACCAAGCCCCAATGTCGCCTAAACCAAAAATACAACCAAGGATCAGCCAAGTGAATGAAAAAACCCACTAAATTTTCAATTTAGAAGTAATTAAGTTACAAAACCAATTCGCCTTGAACTCCACTATAAGTTGCATATCAATCTCCCTAACCTAATTGATGTGTATACAAACTTCCAATCACGTTTAAACACGCCCAAATCATAAGAAATTGATCAAAACAAGCGTCCAAAGTAGAAAGTCTGAAAAGCTAATCAAGGGTGGTATAATAAGATTAAGGACCTGAGAAAGGTGAAGTCTTCTGATTCCTGTAGCTTCATTAGCCTTAAGAGTGAAAGTTTTTGATGGCTTCACTTCAACTCCTGCAAACACACACACAAATCATTCATCAACGCCCAGCTCCATGAAAATATAATTAAAAAAATTAGGTCTTTTTAGTCAATCCGTGATTGTTAAAAAGCAAAGGAACCACTGAACCCACCCCAGAAAGCCATGGAATTTGGTCAAAGAATGAAAGAGAATCGTAAAAGACAGAGAGAGAGACTGCAACGCCGACCCTTTGGGTTTCTGTTTCTCCGTTCTGTAACGAGAGGTTTTTGTTGGCTTGAGGGTTTTATTTCTTTGCCGCCCTTATTTATTTGTTAATGCCCATTGGGTTTTAACGAAAATTTTTTTTTCTTTATTTGACAAGGAAAAAAAAAAAAGGAACGTTTCAAAATATCGAATTCATGTCGAGAAATTTATTTCAAGAAAGAATCGAACTTAAAATTTTGTTTTATAATCTACTCATAAATATGAATCATGGTAAAAGATCGCAAGGCGTTATGCAATTGAAGTTGGCTATGATGTATGTGGCCAGCAAGTTCTAGATAACAACTTCCAAACTTGATTTCAATGCTAATAAGTTTAGCTACATAGATTGTCTTCGGAAAATGCACTAATCTCATCTCATCTTCAACTTGGATACAAATATCATTGTATCATATTTTCTTCAACATTCATTGTCTTTAGCTACCACCAATACCATAACGATCCAGAATTTGAAAATTACTTAACAACAACAGCAAGCTCACTCCAAAAGTGAGATCCTTTACTTGTCAAATCTCTTATATATCCATGATATTGAAATTTCTGTGAGTATACAAAATACATACATAAAGAACATTAACAAAAGCAACATTCAAAACACATAAGATATGTGTTTGTTTCCTTCAATCCTTAGGCCAAACACTAACCTTCTCCTTCTCAATCTTGACAAACATAGCAGAAACAGCCGCAACGAAATAGATCTGAAGAAACACCACAGAAGGTGTGTGATAATTCAATACACTCTTACCCGTCGCAAGCTCAACAAGAAGCAATGCCACGAGTCCTAATCCCGCAATCCTCCCGTTGATCCTTTCACTGTACGGGCTAAACCCTAGTTCCACTTTCAACCCACCTGAAACAGGCTCTTTTAAGCTCACCGGCGGCAAATACATTCCCGTGCCTTTCGACGGAGACCCGCTTGATGATGACCCTTTCTTCGATTTTCTCACTTCTGCTTTCTTACCCGTACCGCTTCGGTATCTGAGTCTGATGTTCGAGAGACGAGACTCGAATTGATCAGGATCGGTTCCGGAATCGGATTGAGTTGTTTCAGGGTCGGGTTGAGTCTCTTCCGTGGACTCAACGTCGGTGGCGCGGACGGTGAAGAGTCTCGAAGCATTGAGCTTTCCGACGGGAATCAAGCGGAGTGATGGGAATGGGTTCGTGATTCGTAGAGGTGTTATCGCCATTTTTTTGTTTTCAGAGCTTCGCGTCTCTCTCTCTATCACTCTCTCCTCCTATAACCCTCTTTGGATAAGAATTTTTTCTTTTTCTTTAGTTAATTGACATTTTGGTTTTAAATTTTATAAAAACTATATAGTATAAAAAATATGTGGTGTTCATTTTTCTAAATTGTTTTATAATGTTACTAGTGAACCTCCACTTAAACTTTCTCGAGCCAAAGAAAAAAGCAACACCATTTCTAAATATCTGCAATTTTAGCTTAATAAAACTTTATAAAATACTCCCTCTGTATCAGATGATATTTTAGAAATTAATTTTGTATCACAAAGATTGATTTTATGTATTTTTTATTAATTAATGCTATGAAATTGTAGATTTCAAGATTCATTAATTGAGAATTTAAAATTTTAATAAACTACTATTGGTTAATAGTTATGATAAATATGTTATTATATATAAAAATACATTTATGACTAAACATTAATTGTTTTCTTAATCTATGTGAAAGTTCTAAAACATACGTGTATTCTGATACAGAGGGAATATAAGATAAACTTTATAAACTTTATAGATTTTAGCTTAGTTTATTATAATCTTTGTCCCAATTTTATATAGCAACCCATAAGATAAGATTCGATTATGTATTTATTTGTGCCGTGAATGATATCCCGATAATATAGGCCAGCGTCAGCGAGAGATCGGGAATTTTGTGAAACCATAATTAGATAGAGGGCTATTTCGTTAAATAGATAAAGTTAGAGGTTAATTTTATAAATAATGGGGAAAAAACTGGAACACAGATTCGAATATGCGATTAGAACCAGAACTGCCGAACACATGAAGAGAGAGGTTAGATGTGTTTTACCTGTTCCTTGTCTTTGTTTAATCTGCCAAAGTCTCTTCTCTTCTGATAATTTTCCGACAACAGTTTCGTCTTAGAGAAAAAAAAAAAAAAAAATGGCTACATTTGCACTTCCGTTCTGCGAAATCCCCGAGGATCTCCAGCTCCGAATCCTATCATTCCTCACACCAACAGAGATCTCCAGCTTCGCCTGCACATCGAAACGCTTCGCCTCGCTTTGTCAAGAAGACGGCAAAATCTGGCACGCTATGTGCGATCGGAGATGGGGGAAGAAGACTAAGATCCAGAAATGGGGTAACGGCCAAGTCGCGTATAGACTCCTTTACAAGACTCTCAAGGGATTGGATAATCTAATTGGGTTCTGGCGACTCTGCGGCAGAGCAAATCCCGCAGCTTCGTCTCCGCCGCTTGTTTTCTTCGATTGGGGTCCTTCGTTTGTATTGGGATCTAGAGTTTTGTCATCCGGAGATGATACTTATCAGGTTAAGAAGACGCCGTTTCTATTGATGGGGATCTCTCCGGAGGGACGATCTGAGAACTTCTTGGATCTCAGTGGTGGTGGTGGTAATCTCAGATCTTGGGATGGTTTTGAAGCTTCTTCGAGTGACAAACTTGTTCCGGTGGATGTGAATTTCATGGGGAATGGTCATATCATGGTGGAGGAGAATCGGAACAACCTTAGAGAAGAGCAGAAGAGCTCAGGGGATGAGAGTGATGATGTGATCTCCTCCCCTGATTTCTCGGAGATGTATACTCAATTTGCCAATAAGACGAGTCCAGGCGGTGAGAGAAGGAGACAGAGGAGGAAAGAGAAGGAGAGGCAAGCGTCTAGGACTAAGTGGGAGCCAGAACACTTTATCAAAGTTGCTGATTGCTCACCTACGCCTACTAAACCATTACAAGGCTTATGGAAGGTCTCAGTTTTAAACTCCTTATTCATATTATCATTGATAATGTTTGAGGTTGGTTTCGTAAGGTATAGGGAATGTAAAAGTTTGGCTTTTACTAGTGGTAGTTAAATCTGAAAAGAACAATCTTTTCATTGTTTGTCTCGGTTGTGTAAATTGTGATTTATGAACTCGGCAGGGATTTTGTGAGGGAAGGAACATGGAGTTGTATTTGGTCAAATACGATGAAGTTGGAGGCATTATATGCAGAAAAGTAGAGGACTTGTCTTTATCAAGGCACACTCCTCCTGTGTTCTGGACACCCAATCACGTGGTCATCAGATCGCCCTTTTCAGCTGAGGAAGAGCTGCTGTTGAATAGTCGAATCCATGTCAGTCCTCTAGCTGAAGTTGACGAGAATGTTGTATCTGGAATGTTGTACATGAAGTCTAGTTACGATCTGGTGTTGCAAGGAGAAGCAGGCAATGGTAGTGGTTTTCTCAGAGGTGAAGGGCGGGTCTGGTTGTATGAAAATGGAACTTTCAGTTTTGGGTTTCTTCGAGATCAATTTATCATTGATCTGAAACATGTTGCATTAGAAGATGGTTGTCTGGCTGACGAGTTGGTAGCTAGTAGTATGTGATTTGCTCTGGTCATTGTTATTTCTAAATTCTGATAGGTGATAAGATGATCACCTTTTTCTTCTGTACATAAAAAGAGTTTGGTGACTCTTGTACTTTCAAGTTTTAGTCTCATTTTAGTTGACGTAAACTAGGATGCTGGAATATTTACCTTGTATTTATTTGTGTTCTGTGGATTCTGTAACTTTTCCAGTGGTTCTAAGAATAAGAGATTTGTGGATTAACTTGTAAAGATTCATGTAGAGGCTCATGTAATGGCAGATACCTGTCAATAAAACGCCGCATCATATGGCTTTTTCCCAACTCGGCAAAATACTTTCTTCTGTGATCCTCATCCTCATCTTCTGAGAAGATGTATGTATAGTAGAATCCTTCAGGATACATACTTTTTTCAACGAACTCAAGTTTTGGCACCCGCATCCAAAGAAACTTCCATTGCTTCGACAAAATGCTTGTGCTTGCCGCATCTTTTGTTGGAAGAAACGATAAGATCTTCACGAGCAATTCATCATCAGAAAACCCACTGATCTTGTCCATATCTTCTTATTCAAACCCCCCCTAACTCACCACCAGTAGGGAGGTAAGCGCCGAGACTAATAAAAACAGAGAAATAGAGCAAACCCTAGAAAATCTTCTATTTGTCAAAACCTAGCTAAACGGAAATCAAAGGAATCGGATGATGATTACTTTGTTTCTATATATATTATAGGGATTGGGTTTTCAAAACTTATATTTTTCCAATTATATAAAGCCCAAGACCTAGTAAATAAAAAGTTATCATTTACAAAGTTTAGGGTTTTCAAAGTTTGGCAGTTTAAGTAGCCTCCTCTTGTTTCCCACAAGGCAACTCTTGTTAAAGAGCAGAACATGTCACTAGGTATATACATACATGAACATGAAACATATGCCATGTCACTTTGATGCTACATACATACATGACCATCATATAAAAAGCAAGTTAGCTTCCTGTTTCTGCAAAAGCTACGAAGTTCCCAAAACAAGAGCTTCAAGATAATTAGCCGAGTTAATGGAAGAGAAAACTTTCCATTCAGCCAACAAAGAACATAAAAGTAAGTTGTACAACAGCAAGTATTTATCTTCTTCCTTCTGAAAATGCTGCAGCATAATCTTGGTTAGTCGATAACTATCACCGCCTCGTTTGACAGAGCCTGATATTCCCTTGTTTGCTGCTATCTGAGGATGCATCTGATTCTTTTTTTTTATCTCGATGAAGTCTTCGATGATCCTCGGAGTTTCTATCTTAATAATCTCTCCTGCTCTGAAGGTTTTTCAATAAGTTTTCTCTGCTCTAGATACTCCTCTAATGTAGAATCAGTCCAACAAAGGGAAAGAGTTAAGGTGTTTCAAATGTCATGATGTCAAATTATATGAGAATGTCTTAAAAGATAACTGTTTCTTTTTTATTGAATCTTAAAAGGATATTCTCTTGAGAATGTTAAGCTGGTTTTTCCAAGAGATTTACTCAAGAACGTGTGAGATGCAGCACCAAAACACAGAGTCTGTAACCTTTATATATGTTTTTCCAGATATATACTCACATGTTTTGTTATATCATCATGGAGAGCCTTAGCCTTCTGCTCCATCTCCACCTTTCACATACAAAAACATATTGGTGAGTTTTAAGCTCATAAGAAGACAGGAACGTGATTTGGGTTTGACTTTGAGATGCAAATACCAAATGATTTAACTACCTCTTTGTCTACCCGAGGATTCGTCAATAGTAATGAAGATAATATATATTTTTCTAAACAGAAAACCAAAATCTTGTGATATACACAAATTTAGATGACTACTTCTACTTGCCATACTAATAATTCGATAGAGGGCTGTTCAATAAATTAGATAAAGTTATTTGTAAATAAAGAGAAAACAAAAAAGTAGAAAAAGAAAAGGAGTCCCACTGTATTACATACATAGGCATACACATATTTTAGTCATGCGATTGACCACACGAAGACGAGTCTCCTTTTTGCTTTTTCTATCTAACCCTTCTTCCTCCCTACTTTCCCATTTCGCTTCTCTCTCCTTCCTTCCCCCAATTACTACTTACATCTCAATATACACATACACACACACAAGCAGCAGCAGCAGCAACACCTTCGAGCTTCTTCACTCATCATGGCTGCCTCATCCTTTGTAGATGGTAACCAAATAATTCTATTGTTACTGTTACTTAATATACACATCTCTTGACTTTTCTTAGTCGTCTTTTCCAACTACGATCTAGAACTTTTTTGATTCGATTTTGGGTTATTGAATTTTTTGTTAGGCTGGAAAACACTTTTTCCTAGTCACAGTTTTTAGGCAGAATAAGTATAAATGTTTCTCTTAGCTGATTTAAATTGTATGATTGCATAATTGTCGGAGAGAATCTTCAAACCGTTTCGGACATGTGATGATCTTCATGGTCCCTCTTCTTGTCTGTGTATTACCGAACCAACCCATATGTTTTGACATGAATTTTTGTAATATTTTTATCCAAACTTGATTGACGGAATATAATTGAATTTTCAGTTAATCAGTTTTTTATAGAGTCTCACAATTTCAGATAGATTTGTGCGTGTGTATATTAATCCAGATCTGGGTATAGTTGAACTGACCTTCCATGTTTTGGTGAATTCTCAGGAGAAAGAGGAGATATGGAGAAAGGGGGAATGATCTTGCAGTCAAGTGAGAATCTAAATCCTATGATAGATCCTTCACCAACACCTTCACCATCTGCGACTGCAACAGCACCAGCTTTGGTTTTGTCTAATTCAGGCAAGAGAATGGATCAAGCTGGCAAGAAAAAGTATGTTAAGCAAGTCACTGGTCGCCACAACGACACTGAGCTTCACTTAGCTGCTCAACGGGGAGATTTGGCTGCTGTGCAGCAGATTCTCAAGGATATTAACTCTCAGATGGAAGGGGTTCTCAGTGGGGAAGAGTTTGATGCTGAAGTTGCTGAGATCCGAGCTTCGATTGTGAATGAGGTGAATGAGTTAGGGGAGACTGCGCTCTTCACTGCTGCGGATAAAGGGCATCTTGATGTCGTCAAAGAGCTTTTGAAGTATTCGAGTAGAGAGAGTATTGCTAAGAAGAACCGTTCTGGATATGATCCACTTCATATTGCTGCCATACAAGGTCATCATGGTAAATGCTCTCGCAAACTCTTGAATTCTGCTTTTTGATATTGAAGTTTCATAATGTTAACTATAGTATGTGAATAAAAATGGTTTGTTTCTTGCAGCTATTGTTGAGGTCTTGCTAGATCATGATTCAACGCTTAGTCATACATTTGGCCCATCGAATGCAACTCCGCTTGTGTCTGCAGCTATGAGAGGACATACAGAAGTTGTGAACCAGCTCTTATCTAAAGCTGGGAATTTGCTAGAGATTTCTCGGTCTAACCATAAAAACGCCTTGCATCTAGCTGCAAGGCAAGGTCATGTGGAGGTCATTAAAGCTCTTCTCTCCAAGGATCCTCAGCTAGCAAGACGGGTTGACAAGAAAGGACAAACTGCACTTCACATGGCTGTTAAAGGGCAGAACGCCGAAGTTGTGAAACTGCTGCTCGATGCAGATCCTGCTATTGTTATGCAACCTGACAAGTCTTGTAACACAGCTTTACATGTTGCCACCAGGAAAAGACGAGCAGAGGTATGCATCCGCCTGAGGGTTTGATTCATTTAGAGATTTTTGATTGAGAATTCATATTGTGGCATGTCTTTGCAGATTGTAGAACTATTGTTGTCACTCCCTGATACCAACGCCAATGCTTTAACCCGGGAACACAAGACAGCACTTGACATAGCAGAAGGGCTTCCACTCTCAGAAGAATCATCATACATAAAAGAGTGTCTTGCTCGTAGCGGAGCTCTTAGGGCGAATGAGCTGAACCAGCCAAGGGACGAGCTGAGAAGCACTGTCACCCAGATCAAGAACGATGTACATATCCAGCTGGAACAGACGAAAAGGACGAACAAAAATGTGCACAACATTTCCAAAGAACTCAGGAAACTCCACAGAGAAGGGATCAACAATGCAACCAATTCGGTAACTGTTGTGGCTGTATTGTTTGCAACTGTAGCTTTTGCTGCTATATTCACAGTGCCTGGAGGAGACAACAATGACGGGTCTGCAGTTGTGGTGGGCCGAGCATCATTCAAGATCTTCTTCATCTTCAACGCACTCGCGTTGTTTACTTCGCTGGCAGTTGTGGTGGTCCAGATCACATTGGTGAGAGGAGAGACAAAAGCTGAGAAGAGGGTAGTGGAAGTGATCAACAAACTCATGTGGTTGGCATCGATGTGTACATCTGTAGCATTTCTTGCATCATCATACATAGTGGTTGGGCGTAATAACCAGTGGGCGGCTGAGCTGGTGACGGTGGTTGGGGGAGTGATAATGGCTGGTGTTCTTGGAACCATGACTTATTACGTGGTGAAGTCAAAGAGGACAAGGTCGATGAGGAAGAAGGTGAAGAGTGCGCGCAGGAGCGGTTCCAACTCGTGGCATCATTCAGATTTCTCTAACTCGGAAGTCGATCCCATTTTCGCAATCTAAGATGCATTAACGAAAGAAATCATGTAAATATATTGTATTTGGTGAAGAGCTAGACGATATAGTGTATAAAGCCTGACCATCAAATGGCACACTGTTGTCAATTTTAAAGGTTTACACGGCTCAACTCAATTTGTTCCAAAAAACAGTGAACCATTGTCGTCTGAAAGAAATCAGCATTCAAATCTGAAACCATCAAATGTAAGTGTTGAGAAGTGGGTGTGTCTGATCACTTCAGCTGCACATCTTACAGGCATAAATTATCATTTGAGGTGGATACTGATTTTGAACCAAGATTTGGGGATGCTTACTTCTGTATTTGCTATAGATCTCAAGCTTGCTTTGAGAGCAAAGGAGATAATCCAAGTTCAAACCACATAAAGTCACTTTACTATTAAACTAGAGTGAAATGTAATCGCAGCAGAAGTCACAGAGAAGAGTGGATAACAGAGTGACAGAGAAGAGTGGATAACAGAAGTAACAGCGTTTTATTAGTCCCAAATGATCCAAAAACCACAGAATAAAATGAGGCTTTGCTATTTTGGGTTTAGAAAGGCAATATAAAAAAGCCATGGAAGTGAACTCAATACACCAACTGTAGAAGTGAGGTTGTGATGCACAAAAAACCAAAGTTGTAGGAGTTTCCAGATATCCAAAAAAACAACACAATTCAAGGAGATCAAAGGTTTTAGAAATACTTATCTGAAACTTGTTGGATTAAGCAGTATCAGTCTTTAGTAGGGTAGCTGCAAAAGAGTATTTCAAGTCCCCAAACAAGTGTTATCATTTCACCATTTCTCTTCTAAGCAAACAACAATATAATAAGATAAGCAAAGCTCATCTACTCCAACAAAAACCACAAACACTGATTCTGAAATCAAAAATGGAGTAATCAGCAACAAATTGGTATGAGAATTCCATAAATTATTTATGATAGAACACTAAGTTTGTAACCCGGAAGCACAAACACAAAAGAGATTAATAACTGAAGCATTTTTTTCCAATCTAAGAAACTGAAGCAACAGTCTCATTCTCTGACGCCGGTGGTGCCTGCAACGTATTGACGAGATCCAACGCCGGCCAATACAAAGAACCAAGCATCATATTATAAACATCGGATCGAGACGGCATAGTCTCAATAACCTTGTAATCTTGAGGAGCGTACAGTTTCTCTTCGAAGACGGCACCGCCTAAGTTGTTATCAAAGAGCTTCTTCTCTTTCTGGAAATTGATGAAGGTCTTCAAAGCAGCAGGGATGTCTTCTGACTGAACGAAGATCCAAGCGTTCATACCTTTCATACATGGCTTCAGAGATTCCCATTTCGTTCCTTCTAAAGCTTTGTACACCAAAGTGTTCTTCGCGACGAGTAGCTTCGTGTTCGTGTTTTCACGGAGGATTCCACGGAGCTCTTGTAATTGCTTCACGCTGAGTCCGTTGTAGTTGATTCCTGTTATGAAATGGCAGTTCTCTAGGTTTATCTTCGTCTTCCCTGCAACCAGCAGAGCTCTTCTCAGGCTAGACATCGATCCAGAAGAAACTGAGCTCGAGATTCGAAATGAGAAAAGTTAGGGTTCTTCACTTCTCTGAGTGTATCGGAGACGACTTACACACACCAGTGGTCAAATTGGGCTTTTTTGTGTTGGGCTTCTAATTTTTGTGATTGTTTATAAATTTTGGTATTTGTCCAAACGATTTAAAACATTAAGCAAATAACAAGAGAGAGCTAAAGCTTAATCAGTTAATAATCATATAGGAAATCCATAATTAGTCCTATAACAAGAGGAGGAATCACAAATTATTGTAACGAATTTGATATTTTCGAAGCCAATCTTCACCTTTCTCGTCGTAATCCATCTTAGTGAAGGCGTTACTCAAGAAGTTCAAATTGGCAGCAAAAGCAGATGCTCCACGCCATGCATCCAGTACTGGATCCATAGCTCGAACAACTACTATGGGGTCTCCGCACGGTCTTATCATCCTAATCCCACATTCCAACCGCTCTTTCATTCCCGGGAGAAGGCTACACCCGCCCGTTATTAGTATCGAACTCGTTAACTTCTTCTCTTCTAACTCTGTCTCCTCGTGCGGTAGTCTTCTGATCGATGCACCTGCCATTTCGTCTAAGCCTACTTGCTCAATGCCAACAAGGTTTGGATGAAACAGGATCTCAGGACACCTGAATCTTTCAATACCAATCACTATCTTGTAATCTTCCTCTGTTAACTGACGTACGCGTGGTGGTACCTCCCCTGATGTCAGACTCTCTCCCTCTACTTTCTGCACAAATGTTGGGTCAATTTCCTGAAGTCTAGATGTTAAACGAGCCAACTCAGCCTCGTCTGAATCAGGTTGTTCATCATCATCGTCATTATCTTTGCTCATAAGTTTGTATAGCTGCCAATCTTCATCTCTAGCACCAAATGTATCCTCGCCTTTCCCTCTATCAAAGGCTGCTGTTGTCAGCAGACGCATTCTCTCCCTCTGTGCAGCGCTTAGTCGCTCGCCTCGTCCAACACCTCCAGACTTATTATTCCCGTTACTGGACCCATTTGTTTTTAGACGTTTCTTCTGGTCAACTCTCTCCAACACTTCCTTGTACTGAGCTCGCATCTCCTCTAAGTAAAATTCTGGGTTCTCACTACAACCAGAAGACGGATAATAACAAAAGGATTATATATTTTGCTCCCTTGTTTTCCTTTCTAACATTGACTAATGAATTAGTAGTATACATACCGACGTCTTTCCTCCTCTAATTGATTTCTTCTCTCTTTTTCGAGTTCCTCCTCATTACGCTTTTGTCTAGCTCGTAGCCGGCCCTCTGTTGTTGATTTCAGAAACATTTGCCTCTTCTTGTCCTTAAGCTGCAAGCAGAATTAGAAAATTAAACCCGACTCTCACATGAGTAAAGAATTTCTCACTAATTTGGAAACAAACCTGCTCAGGAGTAAGCATATCATCGGGGATATTCATAAGAGGATACTTTTCATTATTAAGAGAATCAGTGTTCTCTTCACTCTCAGATTGTTCATTCATCGGCTCACCCCTTGCTTTTCTAAGCGACTGTGTCACTTTCAAAATAGTAGATTCTAGCTCTTGCCTGGACGCGTAACCGGTGTCTGACAAAAAGGTTGGAATATCATCCTCTTCAACCTGGTCAAGTTGTTTCACAAGGAAACGCAAGCTGCTCAATTCACTCTCCATTTCATTTATCTTGGACAATTTCTTTGCTTCAGCCATTTCTCTCAGCCTTTGACCTTGTTTTTCTCTTATAGCTGCCTTCCTTGCAATCTCTTCTTCTGATGGAGGAACTTCGGTGGGAGGAGGTATCCATGGAAGCTGCCAATACCTTGTTTTCTCTTCAGCTTCCTTTGTCCCTTCCTGGTCAATATGATCACATAAATTGAGTTTACTAGAGTCACAAACTGCCTAAAATAGGAAACGTGAGAAATCTATAAATTAACTCACCTGGAATAACCGAACTTCAGAAGCATAGTCCGGTGCAATATAACAGTGTTCCAATTTTAAATCTTCGGCCTTCTCCCATGTAAACCTAGACCTTTTGTGAAATTGCTCATGGCGAGAAAAACATATCAGTATCTTGAAATGTGAGCAATCGCATTGAAAAGATAGATCCCGTGGAAGCACTTACGAATGAAAAGGGTACTTAAGTGACAGAAGCTGCTTTAAATAATCAGTTACATGATATCCACCAATGTTTGTTCGGCAGGACCCTTTATACACAGGTTCTCCGTCGACAAACTGATAACCAATGAAACCATGTACCAGATCAATAAGACATACAAGCATTATCAGACTAATGACTAGTGATATCAGGAAAATAATTGTTTGAAGACAGAAAATAAACAGGTTTGACACCAGTTTGCATTCACAGTAGTCATAGATACATACTGGAATGGCGTGTGTTGTAGTGAATCCAGGACAGAGAACAATTCCATCTTCTTTACAAATTCCATGTAGTTGATTGTACTTGTAGCTGAAAGCAGCATCGACTCCAAATGCTGTGACAACATGAGAATTAATAAATTAATGAAAGCAACACACAAAAGGTTCCATAGTTACTATCAAACATCAAAGTCATAATTTAAGCTAATAACTCAGATTCATACCAACTGCAGGCACTCCATAAGTCTCAAACAGCAGTTCTGCCATTTTGCTACGAGATTGAACTGGGTTGCATGCACATTCTGTGATTAGGATTGGATGATCAATCTGTACTGCCATCAAATGACGTTAAATAAGGAGACAAAATTCTACCAGGTAGTATGATAAAACTCAAAATCAAGATGAAAAAAAGATCTAGGACATACCCTTGATCCATTAGCACCCAAACGATCAAAGGCGAAGTCAAGAATCTATAAAAAGCAGAAGAAACAATTAGACAAGTGCCACGGAATCTTCAGTGATTGCATTATTAAATGTGCATAAACATCAAAGAATTTGGAACAAGATATAACAATTAAACAAGCCAACCAAAATGCAAAAAAAATGGTAAAGAACAAAAAGTCACAAAAAGACATGATGGGCGCAAGAAAGCCCTGGAACAGAAGACCTTACAAATCATACATACAATACGATTCTTTTACTGAATAAAGGGGTGTAGAATCCTTACATATTCCATGATCTCAAACTGATAAACCACATTGCTGTCAAAAGGCGAACGAGGTCCTGAGCGAGTGCAATCAAAGTACTTCATCAATGCAGGATCCAGGTCGCCAACAATAGTAACAGTTTCACCTGTACCGGAGAGAAGACAACATTACACATGGATATAAACATCTAGATAAGAATTAAGAAGCAGAGCAACTTTTAAGCAGGATAAGATAAAAGCATAGTCATATATATATCTCTCTAAAGCACAGCCAAAAACTTCAAAGCAGCTCAGCTCTACTACTTTGAAACATATCTTTAGACTCCATTAGCTAACTCTAGCAGCAGCGATCCAGTAAAGGAAGCAATTAAGAGGCATACAAGCACTAAACACAGATAATGGTGGGAAGGTAGAGATAAATCAAGAAACCTGTAGCTTTGTGGCGTGGCCTTTGCACGATATTACGGAAAACAACACGAGGCTCAGTTTCTCCTGCCCATCTAATTTAATTCGCAAGAAAATTTAAAAAAAATAACACGAACTGTATCAATTGATTTCAGCGATTAAGAAGGAATCCTAGGGTTTATGGGAAAAGAAAAAAGTACCCGATACGGAAGTAAGAGGCGCCATTATCGATAACAATGGGAATCGAAGGTGGATAGGTATTGTAATCAGTCTGCCTACGTATCTTCGAAACGAACGACATGCTTCCTCTTCCTACTGTGTTGATTTGGTCCCCGTCGTCGTCAGTCATCGACTGAATTAGGACACCTAGTGCTCCGGTGAGCAAAAGAAGAAGAAGACACAAACGGAGCTCCGTGACGTGGAATTATTCAATTAAAACTTCACAGAACTCTTACTTCATAAGAGATTAAATACCATGTAAAATAAAACATAAACGTAAGCCGTCTTAGCTCAGTGGTAGAGCGCGTGGCTTTTAACCACGTGGCCGTGGGTTCAATCCCCACAGACGGCGTTTTCTCCTTTTTTTTTTTTTGTGTTATCTCTCATGCGTTGTCTTTTTTGCGCTTCCGACCAATTTTTTACAACTGATAAGCCCAACGGACAAGGTGTAGTAATAGTACAATTCATATAAGTTTTGGGCCTTTTTGATATCTTATTTTTAGCAGTAACTAACACTCACTCTGTCTTCTCCACCCTAAACGCAAATTACGTTTTCTAGGGTTTTAGAGTTTCCGCACGGATCACACAAATCTCACTTCACTTCCAATATACACACACACACTCACCACCATGACTACCGAAGAGAAAGAGATCCTCGCCGCCAAATTGGAGGAACAAAAGATCGATGTAATTGAGCTTATCTTCTTTTAACCTATCTATCATCCCAGTTCATTTGCTTTTTGCTTAATCTCAAGTCTGTGAATTATTAAACTGATGAATTCAGATTCTTGATTCGTTCCTCCTCATATCGTTGTTGTTTATATATATGTTTCGTCTATGATAATATTGGAGCTAATTAGACTTTTAGATCTGATTTTGTATTTTTCCCCATTTCTTTCAATTATTGATTGACATAGCTTATGTACGATTGGTTGTTGTAGCTCGATAAGCCCGAAGTTGAGGACGATGATGATAACGAAGACGATGACTCCGATGACGATGACAAGGATGATGACGAGGCTGACGGTATGTCTTCTTCTGTTAAGCTTTGTACATTTCATTGATCCTAATTAATGAATATTAAGTATAGATCCCTAGTATCTCAGATTAGTTTATGTTAGTTTAAATATGTAGGAATGATGATAATCATGTCGTTGTTGAGTTATATTATTGAGCTGTGTAATTGGTAAAACAGGACCAGATGGAGAGGCAGGAGGTAAGTCAAAACAAAGCAGAAGTGAGAAGAAGAGTCGTAAAGCTATGCTGAAGCTCGGCATGAAACCCATCACTGGTGTTAGTAGAGTCACCGTCAAAAAGAGCAAGAATGTTGGTGTTTTTTTTCTCTTGGGACATTCAATCAAATCTTAAATTTTTAGTGATTCCACACATTCAAAATGTATTGATTGATCTACATTGCTTTGTGGAACACAGATCTTGTTTGTCATATCAAAACCTGATGTGTTCAAGAGCCCGGCATCAGACACATATGTGATCTTTGGAGAGGCGAAGATCGAGGATTTGAGCTCTCAGCTCCAGTCACAGGCGGCAGAGCAATTCAAGGCTACGGATCTCAGCAACGTGATTTCAAAGGGTGAGTCGTCTTCGAGAGCTGCAGTGGTTCAAGATGATGATGAGGAGGTTGACGACGAAGGTGTTGAGCCTAAGGACATTGAGTTGGTGATGACCCAAGCGGGAGTGTCTAAGCCTAGGGCTGTGAAGGCTCTCAAGGCTGCAGATGGTGATATTGTCTCTGCCATCATGGAGCTTACCACCTAAACCAAAATCTTTTCTACTTAGACGTGGTTTAACTTGAGTTTATGTGCCAGAGATCGTCCAAAGGATTTGGAAATTTTTGGTTTCAATGTTTTCTTGAAGAGATTTTGAATGTTGTATCAGTAAAAACCCTATATAAGTTATTGAATTTCAGTTTATTTTATCAAGTGTTTGCGGTTATAGTTTTTGAGCTTATGACAAATCAGTCCGCGGGAAAGCAAGATTTCTACTCCTTTCATATTTGAGGGTTTATCGATCTTGGTGGAGTTGATGTGTTAAACGAAGTTGAAGGCTAATACTTTAGTCCTAGTCGGACCCTGAATTGAGCTCGACCCAATCATGCCCTATTAGCTCTTTCCGTAATAGGTGAGTCTGTTTAATGAACAAAACTCAAAGGACATGAGAGGAGACCTCTTCGCTTCAGCCCAAGCACACTAAACCCTTTCCTTACTTCCCTCAAGGTATCAAGGCTTTATACATCTCAGCATTATGATTCGTTTTGTTAGAACTTTTCTTTTCTTAATCTATTTGGTTTAGTGCACAAAGTGGCGAGTGCACAAAGTGGCGAGTGCTAGAAGTGGCGAGTGCTAGAAGTGGCAGTTCATAGACTCCTCAAGGGAAGAGACTAAGGAGAGGCGAGAAAGAAGGAAGCTGGTTGTATTCAAGACAACAAAGGCACCCAAGGTTATAAGGAAAACCAGGTCTAACACTGTTGCTCAGTTGCAAGTAAGAAGACTTGACAAGGTTTAATGATGGAGCTGCTGGGTTCAATTCAACAAGGTATATTACGTCTACTCTTTTGTTTCCGTTGTCAACTAAACCAACAGTTTCTAATGGAGAAGAAAAAAAGAGTCTGGCAAAAAGTGTTCCAATATCCAAAGCAAGACAGTAACATTCTCAAACCAATTAATTCATTAGACAATATAATGTTCATCGCAAAGATCCCCAAAAAAACAAAAGTAGTCATAGATCACAAAAGGAGATAATTCTCAGGCTTGATCTATTCAAATCTGTATGTGCACACAAGTGTAGGTGTGTATTTATAGTCTATAGACATTTTAATTCAATCTTAAAAGAGGCAGCATCACACTATAGCCACAGAATTCTCCTCAAAGATGTTGATCTTAGACTACATAAACCAGCATTGTGACACAGCATCCCTCATACAAGACCACTGACTTATTACATTCATGAATGTAACCTACCTGCGATCGCTGCAACGTGAGCCTCCATTTGTGCTGCCCTGATTTTAGAACCCGTGGCTCGGTGGAAGAATTGTTCCCTCGACAACAACCTCACATTCCTCAAATACTGATCAAACGGCAGAACTCCATCTTGAAACGACTTATCCAAGGAATAAATAGTATCTTCTATGGCTAAATCCGAAGCAGTACAGTCTAACATCTGCTTAGACAGTGTATCACCAACCTCAAAGGCAGTATCCACATCTATATCAACTACGTTCTTGGTTTTGCCTTGGTTCTCTCTAACCCACGAATCTAGGATATCAGTATTCATCGAGATAACCTGTAATTGCTGTTCAAGTGTTTCTTTCTCCTCAACCATCTCTTTCAATCCTCTGTTCACCTCTTCATCTCTTCTTTTCAACCCAGACTGCAAGCTCAGTAACGCTTCTGCTTCAGCATCTCTTGCTCTCCTCATCGAAACCAAATCGCTGTGTACCATCTCCACCATCTTATTAATCGCGTTTCTCTTGAAAACCTCCGCAGCATCATCTGATTGCTGTTGATGGTGAACGTGCTGCACCTGCACCCTACCTCCTCCTCCGCCGTAAGGTGATGGCGGGAACGGTCTAGGCAAAGACTGATCAGCCGAAGTAGGTCGTGTGAGAGAAGCATCGTACACCGTAGGTGGAGACGGTGGCGGCGGCTGAGGACGGCGTCGTGAGTAAAGAGGCGGATCACGAGCAAAAGCAGCGCTGAGATCGGAAACGAGATCCACGAGATTGGAGCTAGGGTGAATCCAATTCTGAAGATAAGGATGAGATACGAGACCAGAAGGAGTGACATGTGCGTGAGGTCGCTTGATGATCATATCGGCGGTGGGATTCACATAGACGCAAGGAGGATGACGAGGATAAGACTCAAGGAGCCAGATGATGACAGGGATGTTGTAGGTGACTCCATGGAAAGGCATAGGGATCGTACCATCTGCTTGAAGGAGATTGACGGAACGGCCATCGTTGTGCATAAACGATGCCGTCTTGGGCTCTAAGGAAGGGTAAGAAGAGATTAGGTTAAGTAGATGTTGCCGGATTAACCACTTGGCGGACTCTTCGTAGGGGACGGATGATGGACCGCGCTGGGATAGCGCAGAGGAGAGGAATTGCTGAATCTGCTGCGGATTCGACGGCGAAGGAACCATCGGAGTTATACGGTTTCGGCGGTGGTAGTCTAAATCGAAGATGACGACGACAAAAGTGGAGGAGATTCGATTTTAGAAGAAGAAGCAATAATGTTTTATTATGACGCGTCTTTATAAGCTAATTTACTCTTTTACCCTTGCGCATAGTGAACACGATTAACTTGTTGTTTTGGATTAACTGTTTAATTAGAATAGATTAATGCTCATACTACTCACATAGTAACGAGTAATTTTGTGATCAAAGAGAGTTATATTCATGGAATTAACGAGTGCAACAAAAACATTATTATTCGCACATCCTAAAGAAGATTCAACACACTAGTCAACAGAAAAAACAAAGAAAAGATTCAAGTGATCGTCACGCCACAATTTATTCATGTTGATACTTTTATTTTTGTCAAGCTTCCCAAAGACGAGCCCAAACACCAAGCTGATGACAAACGTAGGCATCAAGTGACGCTTGAAGGATCTGATCATTGTCAAGGTCGTAAGCAGACCAATCACTCATGCTTATCTCCGGATCTAGCCTGACTCCTTGATAACCCATAACTTCCTCGACAATCTCTTCAAACGAACAACCCCTCATGCTCCTTCCCCACGAATCACTCACGTATCGCCTTATGTCCAGAAGTTGTCCGATCTCCAACTGGTGACAACATATAGCTAGCTTCCTTGCGTCTTGACTGTTCCTGACGCCTACGAACGTGGTTTCTGGATCCGTCAAGAAACTGCGGAGACTGTTTGGGACTTGCTCACAGTAACCTAACTGGATGATGAGACATTTGTTACCCACGCATAACTGGAGAGTATCCGCTGGACTATCGGAGTAGGATCTACCAGAAGGCGGAGGATCGGCGTAGTAACAGCCCGGAGGAAGATCGGCGGCGTAGGAATCACCCGGAGGAGGATCGGAGTAGTAAGTTAACGGTGTCCACTGGACGCCGACGCCAACAACGAGAGGGTGAGAGGAGAAACGGTTGTTGAAGAGGACGTCGCGAATCCATCGGTTGATGACGGAGGAATCCGGCGTCACGGTGACGATGAACTCTTCTCCAAAGAAATCGACGGTGTGCTCTGTGTGAGTGAGGTAACTTGCGACGGTTCTTATCGTCGGAGCTGCCATGGAGTTGTCTTCTTTGCTTTTTTTTTTCTGGTTTGAGACGAGTGAGTAGTGAGGAAGACGGAGAAAAGAAAAGAGAAGCGGTTTGTTTTTATTTTTCTCGCTATCGTCCAAAGCCTCGGTGGTGCTATTGTTTTTACAGAGTGCTTTTGGTCTTCGTACGTACACGAAATTTTCCACCGTTGATCTTTTAGTACAGTCAAAATCGGACGGTTGATAATTGTGATGCACGCTGTCACAAGGTAAAGAATACACCAACCAAAAAAGCAAATAATTTACTGAATATATCTCCTCTCCAAAAAAATGGTTTCTGATTTGTTTTGAAAGATTTTGATATAGATAGATATGGAAATTAAAATCAAGGTTAATATTATTTTCTTTGATTCATTTAGTCTGGTAAAATTTATTTTTTTTTTCTTTTTGACAGTTTGGTAATATATGTTTTCGTATGAATAGATCTTTTTTTTTGGGATCATCAAACTAAATTTTTTTGATCAAGACTTGTAGTAACTAGCTATACCATTTTAAAGAGAACAACGGCGTACCAAAGTGAAAGAGAGCCAACTCTGAAAAGTTTATCCATAATCCAACAAGTTCAAATTGAACTGAACCGAACAAAACTAATGGTAAGAACTAAACAAAAGAAACTAAGATTAAAACATTGAAACATTTACTCAATTTCCCAGAGATGGTGAAGAACACCAAGCTTGAAACTACAATAAGCATCTATCGACGCCTGAAGAATCTGGTCGTCGCTAAGGTTCTCAAGGCTCCAGTTGCTCCTGCTGACCTCCCCAACTAGCCTCACTCCTCCGTAACCCAAAGGTCCCAAACATTCCTCAACAATCTCCTCAAACGAACTACGATACAGGCTCCTCCTTCCCGTCCAATCTACAACGTGCTCTCTCAAATCCAAAAGCCTCACAATCTCCAACTGATGTCTAGATTCCTCTAGCTTCTTCGCATCTTGACTATTCCAAACACCGACGAACGTACGTGTTATCTCCATCCTCGAGAAAACGTCGGAGGACGTTGGGAACGCGGTGACAGCGAGAGAGCTGGATGATGATACATCGATTACCAACGCATAGCTGGAGAGTATCCGCCTCAGGTTCAGGGGAGCGATGACGAACCGGTGGTGAACGGGAACGATAACGAACCGGTTGTGGATCGGAGCGAGAACAAGAGGGTGTCCAGTTAACACCGAGTCCAACAAGGAGAGGGTGAGAGGAGCGGCGGCTGCTGAAGAGGACGTCGTGGATCCATTGGCCGATGACGGAGGGATCCGGCGTCACGGTGACGATGATCTGGTCTCCGAAGAAATCGACAGAGAACCTTTCCTGAGTAGCGTAACTTCGGATTGGTCTGATGCTTGGAGCCATTGCTTTTGCATTAACTTTCTTCAAGGAGAGATTATATGATCAATATAAACGATTCTGCTCTCTCTTTGACGTACGCGTCGCTGGTATTAGTATTGGTGCCTGGTGGTGGTGGTGCTGCTCTTTAGTATCGTACTCAATGTTATTATCACCGTTGATCTTAGTGAAAATAGATGCAATTAAAAATTTGGACGGTGGAGATGCAACATGTAGCCAGGGCTAGTCCAACCCTAGAATATTACTTATTTTAATTCAAGAATATTTACATTTAAAAAAACAAGTAAAAAAAAAAGATAAAAGATTTTTATAGATTCTGTCTGAATTAAGGAGACTAATTTCATATAAAGTTACTTAATGTTATAGTAGTTTGATTAAAATTAGTATCATCCTAAATCAGGCTTATGATCCAAAAACTCAACTAACTAAACCATATCCTTGATCTGGTTCGTGGTTAAATCCAGTTCAAAAAATCGGAAACAAAAGCAAAAATTGATTCTGTCGTACTCAGGAGGATGATGATATTATGGAATCCTGTTATTATCAATACCGTTGATCTTTGTACACATGGATGCAATTAAAATTGGACGGTTCAGGTGCATGTAGCCAGGGCAAGCTTTTTCACATCGTCAGGCCAGGCCTGTGTGTGACGTCATGAACAGTGTATGTGACTGTTCAGCTTATCCCAATCCTAGATAATTAATTATTTGGATAATGGTTTTTATAAAGATCTCAAATTTTGAATTAAAAGGAACAATTTCAAATCAAGATAGTAATTAAAATTAGTATCCTCCTCAATAAACTCAACTTAGCCATATCCTTGACGTTAAATCCTGTTAAAGAAATTCCGAAAGCATGTGGTGTTTGGTTGTAAGTTGTAACCATGTCTAGGTTGGTCGATATTAAATTTACAAGATCGGTATGGTGCTTTTGTTAATTGTACGGTTTTTTCTTGGATTAAACAATTAAAATTTTATCAAAGCTTAGCTAGCTGCCAACAAAATTAATCAACACGCTCGTATTTATCTCACCAATTTTGTAATCAAAGAAATTTGTTTTTGTCACCTAATTAAATCATGCAAGCCAAATCCATGAACGACCGTCTTAAAAAAAAAAAGAGTATCAAGAACTGTAAAATTTTTACGAGTGGAAGACAGTTTCTTTTCACTCACACAACTAAACAAAACAAAAGATTCAAAAAAGATTTGCAACATTGAAAGACGTTTACTCAGAAGGATATGTTCCAACTTGAACACCAAGCTTGAAAGAGCAATAAGCATCTACTGACGCCTGAATAATCTGATCGTAGCTAAGTTTCCAAACGCTCCAGTTGCTCATGCTTTCCCCAAGATATTGCCCTACTCCTGCGTAACCCAAACCTTCCTCAACAATCTCCTCAAACTTACTACGCTTCAGGCTCTGCCTTCCACTCGAATCTACAACCAACTTCTTCAAATCCAAAAGCTCCGCAGTCTTCAACTTATGTTTAGATGCCCATAGCCTTTTCGCATCTTGACTGTTCCAAACACCGTAGAACCTTAAATCTGTATCCTTAAGGAAACGACGGAGGACCAGAGGGACGCGGTGACAGTGAGACAGCTGGATGATGATGCATCTATTACCAACGCAGAGCTGGAGAGTATCCGCCGGTGGGTAAAAGACCGGTGGTCGGGAACCGAGGCGATAACGAACCGGTTTTCTTAAACCGGAGCGGTAACGAACCGATGAAGAGGCAGAGCGATCACTAGCCGGTCGAGAATGGGAGTAGTAACAAGCTGGTGTCCACTGAACGCCGAGTCCAACGATGGGAGGGTGAGAGGAGGAGAAGCGGTTTTGGGAGGCTACTTCGTGGATCCATTGGCCGATGACGGAGCGATCCTTCGTTACGGTGACAATCAACTCCTCTCCGAAGAAATCGACAGAGTACTTTTCCTGAGTAGCGTAATTTCTGATGGTTCTTCTGATCATCGGAGCCATTTTGCTTTCTTTGAAGGGGGAGAGAGAGATTATATAAATAAAAATGCTTTTGCTTTCTTTTACTCTCTGTGGTCGTCGCGGAGGGTTTACTTAAACAGTAGTACTGGTTTGCTCAGTGTCGTACTAAGATGATGTTATCACCGTTGATCTTTGAGAAAGTAGATGACGCTAAATTTGGACGGTTGAGATGCATGTAGGCATGGCTAGTTAGTAGCTAGCGTTTCACACCTTGTGACCGCCTTCAGCTAATCCCAACGCAACCTTAAATAATTACTGATTAGAATTTTTAAAAAGTGTTTCGAAATTTGAATCAGAGAGGATAATTTCGAATCAAGGTAGTGTTATTGTTGATTAACATTAATATCATCCTAAATCAAGCTTATGATTCAATAACTCAACTCAGCTTTATTATCCTTGTTCTGGTTTGTGTGGTTTAATCCAGTTTAAAAAAATCAGAAAACATTTTACTATATGGATGTTGGTTCAAAATAAAAACAAAAGAACAAAACGCTTCAAAATTTCAAATGTAATACAGCATTGCACACCATGACGTATTTGATATGCTCTTTTTCGTTCGTTCTGTTCTTTGTCCCATATCAAAATTAAACAAAATTGGTGCTAATGCATATCAGAACGTATTATAGTTTTTTTTTTTTTTTTTTTTTTATGATGCTAATGCAATAACGCTTCTAATACGAGGTCCAGTCAAATAGTCATATAACATTTTCACGAGGCACGCTTCGTAATTGTAATCAAACAAAGTCCACACAAATACTAAAAAGAGAGAAGAACAAACTTATTCAAATAAAACAAGATGATTAGGCAACAATTACATTCCTTTGATACTTTTAAGTTCCCAGAGACGTTCCTCAACAGCGAGCTTAAAGCAAACACACGACTCAATCGACGCCTGAAGTACCTGATCTTGGCTGAGAGTGTAAACGCCCCAATCACTCATACAAATCGCTGGATCTAACCTCACTCCTGCGCGACCCAAACGCTCCTTCACGATCTGTTCAAACGAACAAAACCGCATACTAACCCCTCTCGAATCGTTCACGTACACCCTTATGTCAAGAAGCTTCCCGATCTCCAGCGCATGCCTACAGCTCGCGAGCTTCTTCAGGTCTTGACCGTTCCAAACGCCGACGAACGTCGTTTTGGGATCAGCGAGGAAAGTGCGGAGGACTTCGGGGAGACGGTAGTTGTAACCTAGTTGGATGATGAGACAGCGACTACCGACGCATAACTGGAGAGTTTTCGGCGGAGGATCTTGATCGGAACTGTTCGGTGTCCACTGAACACCGACTCCGACGACGAGTGGATGCACCGAGTGGTTACGGTTGTAGGAGCGGACGCTGCGAATCCAGCGGCGGATTACGGTCGCAGTCGGCGTAACGGTGACGATCAAGTCGTCTCCGAAGAAATCGATTAAGTGTTTCTGGTGAGTACGGAAACTTCCGATGGTTTTGATCGTCGGAGCCATTGATCTTTTCTTTCTTCGTCGTCTAACCTTCCTCTGCTTTTAGAGTGAGTCAGAGAGAGAGAGAGAAACGGTTCCATTTTCATGTTATAGGGTACCTTTTCTATAAATCACCGTTGATCTTCGTAGGCAAGTGTATAGTTAAAAATCGGACGGTGGAGGGTTGAGATGCATGTATTGTCACATTGTCAGGCCTATATATATTATTATCATTAGATGTGTAACGCAAGAATATTGCATTATGGCTCTGAGTTTTTGATTATGATTTTATCCAAAAAAGATTTGATGTAGATGTGGAAAATAAATACTACCCTTTACATATTTTTATTTTTCATTATTTTTTATGTACATATAAGATGAGTATGTAGATAGAGATAAATGAAGTTCATATTATTGGCTTGAAGTAAAAAAAAAAAAAAGAGAGAGAGATAAATTAAGAAATCGTTTTAATCCCAAAAGCATATTCCTCTTATTTGTGTTTATTCCGCAATTAAACATGATTAGGTCATACTTAAGACTTATCTGAGTTATCTCACATAATCTTGTTTGGATAATATACGCCAATTGGGTTTACCATCATTTATACTTTTTCTTTTATTTATAAAATTAGACCGTTTGGGTTATTAATAAGTTATGTTATTATCTAAAATCGATACAAAGACAAATAATTCTAAAAAAAGTATATGAACATATGTACCAACAAAGTTTACAAGGATGATGCATTATCCTCAAGAAAAAAAATCCAATAAATACAAAAAAAAAAAAAGAAGAGAACAGGTGAAATAAAGAAGATCTAAAAGAATTAAGCCTGTCACGGGAAGACGTTTACAATCCAATGATAAATACCCACGTGTATGGTTAGATTATCTGATTAGTCAGTCTTACAAGTATTTTATGATCCAGCGTGTATAATTTTTAAGTAAAACATAACTTAATTAAATAACCATGGTCGTGTCGTCGACCATTTTTTTCTTTCTTTTTTTCCGATTTGACCCAAAAAAAAAAAATTATATTTAATATTTATATATTGCCATCGCACGGAGATTGTAACAAAGAAACCGCCGTCGCCGGATCTGGTAGTGAGCGTAGATGAAGAACTACTTTCCGATCTTATAACCTTTGTTTGTATATATATAAGATTCGCCCTCAGTTTTTGATTCCAAGGGTCGGCTTTACTTTTTTTTTTTTTTTCTTTCTTTTGGTTGTTTTTTTTGCGTGTTTTCTCATTTTCGACGGTCTCTGGATTGAGATTTCAATACCATGAGGAAGAAGCTCGATACTCGCTTCCCAGCTGTAAGTTTTTCTTCTCGAATCAATCTCGTATATTTCTTGATCTATTGATTACGAATTTTAACATTTAGTATCTCATTTCTAGCCGAATTGGTCTTTTAGCAAATGACCTAGCAGTCAGTTTCGCCCTGGGTTAGTGATATGTGTTGTCAAGATCCGCTATGGAATGTTTTTTTCCTGTATAAATTATACCAAACCTCAGATGATTTTATAAGTTAGAGATATTGTTGATGGATAGTTTATCGTGTTTGAGCAGAGGCTGAAATTTCAAATATGCTTTTTATAGTCTCATTCACAGATTTTGACTCTCCATTTGATTGCCAATGTATTTTTGTTTATCTCATTTGATATGATTGATGATTATACAGAGCGCGCTTAGTGTTGTTTCTCATCTTTACCATTTTCTTTATATTCAGGCTCGTATTAAAAAGATTATGCAAGCTGATGAAGATGTTGGCAAGATTGCTTTGGCAGTGCCTGTCTTAGTCTGTGAGTCATCTTGCTATTGTTGTTGACTTCAGTTTCAAAGAGAGTTGTGTGTTGGCCATTTATACCCTTTTGGCTGAACTTCATGTTCTGTTATATTACAGCAAAGTCTTTGGAATTGTTCTTGCAAGACCTTTGTGATCGTACATATGAGATTACCCTTGAAAGAGGAGCCAAGACCGTCAGCTCATTGCACCTGTAAGCTAAACAGATTGCTTAAACTTTTATTTTTGCTTGTCTTCCTTATCTAAAGAACATTGGAGGGTTTAGTTGAATGCATTGTTAAATTCTAGAGCTTTCACATACTGTGGTTTAAGAGTTAATATGATATTGTTAAGCGGAAGAGGTTCCAACTCATAGGCCCTAATTTGACTGCGTCCAACATTGAGAGGATGTTGTTTGATGTTACAGAACTTTATACCACAAATTTGGTATAAAGTTCATTTTTGCTCTCTTCATACAATATTTGTGATATTACTACTGCATCCACGTTTATCGAAGTGCTTTTCTGTTTACAGAAAACATTGTGTGGAAAGATATAACGTGTTTGATTTTCTGAGGGAAGTTGTGAGTAAGGTGCCTGACTATGGTCATTCGCAAGGGCAAGGCCATGGTGATGTTACCATGGATGATCGCAGCATCTCCAAGAGAAGGTTGGATCTCTTTGTTTGATTTTTAAATTCCATATATTTTTAGGTTTATTGATAGTGTTAAGCTGATGTGAGATGGTTTATCAATACAGGAAGCCCATCAGCGACGAAGTGAATGATAGCGACGAAGAATATAAGAAAAGCAAAACGGTAAGCTCATGTTCTTCTTGGGATATCATATCATGCTTCATCATTCATTTCCTTAGATTCATTGAGTATATTGGTATGGTGCTAATCACTGCAGCAAGAGATGGGGAATGCTAAGCCCAGTGGCAGGGGTGGTAGAGGAAGAGGGCGGGGAAGAGGTCGTGGTGGAAGAGCTGCAAGAGCAGCCGAAAGAGAGGGTCTCAACCGCGAGATGGAACTAGAAACCGCCATAGCGGGACAGCCACCTCCAGAAGACGGTATTAAGATGCATACATCAGAGTCATCACCACAAGAGAATGAGAAGAAAGACGTTGATGTCTCAGCAGCATCTAACGAAGACACCAAGCAACACCTTCAAAGTCCAAAAGAAGGCATCGACTTTGATCTCAACTCTGAATCTCTTGACCTAAATGAGACCAGGCTGGCACCAGCCACAGGCACAACAAGCAGCGTAGCCACAGCCCCAGAGGAATATTCGGGCTGGCCTATGATGGATATTGGCAAATTGGATCCAGCACAGCTTGCCAGTCTGGGTAAGAGGATAGACGAGGATGAAGAAGATTATGACGAAGAAGGCTAAGGCATGGCAGTACCATAGGATATATAGAGTAGCAACGTTTAGCAGTTTGTTTAGAAAATGCTTCCTTCCTTCTGTCGTCAAAATCTTCTTCCTTGCTTCCAATTATTGTATGAACCAAAGATTGTATGCGCTTTATGAAACTTCTTAATTTTATTCTCGTGATATGTTATTTAAGGTTTTATGGTTTACATCAGAATATTAAAATATCTTACAGCGTTATTAAGTAAACACTCAACAGTACATAAACAGAGTAGAGGGACTAGTCATGGTGTTGCTCCATGTGGTTGAGATGAAGATCACCTTCATGGTTCTTGTGAACTTCCACCTTGAACTTTTCCTCTTTGTCCCCTCTCTTCAACTTCAAAAGCATGTTGAATTTAGCAGACTCACCAGTTACCTGCAGTCCCATGTTTTGTAATAATGAATTCATTAATCTGGCAATCACAACGACTCGGGCTCTAGTATGATAACCAAGGAGAACCAATGTGTTGCATAGAATCTTTGCTACTTCTAAATGCCAAATATGATATTCAATTACACTTATTTCGTCTCTTTACAAAAAATATCTAAAGATGAATTCTTAGCAAAACATTGTCAAACACTAACAAGTTCCGTATTGAAATCAATGAGTAAAAACTTGTGGAATAAAGGGTGACGATGAGTGAAAGAAAGGCATACCTCAGCGTTAGCATGCATAACCTCCTGAAGTTCATAGGGGAACAAGGAGTTAGACCTCTGCTGGATGGTCTTGACAGCATGCTCAGCAACGTGCTGCACTTCAGGATCATCTCCTGGAACTTCCCTCGATCCCGATCCATGTTCATCTGATCCATAATAACCAAAACTCATGATCAATCTCATTTTCTCAACCACAATCTCTGCCTTTCCAATCAGTAGTAACTAGTCTAGTGATATTCATTACCTTTCTTGCAGCCAAGATCAGAGGGAGTAATGTTACTGGCAGGCTTAAACTCCTGTAACTCCTTGAAGTTCAACCACGGCTTCACCCACACTTTAGCTTCGTAAAGCTTCTTCTCACCAGCCTCGAGGATCTCCAGAGTCAGGTGATGCAGTGTTCCGGCCACAACTTGTTCTTTCGCCTTCACCACTCTCGCAAACTCAAGCAGTGCATTCTACAAGGATGAAAAACAGATCATCCACAACAAATCAAATCGATCGCACAACATAAACACATCCCAACACCCAAAATTAATCAATCAAACAAACAAACAATTACTCTAATCGTGATATCGTGCTCTGGATCAAGACTATAATAACGTAAAACACAATCGAAAGATGATGAGAGAGAGAGAGAGATGGAACCTCTTTCTTGTTATGCTCATCGACAGCGAAACGAGCGAGGCTCTCGACCTCACCACTGTTCTGATTGGAAGGGACATCGCGAACGCCGCCGAGTAAAGCCATGTCGTCGTTACAAAAGCCTAAATCACTGGCGATCAGAGAGGATATGAAGAAAGGGAGAGAGACAACGATGAAGAAGAAGAAGAAGAAGAAGAGTAAGAAACGGCTTCTCATCATTTATTCGCAACCTTTATTTGGTTGGGTTCGGTGCTGTATTTTTAGATATTTTTCGTTTGTTCAGTCGTCGACATGTCAATTCGTAAATGCTTGGAATTTATCCACTACAGTTAATTCGCCGTGTACCGGATAAATGTGCCAATCGGTTTGATGCTGGTTTAGTTGGTACATTGTTTTAATTTTACTTATTTGATTGGATGCATATGTAAGAAAAGAGTATCAATTTGAGTTTTAAGATTGGTTTGATTCGGCCTCAATCGGCGGTTAAGCCAACCCAAATTTAAGGGAGAAACCCATACCGCCTAGCTTTTACACTCGAAAATGATGCTCGAGATAGCAGCACGTTATACGAAACGTGTCGGCAGAGTCGCACAGAAATTGTCAAACATCTTTACTTGTAATCAACGTATAGATAATACACTTTTGTCTATGCAATCTCATCTACCAGAGCCCATTTAAAGGCCCACAGATAAACAAAATCGCAACAACACTACTGATATTGGAAAGACAAATAAGGGTAGCTTCTTGGAAAGAGTTTTATTTGTCTGATAATTTATTTGTATTGGATACAATACTCCTTATTATATAGCAGCGTCGAGGAGGCCGTTAACAAAGGACCTTTGGTTGTAACAATCAAGGTTACCTCCAGGATTAACCCCAAATATGTTACAATACCTCTGATAAAACCCTATACGATCCGCTACTCTCCCGTCTTGACCACGTCCGCACTCCAATCCACCGTTAATGATGTTCGTAATCACTCCGTAACCTGGTAATCTCCCGGCCGCACGGTCAGCGTCTGACGGCTGCCATTGACCGGCGATAACGGCGTGGCACGATGGTTTGGGAGGCTGAGCAGTCATCCAGAACCAGATCGCGGCTTTGAAAGCGATCACTGCGTCGTTGGCTACGAGGTCAGGGTTGTTGAGTAAGTCAACTCCTATGGCTCTTCCGCATTGACCATAGTTGTAGTTCCACGTCAGCTGCATCGGTCCTCTTCCGTAGTAGCGTTTGTCTCGTGCGCATGGCCATGCGGCGCTTGGTTCACAGTAGTTTGAAGAAGGATCACGTTCTTGCTTGAAACAGTAGCCCCATGAATATGGTCCGTCCGGTGCTGTTGGCCACCCACCTGCACATGTAATGTAACCATCCGTTTCATCAATAAATAGTCACAACTTTACATTATTTAATTTTAGTATGTAATTTGGAAATTGGAATATTCGTAAGTCTCTTGATTGTTTATTTGCGTTTAATTATGTATAGTCTGTAGATCTTTTCTAGATAGATCTAATTGTTAATCAGAACGTACCTGTGGTTTCGTGGGAAGTCTGGCCGAAGAAGGCGGCGACCTCTTTCTTCCTTGCGGCTGTGTCTCCGGTGGTGCCAAAGCCAGGGAAGGACTTTGCAGCGGTAATAAAGGCGTCGTAAGTGTAGAAACCTTTAGCAAGACAAGCAGCGTCGTTCCTATGCTTAAGCATATCTTCGAATTGAGATCTTGAAATGATGCCCGCAAGATCGCCGGTGGGACCAGGAGGAGTACCGCCGGGAGTGCACTGGCTTTGGCAGCCAGGCACCTTACAGTAAGGTTCAGTGTCACCGCACCATCCGAACTCACTGCAGCATAGACCGTTGGGACAGAGTGCTCCTCCGGCTTGACGACCACATTGCTCGGCTGATGAAAGTGATAAAATAAGTGAGAAGAGGAGAAACAGCAAAAGGCTAGTCTTCATTTTCCTCTAATGGTTTTCTTTTTCCATTTTTTTGTTTACGCATGAAGGATATATATATATAGTAGCTAGTATCCAATATTCAATTAATATGTGTGTTAAATCACGTCAAGTTTTCTGATAGTTTATAGTTTTATATGTCTGTGGAGTATGGCTATGGGAAAGAAACAGTATTTTGAAGGTTTGTTTTAAAAATTTTATATTCCTTTTCTGTCAATGTTAGGTTAGATGTTGATTTTTTTTGGGAATTATCCATATCTACAAGCTAGTAAATAGTAATAATATAATTTTCTACGTATGAAACTGTGTGCTAAATTTGGTAGAAGAACACCAGTTTTAGAAGACCATAGTACACTATTCTTTTTGAGTTTTAATTCTTTATGTAAGCGGTGAAAACTCAAAATAAAACACTTTTGTAAATATATCTTTAACTTTAGTCACTATCGACGTGATGAATGGACATAAGGCCGTGGAAGTTTTGGTGGTCGTCTGAAAATACGTTGCTCGAGTTGCGGACTAATTAAACGGTGTGCACTAATTAATCATATTCTCTATCTATTATTTTGATGTACTGTATACACAAACAATGCTTGACTTTTTCTATGACAGGTCACAGGAGTTGCAAGAATAATCAAGAATATGTATAACGTGGAGACATGGAAATAGACGTGTCCAAATCTTTAATTATGATTCTTTGAATGTTGACAAAACAAAATTTTAACTTCAATTATGGATACGAGGCGGCTGGGTCATGATCAACTTTTTTTCAAAAAGAAATCGAGATTTCGAGATCAAATTATAAAGGTAACGTATAGCATTAATGTTATAATATGACTCAAATATTCATTTATGGCACTGAAAATTTCCAACAACTCTTAATGACTTTCTCTCTCTCTCTTTCTTCCTATTTTAATGTTTTATCCTAAATACGTGTCATGTTTTTACAAACTATGAAAAGTCCAAAACCTCGAGGTCCTCGACGAAACCTTTCTTATATAGTACTAGTAATGTTTATTAATAGTCTAATCTCTCTTTGTAAAACTGCAATCTTACACGTTGACTGAGTCTCTAATCTCCATCACTGTGGGCTGCATCTTAAAAACAATATAATATTGATAGGCACTAATTTGTTTTTTTATTCATAGAAACACGTGAAGAACAAATACAGGCAGTTGCATCTTCAGGTCACATGATAATAATCCTACAATGATAGCATCCCACAAATTATATCAAAGATGACACACCCTTCAAGCAATAAACAATTTATTGGAAGCAACAATCTCCACATCTTGTATTACATGCACATGCAAATACTACTTGACAAACTATCAGAATGCTTTATTTTGTTTACCTAGTTGTAATATAATTATGACTATGTTTTTTTTTTTTTTTCCTTGATTTGCTAGAAACCTTTGTTAATTTATCCAACCAAAAACAATTTACGTCGAAATGGTGGAATAAAGGATTGACTAACATTACCTTTTCATACAATGAACTATTTTTTCTAATATTGTGTATACCCTTGTTACATGTTGCACTTGGACTTCCAGTCCGGTTCGAATTTGGTTTTGAGAAAAAAATTAGTATCTTTGTTTTCGTTAATTAAGTACTACTACTAACGTTACACCAATCCTATCTTTGATATTATAAGATTTTTTTATCAAAACGTAGATTATCTCATGTTTCTTTTTTTTTTGTTGATTTATATTTCCATTTTAATTTCATCGGTTAGATTTTAATTTAATCTAACCGACTTCAGTCATAAAAATCATCTCAACCGTCCACGTGGATGAATAGAGGGAGAATCGAACGATTTGGATTTGTTCCGGTTTGAAGTCGGTTAATTAGTGTGTCATGATCATCTTTTTTATAAACAGTATGAAAGCAAACAAAAAAAAAAAAAATAGACTGTTAGAAATCGAATATTCGAAACGGTTACAACAAACAATGGGAGGAGATGCCAAGAGACAGAAGACGACGGAGACGGCGAAGGTAGAGGAGAAGGTCGAGAAGACGACGGAGATGGAGAAGGTCGACAACAAGGAAGAATCAGCAGGATCCGCCGATTTCGCAAAACTACGTGACGATCTCTTCCGTGAAGCATCGGAACTTGTCTCCGAAGATCCCTCTATCAAAATCGCCATCTTCTTCAATCCTCCTCCTTCTTCTTCTTCTTCTTCTTCTTCTTCCCAATCGGATGGATCTATGTGTTCCTTCGGCTATCCCTCTGTTGACGGCGTTGTTCAAACTTTCCTCGCGGATTCTGATCCGGCGGCACCAACGAAAAATGAAGAAGATGCGGAGGAGGAAGAGGATGATGCGGAGGAGGAAGAGGATGGCTCGTCTAAAGGGTTTTGGTGGGAAGAGGATATGAAGCGAATGGATTCGATGAATCCGGAGGAGTTACAAGCCTCGTATGATAGGTTGGTGAGGCTGAGGGACCGTATGGTTCTCCAATTAGACGACGAGTCCAAATTGAAAGCAGCTCAAGATTCTGGGAATCAGCAGGAGGATCGTCTTCTTCCCAACGACAAAGAAGCTCAACCCAAACCCAAACCCTAAGGCGGCTGATGCATCTACTTGCCCGTAATTATAGCTTTTTTTTTTTTTATATAATTCTATTCGTAAATGAAGTTTCGATTCGAGATTAGGTTAATTTCTAATCATCTTATCGCTTGGTTTGTTTTAACATCAATGAATCTTATCTTATGGCTTCATTTTAACATCAATGAATCAATCTTATGGCTTCCAATTTCCATTGTTGTTTTTCTATACATATGCTTAAGAAACATAGAATTGGGAATCATATTTTCATTCACATTAGAGAGGGATGTGAAAAGAAAACAATGAGTATTGAATGTCTCAGTTCTCTCTGGACACTAATGGTTCCTTCAGAACAAGGTTTGTGTCGTCGGGTTTCACTTCAGCGTATGATGATGAGTTTTTAGCGCTGCTCCTTCTCCATAAGCTTGTATTATTGCTGCTTTCTTCAACATTTGTGGGTGGTGTCTCGACGTGATGAAGACAAACTTGGACTGCATCATGTACTCTCACGTAGAACCATTCTCTGCCAATAAGCTCCACAATGCCTGATCTTGCCAGAATCAATAGAACCTCTTTGTTCGGGTTCGATATCGCTAGCTGCTCCATTCACAAATCATCAAGGTTTTTTTCCAAATAAGGAACAAGAATGATGATTTGAGGTGCGAACCTGAATGCCTCTTGTTTTATACTCCTCGTACAATTTTTTAATAGCTTCTACAGCGCTTGAGTCTATGTATGTGACAGCTGCGTTACACCCCAAAACCATTATCGATTAAGCACCTATACGTAAGGTTCGAAACCTGATTCAGAAAACGTTGGACTTACGAGATAATTCAAGGATAACGAAGTATATCCTCTCCAAATCTGGCCCCTTGTTTGTGCGTTTGTCGATAGCTACTTCATATTCTCGTAGCCTGCAGTTTTGATACACGGTGTTGTTGTGTTAACTCTCAAAAATGTGGCATAACACAAGGCGGTTCAGGAACCAAATGTCAATTTCACCTGTCCTTGATGTAGCTTATGTTGGCAAAATATATGGGAGCATCGATTCGAACAATCACAATCCCGTTGTAAGTGTATGCCTCCGGATACTGCTTTATGTTTCTGTATACAGTGGTCCCTGGGAGACGCCCCAAGACAGCTGCCAAATCATATGTAATGAAATGTAATCAAGAAGATGATTTTAAAAAGAAAAAAAACACTGAAATTTAGACAGAGAGGTAAATTGCACATAAACTTATTTTACCGATATGAGGGTTTGCAGACTCGTGGATAACAAATGCAAGTGAAAAACCAACCTGAAATTCCAAGCATTGCAACTCTTGTGAGTCCTCAAAGAGCGTTGCACAGTTCATATAAATTATCTTACTTTTCAACTATCACTCCTTCATATAACAACGAGATATGATCTGCTGAAGAAATAAAGTTAAAGTGAATCTGAACATACTCACACCAATGAGGACCCCAATCTCTATTCCAAAGAACAAAGTGGTGGTGCTAGTGATGATCCAGAGAGTAAAATCTCTCTTGTCCACACGCCACAGAAAGATTGCCCCTTCATAGTCCACCTAATATGGTAAGCCATCCAGAAAGAGTAAATGTGAATATTTATCGCTCAATAACCAACGGCAGCAGTACACATGCCAGATTCTTTCTGCCTCTCGTGGGTTGATTTGAACTTACCAAGCCACTTACTGCAGATATCACTATTGCTGCCAAAGCACACTAAAAATTCAATAAAGGGAAAGGAGTTAGAAGCCATATTTCAGTTTCAGTATTGTCCAGAGTTTCAGATTTTAAGAAATTTTATGTGAAGTAGAAGAAAAGATCCTAGACTTACCTGTGGTATATATTTAAACATTGGGGTTAAGAACAATAGAGAACATCCAATGATAGTTCCTGTTATAAGGCCTGATAGGCCAGTCTTAGCTTCACTTTCGCTATTCACCGCTGACCTAGAAAAGGATCCTATATGGAAAGCATTAGCAGATTCATCAAATCTAGGCTATAACTGAGAAGTTGGTATCATGACTTATATTTTGAAGTTATTAAAAGAAAAAGAACACACATTACATTTACTGGTTACGGCTTTGCTCATCTCAAGAGTTAAGATAAACATACCTGTAGTCGGATACGCAGAAAATAATGACCCAAATATATTTGCAACACCAAGACCAAACAACTGTCATGTCACGGGAGAAATAGTTAGAACTCTCAAGGGTCAAGGCCATGAAATGTTGGGCTACCCGGCTAGCACTTAACTTTCGTTTTTCTATAGGGTTAATACCTCTGAATTTGAATCCAACTCGTATCTATTTTTCGCAGCTAGTGCTTTCGCAATGCCTACAGATTCCTGGATTAAAAAAATCAAACTAGCACATCAGAAAACACGAAACATGCCCAAACTCGCTCTTTTGCTTCTCAAGAAGTCAAATTACTCCATGTCTGAAGCCATATCCATCCATTGACAAATTTCATGATTTTAGGTTCAGCTGCACTTCGCATAAGTCCACAAGGAAGAAGTTAGTGACGATAATGTCTCACCAAGATGGCAACACCAGTAATGAGAGCCGCTGTTGGAAGCAATAATTTTGCATGATCAAAACTTTTTGGGAAGGAAAACTCTGGAAGGCCCTGAGGTATATCTCCCACCTGAGAAATTCTATAAACTTTGCAATTACTTCAAACACAACAATATATGAAGCTTCCTTCATGAGGAAAAGTATAAGAACAGTTGATTCTTAAGCAAGCGGACCAGCGAGATGGAAGGTGGATGGAACACTTTTGCAATGGTTGTACCAAGAGCAAGCCCTGTGAGTGGTCCTGCTGCTCGTACAAACTGAAGTTCTTTCTTTGCTTTTCCCTGCAGGGGAACACAATGCCTTAGCATTATAAAAGTAAGGGAAAGCACGAACTATCTTGCTAACACAGGGAAGAAAAAATGCTCATACCACATGCTTCATTACTAAAAGGATCACCAGAATGATAGATCCCAACAAGAAAGGCGGCCATTTAAACTGCAGAACAGAAAACCAGATAAAGTTATGCAAGTAGAGGTATGTTGAACCACAAACAATTGCAACCAAAAATGAATCTGCAGACCAATATCTCTAGTAAGATTAAGAAAGACGAAAAACAAAAATAACAGTCTAGATCAGAGTGATACATACCAATTTAAAGACATTAAGAACAAAAGGAACAGAGTATCTAAATGTCAGCTGAGACAAAGTTTCACCTGATCAGCTCCAGCAATTATACTCTCAATTAAAGGCACAATCTTGCTGCTCCCAGAAACGCTATATCCCAGGAAGTATTTCAGTTGGGATAACCCAATCACAAAAGCTGAAGCAGTTGTAAATCCAGATATGACTGAGTGGCTTATGAAACGAATAAGCCATCCAAGCCTGGAGTTGGAAAAAAAAACGAACGACTTGCTTGTTCTAACACACTACAATAAACACACGACTTCATTGCACAAGTAAGCTATAGAAAGACTATATAATTACCTCAAGAACCCCATGATGCACTCAAATATTCCAACCAGAAGAGCCAACAAAATGGCAAGCTCAGTGTATAACTCTTCAGATGGATCAGCAATACCACTCAAGGCATTAGATACTAGAAGGGAAACTAAAGCTACAGGTCCAACTGCAAGCTGACGGGATGAACCGAACACAGCATACACAAATACCGGCACAAATGACGAATCTGCATCAAAACAAGATTAATAACTAAAAGCAAAAGGTGGGAGTAGCTTTAGTATTACAATGATGAATTCATAAAAAAGGGTTTGTATCACAATGAAACTCACATAGACCGTATATTGGTTGAAGCCCAGCTAACCTTGCATACGACATTGCCTACTCAAATCCATCAAAAAAATAACAAAATTTATTCCAAAGAACAAACATATTCGTTAGCAAATAGAACCAACAAAACCAAAATCAATAGAGAACACAAAATTACCTGAGGAACAAGCATAACTCCGACGGTGATACCAGCCATAAGATCAAGCTTAAAGTATTGTTGCCACCGGTAAGTCCGAATCCAACGGAAGCAAGGAAAAATCGTATCAATCCAGTCGAGTAACGTCATACGCTTGATCTTCTCCGTCCATCGGGAGAAGAAAATATTGAAGGGGATGGAGTTATAGCGAGGATCAGAAGAAGTGGAATCGGGATGCTGGAGAGGGATGACTTTAACAGGAATCGCCGGAGGTGAAGAGGATGAAGCGGCGGAGAGATTCTTAACGGCGACGGACATCGGAATATGTGAGGCTAGAGAAGAATGAGATCAACGTGAAAAGGGACGTATCACTCTGATTGTAGCATGAAGAAACAGAGAAGCGTAGTTCCAGTTTGTGATGGATATGGACGAAAAGGCGGCTACGTTCATTATGAATCTAAAACTTATATTAATCAGTGCTTAATCATATATATGATTGCGTGTCTTAATAAATCAGTATGTTTACTGTTTTTGGTATACACCTTTGACTCCACATCTGAAAGTTTCAACATTTGGTTAGAACCATCCCTAAATATCCTCTTCAACTCTAAAATTCCTTCATTTCATAATTAGATATCTCATTAAACCAGGTGGTTTTATGAATTATGAGTTCGTATGTTTTCAACCTTTTGTGCTCTTCACTCTCCAGTATCTGCATATCATATAAAAACCACTGGAGTCATATTTGCAGTCTGCAGACGTGTGCTGGTCGATATTGCTAATACTGGTTTATTCCACGTACTTGAAATGAAACAATATGAAATCCATCTTGTGACCATTTATACCCAAACAAACTCATTTTCCATCTTGCCTCTACATTAACGTGAATATTGAGTTGTGGACGCAAAGATGCTTAATACCAAGAGTATGTACCAGTTCAGAGGAGAAACAAGGCATACATTTATATACTAATACATGTTGCTGGTGTTGGAGCTCGACCAACATTGGCACAGAAGATACCTGACTTTATCTCACTTAGGCAAGGACGTAGGAAGCTCTCTAGCGTTGCCTAAGAGGTCTCTGTAAAACATCGTGTTGCGGTTTGTATTTGTCTTAGAAAGAAAAATAATAAAAAGAGAAAAAAATTGAGTGAGGAGTGTGAAGAGCCTTACCCTTGGTTCATTGTTGGCTTCACGCTGTTGTCTGCTACTTCTAGTATCTCTGTCTACATCAGCCTCAGGCTTGTCATGCTTATAAAATGCTTCTAAGGCTCTTCTCACAAATGGGCGGACTATGTTCACTTCCATTGCCGATACATTAGAGATCTACATTCTCAAATTACAGATACTCTTATTATTGGAATCACTTTAGAGAGAGGTAATGAAAGGTAACGGCAAGAAGAAGCAATAAAAAAACAATTACCTTTACTGCAGATGTACCTTGAAATGATCCTAAGTTAGTCTCAAGTTTGTGAAGCCGCACATCTCTGATATCCTCAACCAGGGATCTCACCTATACAAATATCATCAACAGCTGTAAACGCTTCGAAGATTCAAAACACATGGTTAAAATAGAAGACAAAACCCAGCAGATGTACGAAATTACCATATATTTGTCTGGAATATCGTCATGTGCACTGCCAAGAGTGAGATTTTAAATTACTCATCAGCAACTCCAGATGTTATAAATGCAAGGGGGAGAGCAAAGAAACAAGAAGAGTCTAAGAACCTACTGGTCAAAAAGTAGTTTGGCAATTTCCACGTAACTAAACGGTAATGCCTGAAACGTCGACTGAGACTCCCGTTCTGCTTCCAAGATCTGAGTCAAATTGTCTAGTTCACAATCAAAGAAGCAACAACAGTAGTTAACACTTAAGCATCTACTTTCCCTTTTTAACATTTAAATTTTTAATCTGCTAAATGTGCATTTTATTTTTGTCTTACCAACAGACATCCATCCCGGAGGCCGGAAAGAGCATTTTCCTCTCCTCTTGAGTGCCACTGCAAGCCACAGAGGCACCTTGGTCGGAATCTGAGGAATGAACCGACCGAAATCCCCCTGTCATTATTAATTCACATATTAATCACATGGTTAACAAAAAGGTTTCGATGGTAGTGATGGCAGTGGATGGATTGTATAAAAACAAGAGAGATTATTACACTGATGAAATTGAGTTGCTCCATGTTCATATTGGGAACAATCTCCACAAGTTCGTCCTCTGCCATAAACTCAACCTGGTATAAATAGCTAACCAATTATACCATTGCAGACAGTACATGAAGGAACACATACAAGCATAGAAGTGAAGAAGAAGAAGAACCTCTTGTGGAGAAAATAGTGAGATATGAGGATCAGTCTGGCCAGCCATGGTTGTATCTAAAAAAATCTCAGCTTTCCGACCTAAATTGAAATAGAAACAACTGTATAAGATTACTAACGTGTGGGATAATACAAGAGAAGGCAGAGAAACTCTGATAAAAATGAAAACAGAGACAAAATGCAAAAACCATCTAAAATCTAAAGAGCATGTTAAAACAAACCTGAGGAAGTTCAAAATCATTAAAGGGAGTAAAACCTAGCCCAAAACAAAAGGGTTGAAAAATATCATTCGTAGAGACATTTAATCAAACACCTTGTCTACAAGAAAATTTCTCTTCTCTTTTTTGTTTTTGCTAGCACATATACATTCCCAATTTCGGCAGCATCATGAATCAGCAACAAAAAAGGGTATAATTCTAAACATATCTACTGATCTAACTCGCAAAATCTGGGGACAACTACAGTAAGTAAAGAGAGAAACCTCTTGATTTGTACTATGAATTCGAGTTTACCTGGTTAGATTTTGGGTGATTCCTTGAAGATCAGATCAATCTCTTCCGATCTTCTACAATCGGAAAGCAACTGAGATCCTCAAAGAGTGAGAGTTATCGGATTGCGGCTTTCTACGTTGGCGGGAAATCCAGTTTCAGTATAGCGGGAAACTAAAATGGACTAGTGTGTAACGCTATTGTAATTATAGGTTTCGGTTGGACCGGAATTTTAATTTAACCGATCTCAAACCAAGATCGAAATTGTTAACCCAAAACAAAGTTTTATTCTAATTGATATGTTTATAAGAAGCCAACGACTAAATTGACATGTTTATTATATATAGTCCAGACGAAAGATGGTGAACCAAATGTTGAGCTGTATATTATTAAAGAATATGGTAAAAAGGTTTTTATAATTTTATTAAAAATTTTAAATTCCTCTCTAACCAGAAATCAAACTCTATTTTGTTCATGGCTTTCACGTCATGACGACTTTCTCTTAATCCTTAAAAAACAAAAGACCCAAAACCAATAGGTGATTGCAAGCACGACTGTTATATATCTTCTCTTCATTATCTTCATTATTTTCCCTTTTTGTGATTAATGCTTTACCAAATTTGCTTTTAATTCATGTCTCTCGACTCCAAACAACACCAAAAATGAAGCTGGAAGACTTACTTGTGGAAGACGAAACCAAAGATCAAAATGGCGTTAGTGTTGCCGCTCTTCTTGATCATCATCGTCGTCACCCTCAGCTCCTGCAACAAGTAAGTCAAACTCATATATATCTGGTGATATTTGAAACTCAACAAAGAGATGAACCTAAATTATGCATAATTAACTCCATTTAATTCGTTGGTAATTGATTTTGAATTGGATATTTTTTAATGTATTATATGCTTTTGTTCTGATCGGTTTGGTTGCAGCCATCATCAAAACTGAAGGAGCATAAGAGCGAAGAAGAGAAGAATGATTTGATCAAGAAGAAGCAAAAGCGAACTCTTCAAAAAGAAGTGATGAAAATGCAAGGAGAGCTAGAAGACGAACAGGCATTAAACAAGGCTCTACGTGATATGCACCGTGGTCCCGTCATGTCGCAGCCTCGTCTCTCTTTACTGCTTCTTCCTCCTCAGGCAAGTCCATTGTTAAATCGAAGACTAGACGCAGCGTTTTGAAAATAAAAATGGAATATGAATTAGAAACCTGATTATATAAGTTAAGTTTGTGTAGGTTCAAGAGCTGATAGAGGAGCTAGCGACGGTTGAGGCAGAGATACTCTGTCTTGAGAAACGAATTCAAGACTTGAAACTTGACGTGTATAGTGAGAAAAAAGAGAATGAAGTACTTGAAGCCAGTATTGATGGAGGAGAAGAAGAAGAGAGGATGATGAATCCTAAGAAACTACTACAAAGGCAGAATCATCTTCCTTGCGACGCTGACAATGACATTATAAAGATGAGATCTGAGGATATAAAACACAGATCCAAGTCCCAGAGTTATGAAGGTCATCGCGTTGCCAAGGATATTCAAACGAACAGTCCTCGTACTCATGCGTCAATTGGATCAGCCATGGAGTTCTCATCAAGAGTCCATTCTTCGACCTTTACTGATGGAACATCAAGAACGCAAGAGAAAAATAATGTGCAAGAGACGACAGCAAATGTAGTATCGGAGGATCTGGTGAAGTGCTTGATGGGAATCTATTTAGAACTCAACAGGTCATCGCGGGAACGAGAAGGGTCAAAAACTGTTTCGAAGCTGAGCCTCACACACCTCAAGAACGCTTCTTTCAAACGCAAATCGGTGTATGACCATAACGCTTCAAATCTTGATCCTTATGGAGCTGTGATGGGGGCTTCTCTTAGAGACATAGGAGAGTACAAGAACTTCATCCACATCACTCGAACTTCCATTGATGTTAGCCGTTTATCCGATTGCTCCACTTCTCTTGTCAATTTGAGGTACTTAAATATCAAAGTACTTATTAATTATCTGTGAGATCACAATATATCCATGATCTCTGTATAATATAAACACACATGTTACATGTAGGGTTTTGAAGGAGAAGTTGAGCAGAGTAGATTTGAGTTTCTTGAACCACAAGAAAAAGATGGCATTCTGGATCAATACATACAACGCTTGCGTCATGAATGTAACTCCATCAACTCAATTCATCTTTAGTTGAAAGAACTAAAATCAAGATTTCAGAACAAGAAAACTTTGTTTGTTTGCAGGGGTTTTTGGAACACGGACTACCTTCATCAAAGGAGAAACTACTGACCCTCCTTAAAATGGTAAAAATCATACATAACAATAAACATTATTAATATCTCATACTTAAACTTAAATTAATCAAATTGACCATATTTGCTTATTGTGTTTTTGGTAACATGGTAACAATAAAACATTTTAAAATTGTTCATACTTCAAAATTAATTTGTAAATTGACTTGTGTTGTTGTAGGCAACAATTGACGTGGGAGGCATGCAACTGTCTGCTCTAGATATTGAAGACTCTATCTTGCAGAGTCCATGCGAACCTAGGGGATCTGTAAGAATTCATACTGATGGATGTTCATATATATAATGATTCTGTGGAGTTGTGATAACCGATCTTTTGAAAATGTTTTTATATTTCTTTCCTCCGAAATAAAAGGTTTCAACCAGTGAAAGCGAAGCGAGAATACAGAAACGGTACGGATTCAGATGCGTAGAACCAAACCTAATGTTCGTGCTTTGTCGTGGAGATTGGTCCTCACCTGCTGTAAGTTCACTCAACTCGTTCATATTTGATAAGTATTAATTGCTGTAAAGGTAGTAACTAACAGATCATCTTCGTTCAACACCTATATATGCATGATACAGTTGAGAGTCTATACAGCAGAAGATGTAGTGAACGAGCTAATCAAAGCAAGAACAGAGTATCTAGAAGCTTCCATCGGTATCTCGGGAAGAAAAAAGATCATGATTCCGAGCTTCTTGCAGAAGCGTCTGCGGGATTTCGCAGAGGATGAAGGTTCATTAGTTGAATGGATATGCAGCCAATTACCACCAGTCCAGCGTTGCTTGCAGCTAAAGGAAACAGCGATGGAGTGGTTGAACAAGAAAGGAACCGAATCTCAAATGAAAAAATTGATAGAAGTAAGGGCACACGAATACGAGTTTCGATATCTCTTCCCGTTGTAAAATCTTCATTAATTTGTAGTATTTGAAGCTGGGAAAGACAATTGTTCTATGTGTGTGTGTGTTTTTTTTAAAGAAAGGACTGGTTTATCAATTAGTGAGTTTTGATTACAATCATGGAAACAAACAAAATAGTAACGAAAGCTGCAAGTATGCTATATTATTGTTATAATTTGTAGATACATATCAATTAACATTTGGGATGAGGAACGCGACAAGCATTGAGAAGTCTGGGCAGTAGCACAGGGTTCTGGATAAAATACTTACAAGCACATGGTTGTGGCTTAACGAGTTTTGCACAACAGTAACCAGGCATTTTGGTTCCTTTATCAATGGCAACTAAGCAATTTCCAATCTCATGGTGGCATTTGGCCATCATTTTATTATCACCAACAACTTTGATCGGAGCTGACAAGAAGAGTATGACGAAGGCAATGAGCATCAAAGTAATGATCTTCATGTCTAACAAACTGGTCAACAACGTAACAAAAAATCCCAATCAGTATATAAGATAAGTAATTTTGCGGAAAATGCTTTGGCTGTTTTGTTTTTTTAGCTAGGTATTTTTTACTAAATAGCTAGGAAACTGGAATCAAATATGAATGGTTGGAATCAATTCTTTTTCTAAAATAGGAAAATGCTACATTCTATTTTTATTTACAAAGCAATTTGACTTATTCAATAAACCGACTAACTTGTAGATTATTTTTTTTTTTGACAAATTTTTTAAAAGTTTGTTAATTCTAAAAAACCTGCAAAAGAACTTGATCCTTATGGAGCTGTGGTGGGGGCTTCTCTTAGAGACATAGGAGAGTACAATTAAGAACTTCATCCACATCACTCGAACTTCGATTGATGTTAGCCGTTTATCCGATTGCTCCACTTCTCTTGTCAATTTGAGGTACTTAAATATCAAAGTACTTATTAATTATCTGTAAGATCACAATATTTCCATAATATCTGTATAATATAAACACACATGTTACATGTAGGGTTTTGAAGGAGAAGTTGAGCAGAGTGGATTTGAGTTTCTTGAACCACAAGAAAAAGATGGCATTTTGGATCAATACATACAATGCATGCGTCATGAATGTAACTCCATAAACTCAATTCACATCACGGTACGGATTCAGATGCGTAGAACCGAACCTAATGTTCGTGATTTGTCGTGGAGATTGGTCCTCACCTGCTGTAAGTTCACTCATTTTCGTTCAGATTGATAAGTATTACTTTAAAAGGTAGTAATCTTCGTTCATCACCAATCTATGCATGATACAGTTGAGAGTATGTTGTGAACGAGCTAATCAAAGCAAGAACAGAGTATCTAGAAGCTTCCATCGGTATCTCGGGATTTCGCAGAGGATGAAGGTTCATTAGTTGAATTGATATGCAGCCAGTTACCACCAGTCCAGCGTTGCTTGCAGCTCAAGGAAACAGCGATGGAGTGGTTGAACAAGAAAGGTACCGCATCTCAATTGAAAAAAATTGGTAGAAGTGAGGGCTCACGAATACGAGTTTCGATATCTCTTTCCGTTGTAAAATCTTCATTAATTTGTAGTTTTTGAAGCCTTGAAAAAGACAATTGTTCTATGTGTGTGTGTGTGTGTTTTTAAAGGAAGGAATGGTTTATTTAATTAGACCGAGTTTTGATTACAATCATATGGAAATAAACTTAATAGTATCGAAAGCTGCAAGTATGCTATATTATTGTTATAAATTGTAGATTACATATTTTTAACACTTGGGATGAGGAACGCGACAAGCAATGAGAAGTCTAGGCAGTAGCACAGGGTTCTCGATAAAATACTTACAAGCACATGGTTGTGGCTTAACGAGTTTTCCACAACAGTAACCAGGCAATTTGGTTCCTTTATGAATGGCACGATTGCAAATTCCAATCTCATCGATGCATTTGACCATCATGTTATTATCACCAGCAACTTTGATCGGAGCTGACAACAAGAGTATGACGAAGGCAATGAGCATCAAAGTAGTAACGATCTTCATGTCTAACAAATTGGTCAACAACGTAACAAAAAAATCCCAATCAGTATATAAGATTGGCTGTTTTGTTTTAGCTAGGTATTCTTTACTAAATAGGAAACTGGAATCAATATGAATCGTTGGAATCAAGTCTTTTTTTTTTTTTTTTTTTTTTTTTTAAAAAGGAAAATACTACATTCTATTTTTATTTACAAAGCAATTGACTTGTTCAATAAACCGAATAACTTGTAGCAATTTTTTTAAAAACTTTTTTTTAATAACTGGAATTATGATATATATATATTTTTTTTAACAATGGAGGTGTTGAATTCATACAATGAGGCTGTTGAAAAATTTTATTTTATTTTTCTTTACATCCAAATTTATTATTTTTTATACACTATAGATAGAGACTTGTTTTATTTTATTTGAACATATAAAAAAATAAAATAAATAAAATATGGTGTTGAATTTTATAAACAAAACCATTGTAGGTGGGAGGAAAGAGATGATAAGGAGTCTTAAAAAGTTTTTGACAAAAAAAAAAAAAAAAAAAAAAAAAAAGGAGTCTTAAAAAGTAAAATGGAGGGTGTTAGAAAAAAAAAAACCAATGTATAAACCTTTCATAAACCGAACCGAAAAATCAGAAAATCAAATTATTTCAACTCCGGTTCACAAATCCCTTCTTCTCGCGACGACTTCAACGTGCGACCATGGCGCGTGTAAAACAAACAGAGCTTCTCTTCTCTTCTCTTCTCTTGCTTCTTCTCTCCTCTCTCCCTCGGCAATCAAAAAAAAAAAAAAAAAAATACTCTTTATCTTATGATCTCCAGAATCAGCTGCTGAAGTTTCTCGAGAGAGCTACCGTATCTCTCTTCTTCCTTCTACACCCGATTTCTCAGGTAACAGTCTTCTTTGATTCAACTTTTCTCTCCCAATTTCTCTTTTTTTTCTAAATCAATTTTACTATTTTCACAAGTCGATAGTGACCACTACGGAGACATTATAATCCCACTCCCACCATTGTTCATAATTTCTCCAGAAATCAAACATGCATGTTTCATTGTTTCATAGAGTTGAGTTAAGTAGAGAAGTCAGTAAACATGTTTTTTTTTTTCGGATCTATCTAATCAAAGCTCAACTTGTGTTTTGTTATCAGTTTGGTTTGATCTTAATTTCCAAGTTATGGTTTAAGCTTATATATAACAATGTACTTAAAAGAATTATTAATTATGCAGCTCTTAGATGTAAAAAACAAACAGTGTGAGGGAGGAGGTGATGAAGGACAACTTGAGTAATTTTGAGAAAAGTTTATACAAAAAGCTCAAGAGTGGAAAGCTCGAAGTGAAAGTCTCTTACCGTACTTTCCTCTGTCCTTATTGCCCCGACAACAAGAAGAAGGTTGGTCTTTATCTTGACATCCTTCAGCATGCTTCTGGAGTTGGTAATAGCAGTTCCAAGAAAAGAAGTCTCACTGAGAAAGCTAGCCACCGTGCTCTTGCCAAATACCTTATTAAAGATCTTTCTCATTACGCTACTACTAGAATTTCCAAACGCTTACAAGCTAGAAGAGCTGCTGAAACCCCTGGCGGCGGCATTACTCTTCCTGTTTCTGATGATCAGTTTGAGAAACTTGTCTGGCCTTGGAAAGGTATTGGCACCCTTACTTTGTTAAGTCCCATCTCCCTACCACTATAGTCTCTCTACTAACTGAAGTTGTTGTCTGTGGCTGGGATAGGCGTTTTGGTTAATATACCCACAACGTTGACACAAGATGGCGTGTCTTGTACTGGAGAGAGTGGACCAAAACTTAAGGATGAATTGATACGAAGAGGGTTCAATCCGATAAGAGTTCGTACTGTGTGGGACCGTTTTGGTCATTCTGGAACCGGAATAGTGGAGTTTAATAGAGACTGGAATGGACTTCACGATGCTTTGGTGTTCAAGAAGGCTTACGAAGCTGATGGTCATGGGAAAAAGGATTGGCTGTGTGGTGCTGCTGACTCGAGCCTTTATGCATGGCTTGCCAATGCTGATGATTACTATACGGCTAACTATTTAGGAGAAAACTTGCGGAAGACGGGTGACCTCAAAAGCATTTCTAGGTTTGCAGAAGAAGAGGCCAGGAAAGAACAAAAGCTTATGAACTCTCTAAACGTAATGGTTGAGAGCAAAACAAATCGGTTGAAGAAGTTAGAGGAAAAATATTCAAAGGATTCAATTAAACTTAAGCATGAGACTGAAGAAAAAGAAAGATTCTCCGTGCTTACAGTGAAGGTGGGCTTTTCCTACTAGCTTCAACAACTATATCCCTTTGAGAAAGTATCGTTGCATCACTCAACTTTACATATTTCCATAGATTTTGTTTATATTCGTTTTACATATTTTTGTTTTGCACCTGAAGATCTGACGGGAAGACAACAAAAATCGACTGATCACTTCAATAGGATCTTTGCTGATCATGAAAAGCAAAAGGTGCTGCTGGAGTCTCAGATAAACGAACTTGAAATTAAAGAATTGGAGTTGGCTAAACGGGAGGCAAAGAATGAAACACAGAGGAAATTATTTGCAAAAGAGTTTGAACAGGTATATGCTAACATCCTCATTTCTTAAACTAATTTCTGGACTGCCTCTTTCTTCTTCTAAAATTTGTTCAATTGCATTATCATCAGAGTGCTGCTATATATAGTTACGTTCAACTAGCTGCCGTGGAACAACAAAAGACCAGAGAGAAAGTGCAAAAATTGGCTGTAGATCACAAGGTCTGGGAATGCTTCCTTCTTTAAAAAAGGCTGGCTCTTTAACTTTATGTGACAGGGTCCTGCCGTGTTTTTAACCTTAGATGCAAAAGGAAAAGCTTCATAAGAGAATTGCTGCACTAGAAAGACAGCTTGATCAGAAACATGAGCTTGAACTGGAGGTCGAGCAACTGAAAAGACAGCTGGGACTGATGAGACACATGGAACTGGACGGTGGTTCTGAAATTGTGAACAAGGTGGAGACCTTCCTCAGAGACCTTAGTGAGCAAGAAGGAGAGCTTGCGCGCTTAAATAAATTTAATCAAGATCTTGTTGTACAAGAGCGGAAGACCAATGATGAGCTTCAAGAAGCTCGAAGAGCATTGATAACCGTAAGTAGATCTCTTATATTCGAACAGATTTTCTTTGAACTTATCAGTCTCATAAAGGTGCTAGGTGACTCTTTGCATGTAGTGAGCTTCCATTATTATGAACTCCGATTATACTGGACAGGGTAGGCTAGAGTGGTTGAATGCATTAACAACAGAAAGACACCCTTTGATTTTTTTTCTTAAATTGATTATATATATAGAATTTGAGAGAGACGAGATCGCATATTGGTGTTAGGAGAATGGGGGAGCTTGACACCAAACCATTCATGGAAGCAATGAAAATAAAATATTGTCAAGAAGATCTGGAGGATTGGGCAGTTGAAGTTATCCAGCTCTGGGAGGAATATCTTAAGGACCCAGATTGGCATCCGTTTAAACGGATAAAGCTTGAGACTGAAGAAACTGTAGTGGTATTGCTTCTCATGTATATCACTAATCTAAATCGATTTTGTTCTTATCTTCCATTCTAAATAATATGTTTCGAAAAGTTGGTTACCAGCAGAAGACCTGCATTCATGGGCATGTTACAACTGCCAGCTGCATATGCAGATGTGGTCATATGCATTTTGGACTTGATTTTATAAATTGGTGGATGATATAAAGAAGCCTGAAGCTGTTTGATATCTTTTGGCAGGAAGTAATAGATGAGGATGACGAGAAGTTAAGAACCCTGAAGAATGAACTGGGGGATAATGCATACCAAGCAGTGGCAAATGCATTGCTGGAGATAAACGAGTATAATCCGAGTGGAAGGTACATTTCTTCAGAGCTGTGGAACTTCAGAGAAGACAGGAAGGCTACGCTTGAGGAGGGTGTTACTAGTCTCCTGGAGCAATGGAATCAGGCGAAACGTCATAAGCCTTAAAGGTTATATTTGCATTTACCCGGTACACTAACTACCAAAATTTCCAGCTTTTCCGAATTTTCTTACTTAGATAGTTGTTTATTCAAATTTTGCTAATCTGAGGTCTTTACTTTGCAGTTTGCAGGAGATGGGAAATAAGTTTTCTGCATAAAGGATGTCAAGATGCCAAATTCAATAAGTGTCTCATTTTTGAAGCTGTATGGGTCTCAGGTTTGGTAAGTAGGTGGAAAGTACAGGAGCATGGCTTCAAATTGGGATGTGGGTCGGAGTTGGAACCGTTTCAACACGACGGTTCACCATTGTAGGAAAGGTAAGTGACTAACATTGGTAGAAGCTTCTAAACCTTTAGAGAAGGTCTTTGGATTTGTGAAGAAATGAACATTTTTAACTGAATTAGTCAATTAGAGTCTTTCACCAATAAGAATAAGAAACACTCCACTGTGTCTTATATTCCTATTCCATAGTCAGTAGTCACAGAGCAATAAGGGTTATTCTCTCATTCATAGCTGAAAATAAACGAAAACAATGTAAGGAGAACGCTGACTTGTCATTTGTCAGACAGGAACGAACGTCTAAAAATTCCAATACTCCTTTTATGGACCGTGACAATATTACAGAAAATAATCAATGTGAAAAAGATATTAAAAAAAACACAAGTTTAGAAAACCTAAAAAGTTGGTTAGGGACGAATCTCATCCCAGTTGGAGTCATTTACAGATGACGAAAGCAGGAAAAAAAAAAAGTGTATTTAAGAGAAAAAATGAGAAATAAAGACAATTAATCTTTGCAGAAATTGAGTTTTCCATTATTGTTGTTTGCTTCTGTACACCCACCCACCAATGCGTACCTCCTTTTTTTTACACTGAAACACCTGATTCAAGAGCTCTACCTCTGTTCATGTCTGGATCTTTAGATGCTCCTCTCGCTTGATGTTTTCCTTGGTGCTGCGACCAATACCCATATGCCCTCAAGACTCTGTCTAGGAGATCTTGTGGCACCGGCTCTCCTCTTCGTTGCTGCGGAGATATACTTGCTGTGTGAACCAGTGTCTTCCATTTGTCCTGCAAATTCACATGTTCTTGGATCATCAGGCTACTGTGGGACGTTATATGTTCCAGATTAAATGTTCTTGTTTAATGTGTTTACCTTCAAGTCCACGTAAGTCCGATGATCTGCATTCTCAAAAGCACGCAATTTCACATCACGCCATCTGTGTGGATGATATATATCGACCATTAGCTTTTGAATTTTGACATTAACCGACTACGAAACCACATGAGTCAATGAGTTATGGTGGAACTAGTGTTATTTACCTTCCAGTCCCGAGTTCCTCAACTGCTTGTACAAGAGCTTCTACCTCTGTCACAGAGAAGGGTCTCCTGGTTCTGCGCTGGGCAAGCTCAGCACGCTTAGGTTTCTGGTTTAACGGAACTATGGCAAGCGCCTTAACTTCCAAAGATGGAAGTGGAACAAGCGCTTTTGAATCTGATGAAGGTTCATCAACAGATATGTCACTCTGATTCTGATATGGAACTAATTCGAGGTTACTGTCCACATTTTTTCCTGAATCAATGATGTCATCTTCATGGGGAATTCCAGAATCTAACGTGGGAGAAGCCGCAGACCTGGGATGATCATTCAGAACCGCTTTTGCTTAGGAATCTTCAAGAAGAATGAACACCAGTGATATTCAACTAAAGCAGCACAAGGATATGATCTTAGTACCGTTCAGACAAATTCGTAGGGTCGGTTGGCACAGCAGGATCTTCGGAACACAAAGGTAGGGGAACTTTGCCGGGGCCAGGCTCCAAGGTGAACCCAAGGTTGTCCAGATTTTCATCACATGATATCCCACTCTGTGAGAGAGTTTTCCTGTCATCTCTGACCTTCTTCCCATGCATTAATACCCCAACACGTATTCCTCCGCTGAGTAAAACACTAACAGCCTCCATCACCGTCCTCTGGAACCAAAAGGGTCAAAGATCAAAACGGTATTATGTTAACACCACACAAGAGAACCAAACATAAGTGAGGGAACGAAAGAAAATACATATTGGCGTGTACCTTTAGTGAGCCTACTGATGCAGTTTCTGGAACTTCAATAAAAAGCTCTGGAATCCTAAAGGACTTAATGCTTAGCTTTACTGCACCAGAGATAAAAATACATGAGAACCACATTATCCAGTCTCGGGATAAATGTCTCAGTATCATATACCATCCGGTCAAGTACCATAAAATCCCTTTGAGAGGACCACAACAGCTAAGATAAGATTTACTGAAGAGTTGTTATATAGACTACAATAACCACCTGTATCTCCCTTCTCGGGTAACTTGGAAACACTTCCACTACTGAGTCCTCCATCAGAAGTTACGATCGAGCTTCTGTCAGGTGATCTTCTCCTCTTATAAATGATATCACGCTGCCATGCGTTGTATCCATAACATGATTTTCTTTTGCGATAAAGAGTCTTTACACCCACATCTACACATCATCCATGATCAAAGTAAGAACAGGGCGAATAGCAAAAAAAAAAAAGAAGAAATATTCAAAGATACATACCAGCTCTACTGTGTCCAAAATCTTTGGAAACTTGCTTCCAGTATTTGGACGACAGCGACTTTCTAATTCTTCGAATTGATGGAGACCTATACGACTTAAATTTATTGCTAAGCTTATGAAAACTAAAGAATTTTTCATCATCATCTTTTCTAACTAAGTTAGTATGATTCCCATGTCTAGCAAAGGAACCATTAGGAGTCGTATCCATGCTGGATGGCAATTTTAGATCACCACCCACAGGAACTAATTTAGGAAACTGCACACCTAAAGCAGCTGCATCCTCTAAGTTGCAAGTATCAGTGATTAACCCTCCTTCTCCCAAGCGACCGGTTGCTTCTCCCTGATTAAACCCAGTATTCACATTTACACCACCTGTCTTTCCAGTGATGCCTCCAGATTTAACGTAAGAGTCACAATTAGCAGTCTTGGTGTCACACCCTAAACCCATAGAACCATGAGTCATTTTGTAATCAGACATTGGAGTTCGCTCCAAAACGCCGTCATTATCCGGAAATGAGAAACTGTTTACCACACACTTCTCAGTAGAGTTGTCATATGTAGTAGTAGGCCTTGAAACAGAGTTTCCTTGGTCAGAAAATTCAGATTTAACAGGCTTGCATTTATTATCTTGTTCTTGTTTAACATCGTGATTATTCCCTTCAAATGCATTGGAAGACGCTGAGGAACTCTCGCTTTCCTGTAGCAACTTCCCAGCCAAAGCGAGTAAGTCAATAGCACAGATCTTAGCGTCGTAATCATCATCAATCTTCTTGTTTTGGACCTTCCTCTGGAAGGAAAAAAAAAAAAAAAACAACCAAGAGTCATAAGAACGCAATTCATGACATTAAGCTCTAAGCTAACCAACAGATCCAAGATGAATCACAATGAGAACTTACCCTGCATGAACGAGGAGCCCTGGGAATATTGGGAAAGTCAAAGCCAACGGAAAGGCAATCTAACTTCCTCTTGAACACCATCTCTCAAATATGCATATCACTGTGGTAAGACCATACAGATGATTAGCAGAAACGTAACTTTTCAGATCATCACTAGCTAGATTGAGCAAAGATAGAGATCAATATAACTCAAAGCACGCATGTATGTTATGGAGAAGCCAAAATGATGTTAGACATTTCAGAAATACAGATCAAAACATTGAATTGGAGACAATCACAGAAACGAAGCAGACAGCCACAAGAATCATCAGTAAACCAAGTTAGATCATCAGATCAACACAGCAAAAACCGAGCGTTTGATCTGATAAAAAGCTTAAAATCATGAAATGGATCAGAGAAATGCAAAAGCATAATAAGTGATCATTGAAGAAAAATGCTAAGAAGATGAAAACAAACAGTAAACCTGATCAGATCTTGGAAACAAAAATCACAAATTTCTGAAGACCCGCCAAAGAATGTAATCGAAATTTGAAATCCGGATCAGCAGAGCTGAGAGTCAAAGGATGAAAAAATCAACAAAATTGACCCCAAAACCCCAAAGAATTTTACAGATCGGTAAGTTATATAAATCAATTGCGATGAAGAAAAAAAAAACTCACCTATCAGCCACCAGTTTCTTGATCACGATCCAAAAACCACCACTTATGATTTACAGATCACGCAAACTTATATAACTAAAACCCCAATTTTATCTTTTTTACGTGTATAGAAAAAAGAAAAAAATGTACAAGAAAGGAAAAAGTTAGAATTCGATCTATACAAGAAATGAACAATTCTTCGAGATTTTGTTTGGTTGGGTTTTTGGGTATATTGTGCGGTAAGAATCCGTCGTTGTCTTTAGAAAAGAAAGAAGGAAGAAGACGTGAAAAGCCCCATCGCTTAAACAGAAAAACCCCTCCTTTTTTAATTTTAATTTTATTTTATTTTATTTTATTATCATAAATTAAATTAAAATGTTTTTTTTTTATTGACCACACAAATAACAACGGATTGAGATGAGAGATGAGAGAGTTGAAGGAAACGGGCTATTGACGGTCACTCTTTTCTGAATTATGTGGTAAACCCTTCTCTCCGCTTAACTGGCTATTGAGGTTGAGGGTCACCCCTCTCTCTCTCTCCCTCGGTGTAGGGGATCACTTCATAACCCCTTAAAACAAGATAGGTTTTGTCAGAAAGAATCTTTAATTTTAGGGATCGGATATAAACAAAAAAAAAAAAAAACAATTGAATAGTAGTACTAGTGTTTTTCTGATTGGAGTGGGGTCTTTGTAATACAGTACTACTATACAAACAACAAGAGTTGTCCATCTCTTCCACGTGGTTAGAGAGTGAGACAACCAAGTCTTATTATTTGCTTTGGTAATAACGTCACAAGGTTTTTTAAACTGTTTTGTTTACTACTAACTTGAGTGATCATATATTTATCCCCACCAAAAAAGAAAAACTTGAGTGATAATATGAATTTCTTGATAGTAATTGTTTTTATGAGCTAGCTATATACATGTTGAAGCATGTGCAAATGGGGCCAAATATGAACGTGATATGTGTTTTTAATGTATTTGGTGTATTTTGTTAATTAATGATCATATTCGTGTGTTTAATAAGCATATGCTCCTTGACTAATATATGAACTGAGATGTGTTGAATCTCAAGTTATTAACATAAATCGATGAATACTTCGTTTATGTCGTGTTGGACTTCTCTGAGCGCGCGTGTATACAACACAGGTCTTGGACCCTTGTAAGTTGTTGTAACTTTCGTGATTATGGGCCGCATGCCAATTGATGAATGGGTCGGGTCGGACAATTCTGTTTGAAAGTAGAAGGAAGGTACACATTCTCCCAGAAAAAGCTCCTCCGACAATTCTCTAAATTATAAAGTTTTTTGTTTCTTTGCGTTCATGATTATTTGGCAACTGTCGCTGGTTACGGTTTTATATTTCTACTTCTACATATAGACGTTACAGGGAGAACGTTACGTTCGTATCCTCGTTTCACTTTTTCTCTTCTTTTGGATATGTAGATTCATGGCCACACTTATGATATTAATTAGGCGTATAAGGGGCGGACCTATACTATATGTCACTAAACATATAAACACCGACACGCATTTACTTTGTTTTTAATTATACACATGCTGCATGCATATTGATATATATATATATATATATATATATATATTCCGAGTTTTGTAGGTAATAAAATGTTCAAAAATGGGAAAAATTTACAAGAGAACAAAAAATAAATAAATCAGAAGACAAGAGACATATATAATCTTGGGCGATTGCATGGTTGAGCCTCGTGGCATGAACATCACACAAATTAATTGAACAAACATTCTATATGGAAAAAGAAAAAAAAAACATATCACCAAAATAGTATGGTATGGAGCTTGAAGATTTTCAGAAAAATCCATATGCTTTATTCTCTATTTTGATTTGCATTATGCTTTTATATACACTATAGAACCTTGGAAACGTGTGGTGCCCAAACAAGGAGAATCATTTATAACAGTATTTCTTACTTTTTATGATGATTATAAATAAAGTTAATTATTAATTACTTTGCTAAGTTATTTATTTTAACGAACGAATTTTAGGATGAGTGACTATAAAAGTGTGTGGTATATATATTTCATTGTTCAGTTTTTGATTGACGTGACTTTTTCTTCTTTTTTTTTTTTTTTGGTTGTAAAGTTAATTTACTGCTCAACCAAAAATTAATGTTGTTTACATCATAACAAAAAAAAAAAAAACGTTATATATTTTTGTAATGTTTATATGGATGGAGGGTTTTGTATTACGAGTCCCCTGGTATTTGAAACCAAAAGACACAGTAGCTTTCTGTATTTGTGCTTTTGTGATAATAGCATATATAACGAAAAGGAACCAGACGAGGGGGACTCCCATGCCACAGTTTACTTCCGTAGACTAAATTTGTTTCTAAATTAATTGAGGCGAGAAGTGTAGATTAAACAACATAGTAAATGTGACCACAACAAGAAGAGGATACAAAGGATTTGCTTATGTGGGATTAAATTTTGGAGTCAATGGTCATTAACTTATGTATATCCAAGTAATTAAGTAAGTAGTCATTAGCTTTGTTACTAGTACTAAACAAGTAACAACCACTTGGAAAATCAACGAGCAGCAGCAAAGCCCATCATGAGTGGACCGCATATGTTGACTTAGGAAACGCAAACGGCAAATCCTCGTAGCTCCGTCAAACTTAAACGACGTTAACAAAACAAACGGCGTCCCCTGTCTTAAAAATTACGAGTCTCTCTTCCTCTTCTCTCTCAAAAAAAAAAAAAAGAAGAAAAAAAAAAGGTTGGGATCATTTTATTGATAGAAGAAGCGACTCTAATCCTTTGGCCGCCGACTCGTCTCGTCTCCAAGCTTGATCCATCGGGTTAGATTTCTCCTTCATATTCTTCGATGATCGTATTTGAATTCGTTTTCTGTTTTTTTTTTTCAATCTCTTTTGCTATTAAACAAGGAAGAAATCACTGTTTTGATCTTTTCGAATCTCTGAAAAAATTACAGATTTGATTGTTGATGAACTTTGTTCCAGATCCCTATTTCCCTCTGTTAATTCTGTGTTTCTTTGCTCTTTCTCGATTGATATGTTCAGGTGGAGGTTGTAGGTAGCTTCTCCATGTGTTGTTGTGAGTAACTCTCTCTTATTAGCTGGCCGTTGTTTTGGAGCTTTAATAGTGAAAACTTTTAGAGGTGGTGGTAATCAGTGAGAGAGATCCTGTGAAGATGAAAATATCATTGACTTGCATCTATGGCTTTGTCGATTGATGTTCTAATTCTCTTGCTACCTAAAGGGTTTTGATTCCCCTCCCACCACCACCGGATCTGTGGTAAAATTTTCAAAGTTAGTTAAAAAAGAGAGAGATATGGGTGAGACTCTCATCACAACCCTGTCTATGGAGAACTATCACCCGTCGACACTTCTTTCCATGGATTCTGGTGCTTTTACTCATGAAGAATCAGAGAGGGAGACTACTAACCGTTCTCTCATACTTACTGGACCTCCTGATATCAACCTTCCACTCTCATCTGAAGCAAGCCCATCTCTGCTTCTTTGGAACGAACACTGTGATATTTTAGACGTTGGACTTGGTCCTCAGCTGTATGAGCCTGAAGCTGTTGTTCATGTGCCTAAGGTTGCTAAGAAGTACAACAAGCGTGTTGATAGTGCATGGGGTGCTTGGCTTTTCTTCAGTTTCTACTTTAAACCTGTTTTGGATGACAAGTCGAAAAATAAGTTGACCAGGGATAGCAATGGCTTGTCTGGTTATGATAAATCTGATTTGCAGCTCGACTCTTTCTTGGTTCAGCATGATATGGAGAATATGTACATGTGGGTGTTCAAGGAAAAGCCTGAAAATGCTCTTGGCAAGATGCAGCTGCGCAGTTATATGAATGGACACTCACGTGAGGGTGAGCGTCCTTTCCCTTTTAGTGTGGACAAAGGTTTTGTTCGCTCTCATAGGATGCAGAGGAAACATTACCGTGGTCTCTCTAACCCGCAGTGCCTACATGGAATCGAAGTTGTTCATTCACCCAATCTTTCTGTACTCAACGAGGATGAAAAGAAGAAGTGGACAGAACTCACAGGCCGGGATGTGAACTTTGCTATTCCAGCTGAAGCTAGTGATTACGGTTCATGGAGGAATCTCCCAACCACTGAGTTCGAGGCTGAGCGTCCTCTTCCTCTGGCTAAAGCTAACGGGCACACCCACCTGAAAAAACTGAACGGTACCTGCCTGAACCTGTCAACACATTCCCCGGACCATGCAGTTGATACAGTGGAAGTTCGACCTGCATCTAGCAATAAGCGCAAAAGGGATTGTCTTGCTCTAGGAAACTGCGATGACTCGAGCTCAAGTGAGAAATCCCTGGACATGAAAATCCATGCAACAGAGCTGCCTTGGTCAAATGACTTCAGCGGGGTGATGAAGAATGTGTACGGTCCAGTCACAGCTGCGAAAACGATATATGAAGACGACAAGGGGTTCTTAATAGTTATGAGCCTACCATTTGTTGATTCGGGAAGGGTTAAAGTGACATGGAGGAATACACCAACACATGGAATAGTGAAGATATCATGTGTAAGTACAGCATGTGAGCCATTCATCAAGAGACATGATAGAACATTTAAGCTAACAGATCCGACACCAGAGCATTGCCCACCGGGGGAGTTTGTCCGCGAAGTCTCCCTGCCGAACAGGATTCCTGATGACGCCAAGCTTGAAGCTTACCGCGATGAAACCGGAACAACGCTAGAGGTTTTAGTGCCAAAACACAGAATGGGACCCGAGGAGCATGAGGTTCGCGTCTGTCTCCGTCCGTTCGTGCTAGAGTGAGATTGTAGTGCATAACTTCTTAAAGGATTTTATTGGTTCATGTATCATTGGATTATTCATATTTAATCATATTTACCCCATTTATTACTTTCTTTTAACCCTATATGCATAACATTTTTGTCCACCATAAAAGTCACAACGCACAGTTACAAAACTTGATAAGAGATTCGGAATAGTTGTAGGATTCAAACGTTCTGGAGGCTTATAAGATCACTTTCCCAAATGTCTTTTAGATCTATCTTAATCGCTAACAAATTTTTAAGCTCGCAACTGAAATATAAATTTTCAAAACTAAAAAGCAAAAATCTTAAAACATCAGATTGATCATAGAGCAGGCGGGTTCAGAGTACACAGAAAGATTAACTAAAGTAACACCAACTAGAATAAAAGTGAACAGAGTACAACAACAGAAGCTTAAAAAGCTTAATCAACTTCTTCAATCTTGGGGCCAGCACCGCCGCTTCCACCAGCTGGAGCGTCTTCATCCATTCCTCCAGCACCGCCCATATCAGGCCCGGCGCCTTGGTACATCCTAGCAATGATTGGGTTGCAAAGAGACTCGAGCTCCTTCATCTTATCCTCGAACTCATCTGCCTCCGCCAGCTGATTACCATCCAACCACTCAATGGCTTGGTCGATCGCATCCTCAATCTTCTTCTTGTCAGCTGCATCAAGCTTAGAAGCTATCTTCTCGTCCTTAATCGTGTTCCTCATGTTGTAGGCATAGTTCTCGAGAGCGTTCTTTGCATCAACCTTCTTCTTGTGTTCTTCATCCTCAGCCTTGTACTTCTCTGCTTCTTGTACCATCTTTTCGATCTCTTCTTAGATAACCTTCCCTTGTCGTTTGTGATTGTGATCTTGTTCTTCTGTCCAGTCGTCTTGTCCTCAGCCGACACGTTCAGGATACCATTGGCGTCGATGTCGAAACATACTGTAATTTGGGGAACACCTCGTGGAGCAGGTGGTATACCGCTGAGCTCGAACTTTCCCAAAAGGTTGTTGTCTTTTGTCCTTGCTCTCTCTCCTTCGTAGACTTGGATCAGTACACCAGGCTGGTTGTCTGAATAGGTAGAGAAGACCTGCTCTTTCTTCGTCGGAATAGTTGTGTTCCTCGGAATCAGAACAGTCATAACCCCACCAGCGGTTTCCAAACCCAAGGACAAAGGAGTGACATCAAGAAGTAACAAGTCTTGGACCTTCTCGTTCCCTTCACCGCTCAAGATCGCAGCTTGTACAGCAGCTCCGTAAGCAACAGCTTCATCCGGGTTAATGCTTTTACAGAGCTCCTTCCCATTGAAAAAGTCTTGCAAAAGCTGCTGCACTTTAGGGATTCTTGTAGATCCACCAACAAGGACAACATCATGGACACTGCTCTTGTCCATCTTAGCATCTCTCAAACACTTCTCCACTGGCTCCATACACTTCCTGAACAAATCCATGTTAAGCTCCTCGAATCTAGCACGAGTGATGGTGGTGTAGAAATCAATACCCTCGTACAAAGAGTCGATTTCAATAGTGGTCTGAGCAGTCGAAGAAAGAGTTCTCTTAGCCCGCTCACAAGCTGTCCTAAGCCTCCTCAAAGCTCTCGGGTTACCAGTGATATCCTTCTTGTTCTTCCTCTTAAACTCCTGAACAAAGTGATTAACCATCCTGTTGTCAAAGTCCTCACCACCAAGATGCGTGTCACCAGCCGTGGCCTTGACTTCAAAGATACCTTCCTCAATCGTAAGCAAAGAAACATCAAAAGTACCACCACCCAAATCAAAGATCAAAACATTCTTCTCTCCAACACTCGACGCCTTCTTGTCAAGACCGTAAGCAATCGCAGCAGCAGTTGGCTCGTTGATGATACGCATCACGTTGAGACCAGAGATAACACCAGCGTCTTTAGTCGCCTGACGCTGAGAGTCGTTGAAGTAAGCAGGTACGGTAACAACAGCGTTCTTAACAGGAGAGCCAAGGAAAGCTTCAGCAATCTCCCGCATCTTAATGAGAACCATAGAAGAGATCTCCTCGGCAGAGAACTGTTTCTCCTCTCCCTTGTAGTTGACTGTGATCATAGGCTTCTCAGCTGGACCGGATTTAACCGTGAATGGCCAGTGCTTCAAATCCGATTGAACCGACGGATCACTGTATCTTCTCCCAATTAGACGCTTAGCATCTACAAAAAAAAAAAAAGCTCAACAAATCAATAACTCATCCTAACTCCATAGATTCCATGGTCAAGAACTACAAAACCTTAAGAAGCAAGCTAAATCAAAATCACTATGTACCGATCTACACAAACTTGATAAAGATGAAGATCAATCACATGCAGCAACAAGTTGAGAAAATAAAGCAGAGTTAGAGATCAAAGAGAGAGCAGAGGAATCGAAACATACCGAAGACGGTGTTGGTAGGGTTCATGGCGACCTGATTCTTAGCGGCATCACCGATGAGACGCTCGGAGTCAGTGAAAGCAACGTAGGAAGGAGTAGTACGGTTGCCTTGATCGTTGGCGATGATTTCGACGCGGTCGTGTTGCCAAACACCGACGCAAGAGTAGGTAGTACCGAGATCGATACCGATAGCTGGACCTTCACCTTTACCCGCCATTATTAGAGATCAAAGAAAAACGAGAATACAAAAAAATAGAATGTAAATTTGTGTTTGAGCTTTTTGAGAAATTTGTGAGAGTGTTTTGTTTGTTCGTTGGTTCGATTATGGTGTGAGGAAGGAGAAGGGGCAAAGGACGAGGTGTTTATATATGAATGGAGAATGGGTCGGTAAAAAGAGGTTTCGAGAATGTTCACGAGTGTAAATCTCAGCCGTTGGATCTTTTTTTTTTTTTGCTTCTTTTAGTTTTATTGTTTCCTTTTTTATTTTATTTGTTTATAGCTTCTCGCTCCTTCGAGAGAGGTCTTTCAAATATGTCAATTAACTCAAAAAAGGCACACTCGTTTTGAAAAAGGAAAAAAAAAAAAAAAGAAAAGTCAGATGACCCATTTAATATATATTTTTTTTTTTTTTTTTACATACTTCTTAAAAAGTTAATTAGTAATTCGCTCGAGTCACGTTAAATGGATATTTAAGGAAAAGAAAGTAAATTATAGTTATTTTTTAGTTAATTTTATAAAAATATAATTTGACTATTTACTGTGCAGATTTTATTGTAATGATACAGGAATCTAACTAGTAAAAATTACTACTTTAAAAAAGTTTAATCAATTATAAACAAAATTACATAATATAAAATATTAAATTAATTTAAAAATTGTATAGAAAATTAAAAACATTTTACATTATAAAACAAACAAATTCTCTAAAACATTATTGTTAAAGAGAGAATAGAATTGTAGTATCGTAGCAATAAACTTAGAAACACATTTCTAAAAGTTCATTGCATAGCATTAATGCAATAAAGTGTGTATGATCATTATTGGGACGTATATTTATAGTAAGTGGAACGAGATAGATTACTAATTTTCTTTTATTCAGAAGCTCAATTCGGTTTGATTCGTCGTTAATTGTAAACAGTAATAATATGCTTTAGGGATCAGAACCGCGCAGTTCAGGTTGGTCGATTGTCCTAAAAGAGCATGATTAGAGTGAATCTGACACAAACCATTATTAACAAGCACTTACTCAGTTTTACTGTAAAACCAACGCCTTTTCATGTATAAAAGACTCACAGAGCATCGCTCGGAGGTTTGGTGTTAAATCAATTCCATCAATTATAATATGGGGAAGAAAGATGAAATGCAGATATAAGAAGAATTGAATCTCCCGCAAGAGTGGATAATGAAAAATACGAAATAGATTAGAAACATCTTAACAACATTTTTTCATCTCCTCAACAAGACTGTTATTATCTTTGAAGCAGGTAAATAAATAATAATACTAAAAACTAGTAATAAAAAGCCTTACATCAATCCATTCTAAAAGTTTCCATAACTCAGGTCGCTTCGTACTTGGGATCAGCAGCAACGTAGTGATAAGCAATTACCAATGCGAAGATGAAGATGCCAAGAAAATTGACAATAAACCCCAAGTCTTGATCATCGATCATCTGCCACCCCAACACAAAATGAAAACAATACTTGAGCAACCGATTCTTATCCCATCAACAAACAAACAAACAAACACAAGGATATATATATAGCTCCTATCCCCAATACTTAAACTAACTTAGTTATTTGTTGAAACAACAAAATGATACAAGAATTAAGCAAAAAAAAAAAAGATCAAAAGAGGATGATGATCCCAGTGGGAATCGAACCCACGACCTTTAGATTCGGAGTCTAACGCGATATCCACTCCGCTATGGGATCACATTGTAGAAGAAGTTGAGAATTCAAGCATCTAAAACCTAAAAACGTGACACAATCCGACAAGAGAATTTGGCACCTTTCTCTCGTCGACAGAGACCGGGAGATTCAAAGGACCATATTATCACACAGATGGCCGCCACAGAAACAAAACTCTAAACACATAACACAACTGAGACAGAGACTGACCAGATCAAAACTCTCAAAACACACTTGCACACTTTGTGTTGGATCAGATCTAACAAAGAAGATATGCGTAGAAGTTTAAAATTGAGCGAGATTTACCGTTTTATCAGGACGGAATCGGTGGGAAATGGTCGAACGAGATCTCCAGAGACACTAATGCGAGATTTACACAACAGAAAGCAAAGTAATTTGGATCTCTGGGTTTTCTCGATCGATGTCTCAGGGTTTTTTATTTAGTTTGCTTGGCCCAATACAGACTTAATTACCTTTTTGACGACGTCGTTTTCATATGTTACAACTCTCTTCGTTTTTCAGAGTTTTATTACTTTTTAACTTCTAAAACAACTGTAACTTCAACGGCCTTCTCGTTTCTCAGATCAGATAGTGAGAGCCAAAATGGACAAGAAATTAGAGATTCTCTTTTTTAGATTACAAAAGCACCGGTTAGGCTCACAACTTTTCACATAACCATTTTTAAATGCAAAACATTTCGGCACCCAAAAGGCAAAAAAGCCTCTATCTCTAGTTCTTTACACAACACAAACCCCTACTTAGTTTTGTTCCTGACTGTACAAAAGCAGAGCTCCAAGAAAATTAAAATTTCGGGAGCTCAAGCCTCTGTTCATGATTTGTTACACACAAAGCAAAAGAGAAAAAAAGCTTCAGTTTGTTAGCCCAAAAAATGATCAGACGCTCAGTGTCTGTAAGTTCCTTAAAATCGCGCCATTCCCACTGAAAAAGGAGAAAGCGGATGAATTATATCACATTCCTCTTGTCCTGTTCACCCAACTCTTATACTATCAACACCTTTCTTCAGAACCTTCACATCTCAAACCAACACTTGGGAAAGAGTAGATACCAGCCAGCTCAAGATAACCTAAGTGATGCCAGATAAACTCACCAAACTCTGTCGCACATGGAACCATATCTGAATTCACTTCCAGATTCCCCTGCCACTTTGACCGATGAGTACAGTATCTACAGATTGTCCACAATATTTTTTCTTCTTTCACCGCAGGAAGTGGATAGTTAGGGTGGTGGTAAAGTAACTCACTTAGATTATCCAAAACCGAGGAACTTACAGAAGCCATATATAAGAAACTGAAGACTAATGCGAGCCGCAAGTTCAAAGCTCGTTTGATAGCTGAAGTATACCACACATCTGCAGGTATGGATTCTCCAGCAGTTTCTCATTATTGCTCTGCACAAACAAGAAATGTTCAGTGCCGCTTCTTATCATATATGCACAATACAAAGGACAAGTTTATTAATATTTGAGGCTCTACGACTCTACACATTGAATTATTGCGAGAGAGTCACCTGTTGAGCCTTAAAGACAAGCTTCTGAAGCATGTTTTGGTACTTCTCTGGTTCCTCCGTCATCATCCTCTGAAAAATCCAAACTTTAACCGGTGAGCCAAAAGTATTTTTGGAAACGTATCTTTCTTACTAGGTATGTCTTTCCAAAATTAAAATGGTGAATGTGAGAAATCCTCTTGCCTTCAGAAGAAATGCAGAAGAGTAATAAGCCACCCTTGAGTCAGTATCATCCAGGAGTTCCCTGCATAGAAAAACAAAAGTTTGTAAATGCCATGAAACATGTTGCACAGATATATCCTTTGGTTTTGGAAGTATAAAATAGTCCATCAATTACCTAAAGAACTCCTCTCCGCCAACTTCTTGAAAAGCAATTGTATCGGCGGTGCATTTACCAATCAGAAGTAATAGCAAGGTGGCTCGAATATCAGAGGTTGCCCCTGGAATATTTCCTCTTCCTTTGCTTCCAACGGCTACACCAAGTGCAATGTTGTCAGTTGCTGCACCTGCTAGTTGAATCAATGGCCAATAAAACAAAGCCGCTGGCACACGCGCAACCAATTGCATAGGAACGATTGCCTGTCCACGAAGAAGCATCGCTGCCATTGAAGCCGTCTCGCACGTTGAAACAGAGACATTGTTGTACCGAGGCCTGGTGTCAGCTTCATCCATACCTTCTTTATAGCTGTTACGATGAGCAGTTTCAAATTTGCTATTTCTATCAGCAGAACTGGGGACTGCATCATCGTCAGTAGACAAAACTTTCAAGCACAATTGCGAGAAGAGAATGTCACACATCTGCTTGGAAACAACAGAGAGACGACACAAAGTGAAATTAATCTTCATCTGAGTGAAAATTCCAATTAGAGAAATACATATAGTTATCATCTTTGCCATTTATTCGAAATACAGAACAGCATTTACTACAAATATCAGCAATTTTTTTGGTTAGAAATCTAACAAACAAAAGGATTCTGAGAAGAAGTACCTTTAAGATATTAATGCGGTCAGTTTCATTTATTTGTGCCATCAAAGACAAAGCACTGCTCATTATGTCTATAACAGCATTTGCTTTCTCTAGGCGTTTGTCTTTATGATCCTGAGTAGCAACTCCACCAGTTGATCGTTGAGTCTCATTCTCATCTAGTAAGAACTTGGAGCGCATAAGAAGCCTCTCCAGAATGAATAGGAAACCCCATCTGATAACACTGTTCCTTGACTTTAAGAGTCCACATAGAAGATGAATGGAAACAGGTACATCAGAAGTAACCAGAGAGTCTGAGGTACCACAATGGGCAATCTTTTGTTGCAGATCTTTTATGCTCAGCCATATACTTCCAGTGCTCTCTTCACTAATTTCCGCAATCAGAAGATCCCCCAACCAGATATATCCATTTTGACGGTATGTGGTCCTTTCTGAATGAAGAAGAGAGTGCAAAGTAGCCCAAGCTAGATTCACTGTCATACTTAAATCATTTCTTAAATCTTGAATGCTTTCCATGAACTTTGAAGATTTAGTTATCTGTTTGAGATGCAGGAACTCTTTGTCCAAGTGAGTAAATGAACCTATTATCGTGTCAAACTTTTCTGTTATATTTGCCAAAAGCTGCAAGAATAAAAAATTAAAGAGTTAGAAAAGAGCGTTGACTGGCAAACAATTTAATATAAGACTCTTTGCCAGATCCTCAGAAGGCCATTTGCAACATATACTAATAAGAACAAACCTACCTGGTTTAGTCGTTCGCTGTTGCTGAACCCAGACAATGCTGCAGCAATTGATCTTCGCAGGATTTCCCCTATGCCTTCAACACCAAGCTTAACAGAAATGTAGAAAGCTTCAGGTGCATCAGCTAAAGCAAGCCGAACAGCCAAAGGCTGAATCTCATCGTCAGTGTACTCAGAAAGACCAGCAGCTGAACATGCCTCATTAATTTGATGCAGGACATAGTCAAATAAAACCGAGTAGAGATTTCTTCTTTCTTCTCTAGTGGTTGCCAAAGAGTACTGTACCAATAAAATGAAGCCTTTAATACACTAAAAATATTAGGGCTCAAAGTGTCTCAAAGAAAATCCTTCAATACATTTTTGCATTACCTCCAAGAAAATGTACTCCACACCACCAATCAGATCGACCTGGTCTATAAGAAAATTCGAGGCACTTGAAATTGCTAAGGTGGATCCCTCTGGTTCTGGAGATCGATAAAACATATTCGTCATGATACAAATAAGCTTGGAATGAACAACCTCTGACCAAGAATTCCTTTTGCTAGTTCCCAGAAGAGCTTTGATAACCTGATTTATGGAAAGTGACTGGCTCATTAGCAAGTACAAGTTAGCAAGATAACCAATTCAATAGTAGCATGCAGCAGGACAAAGGACGGATCCAACTGAGAGTAGGAAGGGAATGAAAGAAGGAATAATCCACATAGCAGAGGGCAATGATAATATTCAGCCTCATAAGACTCATACCCTTATGTCCAGACCATTTAGCTGGTTTCTCCGTATTCTGCCTCTATCACAGATAAAATAGAGTAAGCAGCTGAGAGCAGAAGCCCAAACGCATTCTTCTTTTTCCTCAACCTACGAAAACAATTTTGAAGGTATAGATCCCAAACAAGTCTAGTTTAGACGTCAAGCAGAGAAACAAGAAGAGGGTAAGACACCTGAACTAGGAGAAGAAGTATTTCAAATAAGATTTTCAATATCCAAGACTCAAAGTTCTCAATAGCTGACGAAGTGCTTGACATCTTCGGCAAGTCTTTCGTTCTTGTCCCTTGCAGCAGTAGCCTATTTTCATTGTCGATATATGTTTCTTGGGCGTATTCTTCTTCAATGGTTGTCGCGCTATCACTTACCATTGGCTCTAACAGTTGTGCATGAACTCCTAAATTAAGAATTAAATCAAATACACGCATTCTACAAGCTGCTTTTGTGGAGCATAGCATTTCCTGAAATAAATTTGCATCCACGGCTAGATAAATTAGGAAGCTGTTTAAATATCACAATAATATATCTGAGTGTCAAAAGTCACACCTCAAGCATGGACAGAGTAAGAGGAGCAGCAATTCTAGCATCCAATACATACCTACAAAAACAGGTTTTGAAAAATGGTTGTACAATAAGCTTATCAACGGTAATTAAAGGAGGAAAGGATGATTATAAGTCTTATTGAGACAACATGATTCGGTTGGCAGCAATTAACATGCTGCATAAGATAACATGTTCTTAAAAAAGAGCTTACATGTCGATAACAAGCTTAATTAGGACGCTCACAGCCACGTCCATCGACGGCTTTCCAGTCTTGCTAGTTAATTGGGGTGATACAGTCATTTGATTTGAAGGGGTGGATGATGCCTCAGAACAAACAGCGGCGATCACTTCACCTACCTCGGCTGTATTAAGGCGCAGTGGTTGTTGTTCACTGAAAAATCATGCAGGGAACGAGTTTAATTTGTGTGATAAAGGTGAAAGCTAAAATTTTGCATAAAGATGATCCAGTGCATAGAATCCCCTTTCATTCGCAACAGATACAGGTATTTACACAAATAAGGTGATTAAACATCCACATACACAATAGTAGAAGAGTCACTCTGAAACCGCTCATAAGTTACAGCGAATAAGATATATGGATCGTTACGCTTACCAGATGTGATCCTTAGAGAAGCTAGCATTAGGCATTATGGTAAATATTCAAAAGGCAATCGATACGAGCTACTAAGCAAAAACTTATTAACATTAAAGCTATTAGGATATACACAGCCAAAATACCTGTAATGACGATACTGAAAAAGCGGTCTGGCGCGTGGACGAAATGTGTTTACAGTGGAATCATCCCTGCATATCATGCAAATCATCAATCTAAGAACTCACATTAACTTTCAAAATAGCGTTTATGCTTGAGAATATAAGAATTTTCCCAAAACACCACTCTCCTTATGTACAATCGTTTCAAAATGCAGTCCCTGTATCTATTCTAAATAGCACCCTTATGTGAAACAATCCAGAAATTACATTCTTCAAATGGTGGAAGTCTCTAACAAGACAGAAGGGATCATAAGCTCTTTTTGTCATCAAAATGGAGTTTTTGTTCTCAATACAATGCTAGTTTTCAAAACATAAAAGAAGAAGATGCTATATTCATCAACTCACCCAGTGACATTTTAAAAATGCCTCTCTTAAAAAATACTGAAATCCAAAATTTTGCTTCTACTACGTTATCACAATTAACGGATAGCATCTGGTCTAGAGGAAAGAATAATACACTTATCGAAATCTAAGAGTCCAGTTCTTGGCGGCTAGAAGAGCCATGAGAAAGCTTGCAAGCGATACCAGGCAAGTATAATCCTAAGCCAAGTCTCTGCAAATTACTTCAGAAAACCATGGTACAATACATACCAGATCTGCTGAGGGCCAGCTCTAGTGCGTTTGGAAGCTGTTATTGCTCTTAAGTGAGAGCGAGCTGAGGCTGAGTTTGTTATCATCGTAACAGAAGCTGGCTGCAGCAGTTGTTCCAAGTAAGGCATCTCTGTGGTACCAAAATATTTCCAGTGCTGGCCTTTCATTTTAGCTTCCATATCTCCTACAAGCAAGCCGGCAGCACCAACTTCCAGAAGATTACAATTGTTCATGTCTTGGAGATTAACAGGGCGCTCGCTAACCATACAGAGAAAATGATCACCGATAGTCAAGTGCTATAAAAGAAGCAAAGATGTGTTTGAACATTTGTAAGAATCGAAATCATGTACAATGTACCTTTCAGAAGAAGCTGATGATAACTGGAGCTCCCCCACCCAACGCCAATTCAGCAAGTCTGATGATATGTATTCAATGTCTTCCATAGCATTAATTTCTTGTATATTTGACAAGTTTGAAACAGACAGATTTGCAGCATCTTTTTTCTGTGGAGATTCTGCGGCATTTGCAGGACTTAATTGGGAATTGAATGATTTGCTCAACAAAGAGGATAGAGATGGCAATAACTGTCTTGACGCAAGAGTAGCTCCTGCAAATGCTGCAGGTTGAAAGGATCGCCTTGGTATATGTAAAGCCACAAGGGAACGCACATAATGCAATGACTTCACCAGAGCTGCAGAAGCAAAACTGGACACTGGTAAAGGAGAAGCACCCGCTGGTGCTGACAAAACAGGCAAGGATTTTTGCTTCAAGCTAGCATCGCACTCAGCAATCAGGTTCACACAAAATTTATCGACCTGCAGTAGTGTCTCTTCACCAGGCTTATATCTGTAATGTTGTAAAACCTAGGGATCATTATTATGTAAAATACAATCCATGGAAAACATTGAATATATATATTACACACAGACCACATAATATAGCAAAAACTTGCACACTTATTCTCTAGGTTTAAACAACCAATATGTCCCCTTTCATATACAACTGATCTACCAAATAATTCACCAAACATAGTGTTTTCCATAAACAGAGCGCAAAGTATGCTTATAGTGAAAAGGGCGAGTTTAGGGACATTGAAAAGTCTGCTCGTTCAAAGAAACAATACAAATAATCAAGTTTCGTCTTTGGACTAGAAAAATTTACCTTAAGAGATACCGTTTCAGCAGTGCCACGCACCTCGTAACCACAGCTGGGCTGCAGAAAATTGATATGGACATTAGTAACAACAAATACTTGAAACCATGCTACTTGAGAAATATTTAGATTATAGCAATCTGGATCCTAGCTAAATCAGATTCCATTCAACAATAGGTCCACGTAGACATAAGTCCTCAAGTACTTTAATAGTCAACCTGGGCTGATAATGTATCTATGCAGGGACTTTTCCGACTTTGCTCGCTTACTTCTAAGAGTCCTTCCCCACACACTTCTAAGACATCTGTTCAGATAACCATTTATTCTACAAGCGCCTTAAGTTAAACCAACAAGAGACTTACAAAACTACATTTTGTGTTCATATAGAATTACAGAAAGCTATCACTATCATACTTCATTATCCTTTGGGATCAAGCTACAACGACTATATCCACAGAGAAATACATTTGCCTTTATGTCATCCCATATTTTGGTCAAAATCTCCCACTTCCGCAAATGAAGCCCCAGTTTCGCATCATGAGAATCAAAGTTATGAGATCATATCCTTTCATTCAAAAATTTTATGAGCTCAGGCTTCCAGATTTGAAGACATTAATTTCACCGAATTCTTAAGCTCAATCCTTATAATACAGTTTCACTATCAGACTTGCGAGTATTACCAAACTATCAAACATACATGTCACCAATCCAAACTATGATTCAAAAGAGTCAAAGTTTCACAGGATGATGAAAAACATATGAAGTACCAATCAATTACCTGCGATCTCTTTCTGCTACAGTATGCTCTAACAGCATGTTGTAGGCCAGGTCAGTCGTGGCAGAGGCTGATAGATAATCCTGTAATTACCAAGTAATTGTGTGAGGTTATGCAATCCCCTAAAGACGCAGATCAAATATTTCCAATCAACTACCAAGGTCATATCAAGCCAAGAAAACAGAAAATGAAAACAGGCTTCTCCATTGCATCTCTCTCTACTCAAATCTTCCATTTACACTTAGGCCTCAGATGCAATAGCTACTGAACAAGAGGAGTAATGTGTGATATATAGCACAAGGTCTTCACAAAAACAGAACATGGTAACTAGTAGTACTGGTACCACAATAGGATTGAACATTCCCAGCTCTAATAAACAATTGCGACGCCAACACTACTCAAAGGAAGCACAAATGTAGACACTGCTATCTTCTAACTATCCATTTACGCCGCACAGAACTCATATATCAATGGATAACAAAAAGAGCCCTAGATACTCAATTCCTCGCTTTACACAATCAAAGAAGAGGATCAAATTACATCCAAAATTAAACGCAAAAATGGAAATACCTAGACGAGGGATAATCCCATTTCACAGTAAAGAAAAGATAAAGCAAGCATAGCGAAGGTAGGGTGGTACACACCCGGAGATTCCTGAGAGCTTCAGACGGAGCCATGGAAGGGATCGCACCATGGTGAGAGTTAGCCGGAGGAGGGGAGGATGAGAGACAGTCCGCCACGGCTCGGCGCAACGGCTCAGGCGGCTTCTTGGAGGAAGAAGATCTAAGGCGGGAGGCAGAGCCGGCAACGCCCAGCTGCAGCAACCGGGAGCTTCCGGGGCTTTGACCGGGGCTAAAAGTGGAAGACATGAATCAAATCTCGCCGGAGTTGCGCCACTCTTGCTGCGAGGAGTAAAAGACTTTTTTTTCTTTTTCGATTTGGTTCTGTTGCTGGCTAACGTCGTGTGCTTCACATCACAGAGATGAGCTGTCAAAGCTTCTCTCCGTTTTGAATCCATGGTGGAATCTAATGACGAAGACATGGTTTTTGCAATCTGGTCCCCCATGTTTTAATAATTCCTAGATTCAGCAACATAACTTTATTTAATCCTATATTGGTCTGAAAATCCCGATGAGATCTGTGGGGAAGTATTATTAATGATGACTTTGGCATTGGTGTGTGGTGTCCAAATAATACTTTGTCATAGTGATACTTTACGGTCGAATTCATACATATACTAGTATTATGCTTCGCGGTTACAATTCTAACATGAACATAAGTTGGCCTATAGGATAATTAATTAGCCATATATCACATATACAAAAATCTTTGGAGATGAGAAAGTGTAGTTATCTTTAATTTGATAGAAACTCGTAAAGATGTCTCACAGCACTTCACTAAAAATGCCTAAACAAACTAAAATTTGCAATGTTTGAAACTCTCTTGATAAGGTCGCGAAACAATACTATAAAAGAAGTGGGCCCATAAACCGAAAGAGAGAAGAAAAGAGAATGGGCCCAATAAGCATGTCCCCATAACCCACGTGAGTTGCTGACTGTGTCGATCCGTTCTTCACGCTCACGGTTTGCTCCTTCCCCAAAGGCCCGAATAAAATGAAATATATTTAATTACATTTTTTTTTTCCTTTCTCTTTCATACTATAACAAATCTGTACATTGTTGTTATTGACTGACCTAAAAAAAAAAAAAAAGAAACAAATCTGTATCTATCTGCTGCCTTTGATTCTTGATAGAGAGAGCGAGAGAGAGAGACTCACCTCAAACCCTAGATCTAACCCCAGCCGTCAGATCAAATAGATCGGGCAATCGCTTCTAGACCGTTGGAATCTTTTAAGGAGGAAGGCAGCAATGGTAAAGGTAGAATCGTATTTGTGGGTATCCAGAAGAGGCGTGAGGATTATCTCCAAGTTGGGTGTTTTCTCATCTTGATGGCCAACAACAATTCCAATTTCCTCTAGATAGATTATATTTTTTTTTTTTTCCTTTATTTTTTTCTCGGTCATGTGTGATTTGGTCGCGCGTACGGGTCGACTCCAGCAGCGTTACGAGCATGGCTCTCGTCTCGTAGCCGGGTAACCCCTTTTTCTTCTTTTTTTTTCTGTTTGCCTTTGTTATCGTCTCTCTGGAGCTCGTGCTTAGCTATGCATAATGTCATTGTTGGTGCTAAGATTGTGAAATGTTGTGAGATTTCAGATTTGTTTTTCGTGATTTTGAGGTATTATGACTGGTTTCATTTTCTAGAGTTTGTAAATCAAGAATTCACGTCACCTTGTTGTATCCTTGTTTGAATCTCTATTGAAGGTTTTGTGTCTCAGGATTTTTGTAGTGATTGACATGCTTAGCCCTTGCTTTGGTTGTAATGGTTGATGAAATGCTGCAACTGACCATGACTTTAGCCGGAGATGATTATGGACCTTGCTTAACAAGTTCAATCTGGGGCGCTTTTATATAGGTGTATTCCGTTTAGGTACATAAACTCTGAGGAAGATGGTAATTCTGAAACTGGGAAAGTGATTCAAGTGTTGATGATCAGCTCATCTAGTGGGCCGGGGCTTTTGTTTCCCAAGGTACAAATTGTAATGCTGTTATCTTCTTGCTTTTCCCTTTTGTTTGGAAACGAAGTAACGTATCTCCGGTTCATATAGGGAGGATGGGAGAATGATGAAACGGTTAGGGAGGCTGCAGTGAGGGAAGCAGTGGAAGAAGCAGGAGTCCGTGGGACTTTAATGGTAAAACCACCTTCCCGCAAACTGTCTCTAGTGTAGGCTTTTGTTTATTGTTTAGGCTGTTAGTGCTGAATGAGGAATCATACTTGGGAACTTTGCAGGATTTTTTGGGAGATTATGAGTTTAAGAGCAAAACACACCAAGATGAGTTTAGTCCAGAAGGCTTATGTAAAGCAGCAATGTACGCGTTGCATGTGAAGGAAGAGCTAGAGATGTGGCCGGAACAAAAGACGAGAACAAGGACTTGGCTGACAATTGAAGAAGCGGTAGAGAGTTGCAGGCACGCATGGATGAAGGACGCTTGGTTGATGGATTCTGTAAATGGCATAAGGAGAAGATGGAAAAAGGAGAGATCACAGATGAAGATTTGAAGTAAGTGTGCATAATTCTGAGATGTTGGTTTTTCATTCCTTTTCGATTTTGTTTTTATCTTTTTAAAGTCATATGCAAGGAGAATCTGTGACTGCGAAACATAAGAGTTTCAAAGTTTTAAAAAAGTCAATTATTTCCCTGTTTCTCACAGCTGTCTTCATCATTTTGCAATAATTTTGAGAAAAGAAAATGACAGCTCTCGACAATCTCGTTTAATCAAAATCAGGTTTTAAGAAATTGTTTGCTGTTTTTGTCGAAGTAATTATTTGCTTGCACTTGTAAACTCAGTTTAATTATATATATGCTATAAAGCTGGCTCAAACATTATTTAACTGTCATACGTATAATTATGAGTTTTGGTATAGTGTCTCGTACTGAAATAGGGATGGATATAACATACTACTGCTTATGAAAGAACTCAAGAAGATATGCTAAAGTTGGAAATCTGTGACCCTTATTAAAATGATATAGAAGTTCGGATGAATGATTCCAAATGAATTGCATCACGCCATCTCCTCCATAGCTTTTCTTTGTTTTTTCACATCATCGCTATTTAAGATCTATAACATTGCTTTTGATTATACATGCGCTTACATATTCCATACACCCTGAAATACATTGGATCAGTGTACCCCCATTCGTTGCCAATAGAACATATTAGCTCATAGCTGTAGAACTTAAAATTTGAAAGAAAAAAAAAAATAAAGAGTAAAATTATAAAGAAGAAAAATAAGAAACTTGAGATATTCCCCGGTTCAGCTAAACCGGGAACCATGTCATTCATTATTATCAACATGACTTCATTAACGGACCACCGCACAAGCATTGATTGTCACTAAACGACGTAGCTTCAAGGTGATCAAAAGGAGAACCCGTTGGAATACGCCCACAAAGCTTGTTATGACTAATATCCAAATGACCCACGAACTTAGCTGACGACAACGAATCCGGGATCCGACCCGATAGATTATTGTGTGACAAATCAAGCGACACGAAGTACGTTGTAGACCCGAAAACGTCGGGTATGGATCCTTCCAACGCATTCCGGCTCAAATTCAAAACACCAAAACCGGAATTGCTAAGAAGCGAACCGGGAATTGGACCGGTTAACGAGTTGCAATCGAGATTCAAAAGTGAGAGTACCTTCATGTTACCCACCCATTCCGGTAACGGACCTTCGATATGGTTCCTGGATAGATCCAGATCCGCTAACCGCTGCATACCCGAGATAGAATCTGGAATTGACCCGGTTAGCTCGTTACGGCCCAGTAAAGCTCTGCTCAACATCTTCAACGATCCGAAATCGGCCGGGATCACGCCGGTGATTCCGTTCTCCGTCAGTTCAAGATGCTTCAACTCGGCGAGTGACGTCAACGACGCCGGAATCTCGCCGGACATTTGATTCTCGGCAAGGTTCAGAACAGCGAGCTTGGAGAGTTTGCCGATTTCCGCGGGAATCTCTCCGGTGATTCTGTTACCGGCGAGATCGAGGATACGGAGAGAGGCTAAGGAGGTAACGCACGGAGGAATCTCGCCGGTGATTCCTTTCCAGTCGGCGAGGACGAGGGAAGTGAGTGCGGTTAAGTCACAAACCGCTGGATCAATCGAACCGGACATATAACCGGACCGGCCTGCCTTTTGGAAAATAGCATCTTCGGATTCCCCTCGGAGAGAAATATCAGTGACACGACCCGTATCAGGATCGCAGCTAATACCGTACCACTCCTTGCAACAGTCAGTGTTTTCAGACCAAGTGTTGAAGATGCCGAGGTTTGGTTCGCTCAGCGACGATTTGAAAGCATTGAGAGCCGTTTGATCTTTAGGAGAGCAGCATCGGACGACGGAGATAGCCGAGATGAAAACGACGACGAGTAATGAATTAAACGGCGACGCCACCAACTTCCTCATGTTTTTGCAATAAATATTTGATGATAGTGAAGAGAGAGTGGTGTTGCGTAAATGAACCTTTGGATTATATAGAAACGTCAAGAGATGAGTAAGCAAAGGAGAGAGAGAGAGAGACATTGCATGTGCATGGTATCATGGGCATGTGCATGTTACTACTATTGTTCTAATATAATTTATCTTATGAATGTATGCTTATACCTTTAAATTTATTGTACTAAAGAGGGGGATCATGTGTGTGTGTCAGTTTTTTACTTCTTTAAAACATATATTGATTTATTCCAGTGGATCGAGTATCCAACCATGATCCGGTAAAATATAAGCTAATCACGTTGATTTGTTTCAACGGTAGTATCAGTACCTTGATTATCATAGACATTTATTAACTAATGCATATTCTTAGACGTATGTATTCAAAGGCTATACGATCAATATCAATGCACTGATTATGGACCGTGAACTTCCTATTTATCCAAAGGTTGTTTGCCATATTACATCAATGATTATGATTTTCGATTTTTACTGAAACGCCAAAACTTCACATCAATAAAAAAGCTTTATATGACTAATTATGATTTGATAATTTTACCAATTATTAGAGACAGCATTTAATAAACCGAATATGGTTGGTCCTCCATAAATACTTTTACATGTGACTCATGTGGTCCTACTACAGAACTACAGAAGCATTTATCGCATCTCTCTGTACAAACTTTTGATTTTATTTTATTTTCCTAATTTCTTATCCTAAACCTATCATTGTTAAAATTCTTTACATGTTAGTTTATAATTATACATGTAATTTTTTTTAACAAATCACGTACAGTATAACCTTCATGAGATAATAATATTTTATGATAAAAATTATTAGTGCATTTCCAGCATTTATGACCTAAACATCGGAATTTGCGTTGTCTTGGTTTGGACATGATTCAACTCCAATCACATGCTCAGGAGTCAAGATCCATTTTTCTGGAGCTGTCTTTTTCTTTAATGTATTAGTACTATTAATTTTCTATGGCCTTGCTCAATACCACAACGATATAATCTAAATCATAACGGTATAATACCAATTGTCCTGTGTTAGTGAAATTAACACCACAAGAATTCAAATTACGTTATATGCATGTCTAGATCATAAGATTTTTCAAAATCTTGGGAACTGTTTTCAGTTATATTTTAGGATTAATTTATCTGTTACTTGACAAGATAAATTTGAATTCTCAGGCCTTGGAAAGCAATGTGTTTTTTGTCTTAAGCATAAAAGACGAAAATTGTAACAGTCTCGGTCTATAGTGCATCACTGACACATTCACGTATGTTCATGCTTAAAAGCTAAAACATTAAAAAAGACAACAGATATAGATGATGCAATGCAGTCAGTACTCTGTACTCACTACTCAGTAGTAGGAAATCCTTCCAACAAGTGATATCTCTTTATATCATCCATAATCAAACTCAGTTTGCCAAAAGACCTATACATTGGTTTTCAACTCTTCATATATATATATATATATTTTTTTTGGGATGAATTAAAAAACAGAGTTAAAAAGGAATTTTTTTTTATATATAAAAAAAGAAGGAACTTGAATTGCGTTTTTGCAATGTGTGTATATATAGTGGATATGTGTATATATAATATATATAGATTGTGGTGAGAGTTGAGTCAAGTGGAAGGTCCAGCCAAGTCACCACCGCCTGAGATGGAGAGGAGAGGTCGGCGTGAGACACTGCGACTGACAAGATTTGAATCAAGAAACACAACTATGACTGTTATATCATCATGAAAATGTCTCCTCACTCCTCTATCAATCTTTTTTAGATCCGAATATCTCATCTCTCTCTTCTTTGCTGCCTCTCTTAGAGCTGTTTTTATGAGCTTTCTTGCAATTCCCTGCACAACACTCACATGTTCTCAATCTATATATTTGCAGACAAAACAAAACAAGGAAAGAGAGAGAAAGAGAGAGCAAGAGGCAATCATACATTGCGAGGGGATGTGTTCACAATGTCAACAGCTTCCTGATTAGTTAAGTGCTCCCACAAGCCGTCTGATGCAAATATAAGAAACTGATCCTCTGGATGGATTTTGTGTACTGTAATTGCCGGTTCTGCTAATAGGATGGGCTTATGAAAAACCTCAGGGACCCTGAACTTTGCCAACAGCGGTTCCCGGTTGAATTCTGCTTTCTTTAAGTAGGCATCACCAATCGACCGCGAGACCTTCAAGAACCAGCCAAAGGTTATATCTAGCGAGAAACCCTCTTTTATCTTCTTATACTTCTCTTGCAAGAGCTACTTGCAAGAAAAGAATCTATTAAATCAGCAACACGCATTACCGTGAGAGTGTTTTTTACCTGTATAATACCTTTAACTCGCCAAACTTTGTGCTTCAAGACCACAATCTGAGGATCATCTGGATGCAACGAGCGCAACTCCTCTCTCACAGATTCAAGACTTGCATTGTGCTCGGACGATAACTGAACGGCCTTGACAATTTTAAAAGCTTTTTCCAGTCTTCCTAGCACAACCCGAGAATCCCCAGCGTTTGCAATGTACAACAATCCACTACATATGATCCCTACCAGACAACACGCTCCAACAGAAGCAATCTGTGGTTTAATCTGCCACTGCCGCCGCACAAGAGAAAGAAAATCTTCTTCCGTAGCTAAAAAAGCTTTGGTTATAACAGAGGCAGACATACCATGATTCTCTGATGTAAACTCTGCAAATCAGAAAAGTGTCAGCACATTAGCTAACTAGTCCTCAATATAAACATACATGTATAATAAAGAAAGGAAACAGAGCAGCATACTCCTGATGTTGTCGAAGAGGTGTTTATTAACAAAACGGGCAGCTTCAGGACCACCATGACCATCATAAACACCAACAAAAGTAGCTTGAGGACCAGAATCAAACAAACTAACGGGACCAGACTCAAGCTTGCTATGATCTTCAAGAAGATTATTGGCTTGAATGACAGACATAGAGAACTCGCCAGCAACATGGTTACCAGAATCTTTATACCAAAGAAGACCATCACATCGTCCATTAGCATCGTTTCTAGTTGAATGATCACCTTTCACAGAAGGTCGTCTCCAACATGGTACTACCATCCGCAATATAGTTGATGATGATACCATAACTCACATAATAAATCCCCTCAAAAAAATAAAAATAAAAATGTTCACTTCATCTAAAAAAAAAAGGATCTCTCACTAAAACACCACCACCCTCAAAAACGGAATCAAATCAAATCTTAAAATTTTTGCTTATTCCTTCTCCTTCCCTAAAAAAATACAAACGAATAAACGAATCAATCAATCTACATTGCTGCATATAAATAAAGGATGGATCTTGTTAATCAAAGTAGAAGAAGGAAGCAATTACCTTTTGTGGAATCGCAAAAAAAAAAAGAATAAGAAAAGCCCGCGAAATGATTTACAGGGTCCGATGAACAGGATCGAGATCGGGAAGAAACAGGAGTTACGATAAGAGGGAATCGTAACTCCGGTTGGATTACAAAGAGGGAAATAGAGAGAGAGAGAGTAATGGCAAACCAAAAAAAAAAAAAAACAAATCTTAGCAGCGACTCTGTCAGAATTCCATATTTGGGGGTTCCATTTTCTCTGAAATTTCTCTTTTTTTTTTTTTTTTCTTTTTTCGATACTTTAAAAAAAAAATTAATTTTTGTTCATTTTGCTTTCGAGTTTAGCTGTTTAGGCCATTGACCTTAGAAACAACCCGACGTTTTAGGCAGCTTTTTCTCCCAAATTTAGCAACGTTTCTCCATTTTTCAAGAAATTATTAATACTCTCATAAATATAGATTAATCTTTTCAAAAAAAATCCTAATGAAACCAAAAATTAATCAAAAGTACGAATTCGGACTTGTCCAATCAAATGATTTTATCTGGTTCGTTGAAAAAAACAAATTTTGATATTTTCCACTGTTGGTTTGGTTAGTTAATTTGACAAATCAAATGACTGAAATATGTATTTGACTTTTCTTTACATGTTATAAAGATTTAAATTAAATTTAAAATTTCTTATTTTATTATATAATGAAAAAAAAAGAGAAGTATTTTCCGCAATACAAGCCACTTCTGGGTTGTTGATTATGGTCAGGAAAATAAAAGACCTTTAAGCGCAAAACCATGTCACCACCACCGCCTTCACACTTTTTCATCAACCTCCAACAAAGCCTTTTAAGACCAAATAAAATACTAGTGGTAAATTAACCCAAAAACATTTTTATCGTTAAAATTAGTTTTACATAATATATTTAAAAAGGTAAACTGAAGTTTGCAAATTGGCATGTTGACATGTTGTACGCGCAGCTTTTTACAACCTCACAGCTCGTGTTTTTTTTTTTGTCTGACAGTTTTAACCCCGCAAAATCCCTTCTTTTTCTGAATTTCCTAAAAATAAAAATAGAAATAACATGTCCGAAAACGAACTAAAACATAACATAACATGTGTTCGGTCCTAGACTCCTCCTAGTTAGCACAATAACACCACCTCTTGATACATATGATAATATATATATTTTTTTTTTGGTAGGGAGAGAAACATACATATAAACAACTTGGCCCATATTCCAGCGATTTCCCATCTCCCTTCATATCTCTCCAATTATACTAAAAAAAAAAAAAGTCATCATACTAATAAATTAGAGTATACTCAAAGAAAAATCAGAAAATACCCAAAATAACAAAAAAATAAAGGAGAAAAAGAAAGAGAGATGATGGAAAGAGAAAGAAACATGTTGGCCGCTGAATGGCGTCATAAGCCATTCTAGAATCATTGAAAATACATAAAAAAAATCGTCCAGTAATTACAAAAAAGCAAAGAGGGTATTAACGTAACTCACCAAGAAGACGAGAAAGTGGGGATGGTGGATGGAAGGAAGGAGAGATGATAAGAGATGGTAACGCGTCTCTATGAGGCCCATCCATATTCTCTCCCCCCCATTTCATCTCTCTCTCTCTTCCTCTTTCCTCCTTAATTCGCATCTGTGAACTCGCCGGGGGAAAGAGAGCTCAAGCAAAGCAAAGGAAAGAGATTTCAATAAAGACGACGATGGCGCAAAGAACAGAGAAGGAAGAGACAGAGTTCAAAGTACTCGAAACCTTGACGACGACGACAACACCAACAACAACGGCGGCGACGTTATGTACCAATAACTGCGGCGTTACAGCGAATCCAGCAACCAACAACATGTGTCAGAAATGTTTCAACGCTTCCCTCGTCTCCGCGACAACCGGTGTTGTCGTTGTTGATTCCGGTTCTTCGGTCTTGAAGAGATCGGCTAGATCCGTTAACCTAAGGTCTTCGCCAGCTAAAGTCGTGATTCGTCCACGAGAGATCGATCCCGTGAAAAGAGATCAACAGATCGTTAACAGATGTTCCGGTTGTCGGAAGAAAGTCGGGTTGACCGGATTCAGGTGTCGTTGCGGTGACCTTTTCTGCTCCGAACACCGTTACTCCGATCGTCATGATTGTAGCTACGACTACAAAACCGCCGGACGTGAAGCGATCGCTAGAGAAAACCCGGTTGTCAAGGCGGCCAAGATGGTCAAAGTTTGAATTTTTTTTTTTTTTTTTAATCTCAAAAACCGTTTGATTGATTTAAAAAAAAAAAAAAAACTTGTGGTGGCCGGTGGTTCAAAAAAGCTCCGATCTATTTAACGATGGGAAGAAGAAGAAGAAGAGATGCTCGGAGAGAGAGATACATCGATTTGATTGATTAGGTGGTGGCTTGTGTTGTAAAACGAAAGATCAGATAGAGAGAGATTCCTCCCCTCCCTCCTCTCCTCTGTTCAATCAAAATCTGAACCTCATTTTTTTTTCCTTTTTTATTTTATTTAATTTGCTTAATTATATTAGTAAATCATTATTATTATTATTATTATTATTATGTTTTACCGATTCATGAATTTGCTTTCTTTCGGATGTATGATCTTCTTCTTGATGATCATCCATCGAGAATTGTGTATTGTAGGAAAAAAACGATTCGGTAGAAACAAAAGGGGTGGTTTGGTCATTTTTAGCAACGTGTCTCTCTTGGTTACGTTTCGTGTGGTTTAGCTCTACTTATCAACAACGATTAGTCCATTATATGCGTCACAAAATCTGTAAAATTTCTAATTTTTATTTTTGTAAAGTAATTTATATAGAAATACTTTATGAAAAATAAATAGAAAAGATGGGCCCAATTTCCTCTCCTAATTAATGGGCCTTTATATTTATATAAGGGTGCCCCCTCTAACCCTCAAAACCTAAAAACACACCATCTTTTTTTTTTTCTTAAAGCAATGATGAATAGAGGTTGGCGACAGGGGATGATGATGCCGTCAGTGATGATGCCCCGTGATTTTTTGGCAGAGATGGAATATGCGGAGTCTTCGATGGATACGGCGATGGACGTCGATGATGAATACTACGAGTCTATGGATATGTTAAGCGACGGTGGAGGATTTTTATCCACCGATTGGGGGCTAACAGACTCCTACTTCTTTAACAAATTTGAGGATGATTTTGACGACTTCGATATCTATTGATTTGTATTGATTTGCTATATTCATACAACTCACAAACCCCAGATCTCTCTCTCTCTCTCTCTCGAGACAAAACTTTACTTGGCAACCAATAACGTGTTTGATTTGTATGGGTTATATCATCATCTTCTTCTTATGTGTTCCATTATTTTCTCTTTTTTATAGGTTAATATAATAAAAAGCATTACATATTTAAATCATAAATTCTACTTTTGTTTTTTTTAATAGTAGTACATAAACAAGAGGTTACGTATTTTCTCAAATATATTTTTGTACAATTGTTTTCAACGCACTCGAAAATATCTTGCGACTTTTAAAGAAAAAATGGCTACGTAGTACGTAACACCAACCAACCAATGCCGATGTAGAACGATTTTTTATTTTATTGTCAACTTAACAATCTTTAATTGCGATGCATTATTGTAGGATTTGTAAAGCTATAAACAACAAGTTACTGTGTATAAACAACAAAAATATTGTATACCTCTCAATTCTCATGCAACTATCAGTGTAGTCAGAATTCAGAACTGTTTCAGAGATGTAATATATGAGTGTCGACAACGTTTTAACGACGGTAAAGATTAAAAGGTTTACTAGTCCAAGTTTAGTGTTTTATGTTCAAAAGCTTTTTATAAGTTTTTGAACAAGTTTAAGACAGGGATTAAAATTTATGATTCATTGGGGTTTTACATATGAAAAATCATTCAAATAATGAAAGATGAACAATATTGTAAAGTGTGTGTAATAATCTCGTGAAATTTATTAATATCTTCGTAAATTTCGATATTTCCAACAAGTTTATACTATTTCCTAGCAGTACGAATTAATTATGAACCTTTTTTAGACCAACATTTTTTTTTGTAACGCGTGACAGTACAATTACTCGAACATATTTGACACTTTTTAGTAAATTGTATTAAGAAAAGAAGTCATTGGGACAAAATTAAATAACCAAAAATGTTGATATTTAGCAAATTACCCATTGATTACTACTATATAATTATGTAACCAGAAAAAAAAAAAAAAAAAAAAAAGAAGGAAAAAATCTCAAAGTTGGAGCACCTAATATTATAATTTTGGCCCAACCCAATTATGAAAAATATAAATGTTAGCAAATTAAATTGAAACGCAAAAGGTTCCCCGTTTATAATTAGTTCCGTCTGTCGAACCAAATCCCTTTCGATTAATAATCACGAATCGACTCGGCTCTCTGGATTTCTCCGACAGAAACCCAAACCCTAGCACCACCATCACCACCTTCAACCCCGGAGCTCTTAGATTATATCTGTTCTCGAATTGAATCGCTCGTAGGTTAGGGTTTTAGTGGTATTCTCAATCCGGTGGCAAAGTTTGGTTTTTTTCTTTCTTTCTGTTCTTAATATATAAATCTCTCGTAAGGGAAAATTTCAGAGGAGATGGGAAGCGCTGATCTAGTCGATGATCGGACCTTCAATGGTGATTTCAGTGATGGAGGAGTGGTTAAGTTGAAACAGATTGTCATGGATAAACTCAAGGAGTATATGGGCGATTACACGGATGACACTCTCGTGGTACGATTCTGATTCCAACTCTCTGTTCTTCCCTTAATTTGGAAATCGCTTTTTGGGTCTGTAATTTTACAACGATTGCTCTCCTTGTTTTTAGTTTAGCTGAATTGTGGTGGTGTTCTTCGTGTTCCTTGTAGCTAGAATTGTTGATTTTTTTGGAATGCTCTTACAATTCAAATAACATTGCTTGCAGGAATATGTGATAGTTTTGCTTAGAAATGGGAGAAGAAAAGAGGAAGCTAATAATGAATTGAAGATATTTCTTGGAGATGATAGCGATTCTTTTGTGGCCTGGTATTTTTTATATTTCTTACCCCTTGTGAATACAAAGTTTTATTGCTTTTTTGTATCTAGAAATTCATATTCACTTGGAGGATGTATGCAGGTTGTGGGATCATATCTCTGAAAGTGGTGATGAGTATTTTAATTCTCGTGTTGAGAAAACTACCGTAAAAGGCTCACTGATAAGCAGTCAGAATGAGGATAAAGCACTTGGGGTTATGGATTCTGAACCTGATAAGGGACGATCACGCCGTGGTAGACAATGGAAAAGCCAGCCAACTAATGTCTCTGAGATTCCTCCTCTTCTGAGTTCTGAAGTTCACAAAATTCATAACTATGAGAACAAAGATCACAAACACCGACATAATAAGAGGTCTCCATCTCCCGTGTCTCAGTCCCAAAGGAAAAAGTCTAGAACTGATGACTCGCGGAATGAACAGGTCTGTGTTTTGTACTTGTCATTTGAATATCAATCACTATCACGCAATACCTGGATTAGAAAAATGCTAAAATACTTTACTGGATGGGATTTCATATCGTATTGTGAAGACGTTCTCAGAGTAAAGTTTGGGGCAGAGGGCACTTTTGCGTTCTGATTTTTATGGGACTAACATGTCAGACATCATTAATTACTATTAACTTTGTGTCGTGGGGCTGCCTTGTTCCAGTATTTTAATGCATGTTCTGCGGTAAAGCTATTGTGCGGATACTGGTTATAGTTTTCTGATTTTGTTTTCTTTGACTTGTTTGATAGAGGGAAGCTAAACCTGATGTCTCTCGCCGGCTGCTTCAGTTTGCGGTGCGAGATGCTCTAGCTATGCCTAAGCCAGCAAATAGTTCGACTGAATCCTCATTAAAACGTCTTCGTTCAGTGGTGTCCACATCTACTCAAGAATCATCTGACCCCAACCCAGCTCGGAAAATTCGATCTGTTGCGAGGGTTGTGAATCCCAGTGCCTCTGTAATGAAAGCTGTTGCCGAAGCAGCCGAAGATGCCAAAAAACCAAAGCCTGGGAGAAGTGTCTTTGACAGAATTAGCCAGTCTACTTCTGAGACCCTGGACCGACATATGGTACTTGGTAAAGTTTCTCCTAAGAATGAAGAATGTAGGAATAGTAGCGATGATCCGGAAGCGGTACATCCTCAATACACGCACCGTCACAATGGAGTGTATGTTGAGAACATGCCAACTTTTGACACTGGCTTGCAGCCAAAATTTGCCTCTGATCGAGGCACACTCAGTTCAAGTGCTAATTTTCCTCACCCGAGTACTTTCCTTGGGAACAGAATTAACAATCCAAATAGTCTGCAGCATCGTTTAGTCGATGACCCTAAAAGAGCTAAAGGGATGCATTATCAAAATCACCTTACTGAAGGTGTAACCAGGCAAAAGACAGCAAGTTTTTCCGGCAATGTAGATACAGGGAATACAGTAAAGTTAGAGGGGCAGATGGAAGTACCAGATGTGGGTCTGCAAAGATATATGGACGAAGGCAGAATGGTTTCTAGTGAAACTGTCACACAATCAGCTACGCAGAGTGATACAATAGGGAATGGAAATGTAAGTTTCATGTTATAAATGCATGCTCTTACTAGCTTTTTCAATGACAGTCTTCTTCCAAAATTTGTTAGCCATGAAATGTAAAACATCTTGAAAGTTTCTTGCTAATATTTACCCGTCATGGCTATGTTGTAAGAGTGACAGCAACAGGAGTCCTAATACAAGCTGTCTTGTTGTTCTTTGACAGGTAAAACGTGCTGTCAGTGCGAAAGAAGATTCAACAACCAATAAATCTGTTCCTGGTTAGTTGTTAAATTATATTAGTCTTAAGCTTTTTGAAATTCATGGGAATGAAGTTTCTTTCTTTCCTTGGAAAATTCACTTCTTTCATTCCTGTTGATGTAATTCTAATGGATAAATTGATCTAAGATGATATGCTGGCATTTGCAGGGACATTATCCACGACCCGCCCGTTGGAAGATGCTAGCTCTCGGACAATCTTTGTCGCCAATGTAATAATTGTTTATGTTTATTTGCCCTTGCACTGGAACTGAGGCAAAACTTGTCAATTAGTGTATTGATTTGAATGTGATTGGTCGTAAAACAGGTTCATTTTGGTGCTACCAAGGATAGCCTTTCAAGGCATTTTAACAAGTGTGGTGAAGTGCTTAAAGCTATCATAGTTACAGATCCAGCAACAGGACAACCAAGTGGGTAAGTTGTCTGAATTCATGACCCCAATTATTATTGTCTTAATACGTCACAGTTCAGTCATGGGGAACCTTAGTTGATTGCCCTTTGCAGATCAGCGTATATCGAGTTCACACGCAAAGAAGCTGCAGAGAATGCGTTGTCTCTGGACGGTACCTCTTTCATGTCGCGGATTCTCAAGGTACAATTGTAAAACCCATGTTCAATTCTGTTTTACCATAGCCATTATCGTCTGTTATGATCTTGAGGGTTGGTTAGAATCTTAGATGGATGTAAGGACTCAGTTGTGTGTATGTATGATGGATGCAGATTGTGAAAGGAAGCAGTGGGCAACAGCAGGAGGCTGCATCAAGCATGACATGGTCTCGAGGTGGAAGGTTTGCAAGAGCACCCGCATACTTTAGAGGAGGTGGTGCAATAAGAGGCCGTTCTGTTGCGAGGGCTGGAGGCAGGAGTATGCAATGGAAGCGCGATTCAGCTGAGACTGGAAACAACAACGCTCTAGGTGTAGCTCCCAACAATGCTCGTAGTCTCACTTACGTCCGAACAGACTCAAAATCAGACGATTGAAAGACAAAAATAGAGCTTAGGTAAAAAAGAAGGAAGATGAGTTTCATCATCTGCCTTTCGGATATTATTTTCAAATTGGTTTTTTTCTTTTTGTCTCTAAAAAATACTCTAAAACTTTGTATCGACTTTTTTTTTTAATGCTTTTTTAAAAATCTTTGGATTAATATTGAAGAAGAACAAAGTATAGAAATTGTATTTCAATAGCTCTCAGCTCTCTCATGGTGATAACAAGAGGAACAGGTTTCCAAGACACAACCCAAGAACGCACAAGATCGAAACAAGACGAGCTCTAACGAACAACAAATTGAGATTCTTAGCAACCTGAAGTGACAAAGTAAGAATCTGCAACCTCCCCAACTCTTCCATCTTCTTGAAGAAGTACATTGGCTTCAACGATCGTCTCACCATCAACGCCATAGCAAACGGGAATCCAAACGCAATACAGCTCTGAATTGTCATTTCCTTCATCGGATCTGATTTAGTCGCATACAAAATCGTAGCTCCCACGACCAGCTGAGTTAAACCCAAAGCACCCATAGCTCCACTTAGACTGTACATGTTCTTCATCATCCCTTCCAACACTTGTCTCGTCTCATTTCCCAAAGCCGACAAATCTCGTTCCACCGTTGGCCCTTCGATCTCTTGGTGCTTCATCTCTTCGAACTTAGGCTGCTGCTCATCTGGCTTCGACTCCTCTGGCTTCTTCGGCTCAACATCTCCGCTTGGTGTCGAGAAATACCTCGGCGACCATGTTTCAGATCGAAGCTTGGTGTCGGTGTTGAAAGCAGAAAAGGATCTTAACAGACCTAACTCCCGAGTTACCGATCCGTGGATCAGATGGTGTCTGATGGGAGATGATGAGGATTGGAGTTGACGCCGAGTGACGTGGAGTGATTGAGAAGACAAAGGTTTAAGGAATTTGGAAACCAATCGACGAGAGATCATCATCGTCGTCGCGCGAATTCGATACAGATGAGAAGAAGCTCAACGTAATTTTAGGGTTTCTTATTGTGGCTCACTCTTTCAATTTTGGTGGCTCACTCTTTATAGCTTCTCTCTAATCCCATACTAGACTAGTCAACGGTTAAGATCAATTTTAACCGGATCATTTGGTTTATTCTGTCCCAAAATCAGACATTATGGTTTTGATTAATCTCGTATGTCTTAATTCATAGAACTCGATGTGCAACAAGTGGCTTACTCTAAAGTGAGTGAATATCGATATCACTTAATTGAGCAGTATAATCGGTTCCGACAAGTGCTGTCAATCCAAGACAACAAACACAATGTTCCCCTCAAAGTTTGGAGAAACACACTCTCTTCCTCATGCCTTAATTAAGAGAAACACAGATCAAACTTGCACTCTTATAAAGCTCACAACCAGAAGCTACAATTTTTAATTTAAAAGCTCATTAATCAAAGCCACAATCATGTCTTCTTCACTTATTCTCTTCTTCTTCTTTGTTTCAACATTCCTCTACACTACATCAAATTCATTCAACATCACTAACATTTTAGACGAGCACGATGATTTCTCCACTTTCAACAAACTTCTCTCCGAAACTCAACTCGCTTCTACCATCAACAGCCGTCAAACCATTACCGTCCTTGTGGTTTCCAACGGCGCACTCTCTTCCCTCTCAGGCCAACCAACCAACCTCATCAAGAAGATCCTCAGCCTCCACATCATTTTAGATTATTACGACGAGAAGAAGCTCAAGAATCTGAGCAAGAAGTCAGTACTCCTCACCACTCTTTTCCAATCAAGCGGCCAAGCTAGAGGCCAACAAGGGTTCTTGAACGCAACAGTTACGAAAGACGGAGACGTGTTATTTGGATCTGCCGTTCCCGGGCCTGATATGAACGCTGAGCTGCTAGACTCTGTAGCGTCACTACCATTTAACATCTCGGTGCTTCATATTAGTAGTGCTATAATGATTAATGTTAGAGCTGATAATGCACCGGTATCATCTCCACCACGCCCTGCACAATCACCTAATGATGATGATTATGATTATGATGAGCCACCACCGAGGGCAGCTGCTCCGAGGGCCGCTGCTCCGAGGGCCGCTTCTCCGAGGGCCGCTGCTGATGGGCCTTCCAAAAGCGCAGACTCAGCCAACGGAGTTTCAAGGATCGATTCTCTGCCTGCGTTGGCCTTTACGCTGTTGATGTCATCCATTTGGTGGTTCATGGCTTGAAGACGATGAGAAACAGAGTGCAAGGACTAAACAGATTAGTTCAGGTATTGGAAGGAAAGCCAAAAAATATATAAAACAGACTCAGCTCGGGTGACAGCAAAAAACAAGAACACTAAAAGACCAAGCGTGACAGCAAAAAAAACAAGAACACTGAATTAAAAGACCAAGCGTGACAAGCTTTTGGGGAGAATAAATTGATACAATAAAGATGTGGGAAAATTGTAAGACTCAATAATTCTTGGATATCAATGTTAGTTAATCAATGGTGCCTCGTTGTTTGGTTGCATTACATGAAATAGATGACACAAAGAAAGGGAGAAACATTGTGTAGTTCTGAAGAAACTAGTTTATCGATCTTTATTAATTTTAGCTATGAAAGGCAAAAAGCATCCCAAGAACAGGAAGCACATTCATATCCATGTCTCTCCCCATACCCTAACAACGAAACTTAACAAGTCTTTAAGACAAGGAAACAAAACTCAGGGACTATACATGTAGACTGGCTTGAAGAAAGCTTTGATTAAAAGCAAAAAAAAAAAAAAAAACTTTGAAAAAGCAGTAAAATTGTTCCTTTCTTGAGTCAGTGGTGAAGCCCGTTTCCGTTGCTGTACACATTGCCGTTCTGGTGAACTTTCCCCATTGCAGTTCCATTCGCTATTCCATTTATCGAAACTTTGTTCACCTTGCCACCTGTTTGCAAAATTGATTCTAGACACCCAGACGCTGCTGCGATAAGACCTGTTGAATCAAAGTGTTTCTTAGTAAGCCACAAACACCATCAACACAGAACCTTACAGATGTGCTCAAAAAGCTATTGAACTATATATAACCTAGAATTTACCTAGAAACAATGCAGAAGGTTTTCCAGGTCTGGACTTAAACTCAGGATGGAACTGAGCACCCACAAAGTATGGATGGCTTGGTAGTTCTACAATCTGCACACCAAGCCAGTAGAACAATGAAGCACAACATCACGAAAGCATTCATATATTGTTCAAGCTCAAACTGAGTCACACATTCAACAAGTTTTCCATGAGCATATTACCTCCATACGACACCCAGTCTCATCTTTCCCAACGAAAGAGAGGCCAGCCTTCTCAATTTCTGATATCATATCTGGATTTACCTGCCAAAAAAATTCATATATTTCACTTTCAATATCTAACGAGAAATCTTTAAAGAAAAGAACATATAAAATACAAGAAGCTGAAATGTTACCTCATATCTGTGCCGGTGTCTCTCATCAACAAACTTTGCATTACCGTACCTGAATGAAGAAGAAGTTATATAGGTTTTGGAAATGAATACAATGAGAGATCATGTGCTACTGTATCTTTAATGAGTTCTGTGCTTACAGCTTTGCAGACTTGCAATCAGCAACCTGGAAGTAAGTCCTCCTTGACCCTAAGCGCATTGTGCCCCCCATATGAGTTGTGGATCCCTAAAAAGAGATTGAGCAAGTATAAGGAGATACTCGATACATGGAACACATGTAATCAATCAAATGACAGAGTCAGTTGGTCAAGTACCTCTGGCATAAATATCACGCAAGGGCTTGAAGTTTCTGGTTCAAACTCTGTGCTGTTTGCATCATGAAAACCAAGAATGGAGCGGGCAAATTCAACAACAGCCAGCTGCATTCCCAGGCATATGCCAAGGAAAGGCACTTGATTTTCACGGGCGTACTTTGTAGCAAGTATCTTCCCTTGCACTCCTCTATCACCAAACCCTCCTGGTACTAGGATACCATCAGCACCCTGCAACAAGCAAAATTTTGAGTCGAAGATATTTACCGAATTGGTATGCGAGGCTCCATTAAAATTGACCTACCTTCAAAAGATCCCATGCAGCTTTATGGACATCTGGCGTCTGCAACAGTAAGTCATACAAAAGCTCATGAGACTATATACCTTTGCCGTACCCTGAGACTGAGAGAACGAAAGCAAGACTAACCTCCTGTGCAGTTATCTCTTCAAGGTCACTGGCTGCAACCCACTCTATGACAAGCTTTTTGTGACATGCAACAGAAGCATGCAAAAGGGCCTACAGTGAAAAGGACGCGAGACGGAAGCCATTTTTAAAAATCCTCAATATTAGACACGGTTTTAAGGAAATGAAGTGTATGCATAACAATTTTTCGTTTGTTTAAGAACACACAGATCCAATTACCTTCAACACGGAAAGATATGAATCAGTAAGGCCAGTGTACTTCCCAACCATAGCTATTCTCACCTGAAGAGAAGACCATTGAGAATGAACAATGGTTCGAATTATATAGACACGCTCGTACTCAAAAAAATATTTAGAAAAAGGTGACTAACAGGAACGTGCAGTGTGTCATAAATTTTAGTTCTCGCAGTCCATTCTGCCAAGTCAGGCTTTACAGCATTACTGCAGAAGAAGCAAATGTCAGACAAGAGAAAAGTCAACACAGACAAGCTATAGTGGAGCCTAGAGAAAACATCCATTGACCGGAGGGAACAAAGGATGGATCTCAGGTTTAGTAAATTCACGCTTTTTATTTAGAACTGAGTATGTGCTTGCTGGGGCAGGAAAATTAAATTTACACATACAGACTAAAAAAAAAAAGAGATTGTTCAGAGACAAACCTAAGAAGGTTCAACTCTTTTAAGATCGCTTCATGAGCCTTTTGATCCTATTTTAGAGAAGTTAACACCAAAAGAATGATAAGAAAAACAAATCCAGCATGGGAACAAGCTCATTTGCTTTCGTAAGTATAGTAAGAAACTATTCACGAGAAATGTGCTTACCCTTAACATCAGCGGAACATGCCAAATGTTTGGAACATCATAGAGCGTTACAATATTCACTTCCTAAGAAACCATAGAAAAGCAGAGAGAAAATTTATACGGACAGCGGTCTTTTGAAGAGAGATCTGACCTCCCTGATCTACGAAGAGCAAATGAAAACCAGAAATTGGACAATATATACCGGCACATGGCAAAATTGAGATAGTTTTGTCTTGACATTTTCTTCAAGTGCCTGTTACAAAACAAGAACTGATAGGTTAAAAATCAAAATCCATAGCTAACATCAACGCTTAAAGCACATGAATATATTAGAGCTCCGATTACCTTCGTGCTGCGGCATGCTAGGATATTTGGTGTCAAACCAAGGCTCCTGAGTCCTCGCACACTATGCTGGGTTGGCTTAGTCTTCTGCAATACAGATGTTCATACGTAGTTGTTAGAAACTAATAAAATAGAACCTCCATGGATAATATCAATTATATAGGCAATTACCTGTTCACCAACAACACTGAGAACAGGCACAAGGCTGACATGAACCAAGCAGAAATTACCAGGTCCTAAGAACAAAAGACAGATGCAGTGACGGAGCTGATAATCAAATTACTGAAACTTCAAAACTTAATATAAAATAGGGCACCACTCACCAACTTTATACGAGAATTGACCAAGGGCCTCAATAAAGGGCATAGATTCAATATCACCTATACAAAACATAAATTAATAAAAGCCACTCTTCTAAGCAATTGTCAGTAAAAGTAATATAAGCCAACAACAAACAGTACCTATAGTCCCGCCTAATTCGATGACACAGACATCAGGAGGACCTTCCTTCCCATCAACAGGAACATTAGCAACACGCTCAATCCAATCTTGAATTGCATCAGTAATATGAGGAACCACCTTAAAAGAAAAATAAAAGCTTTGTTCAAAACACACAATCAAATGAGAGAACGAGAGGAAGTCAAGTAAAGAGCAAAAGAACATAATGAAATGAACCTGTACAGTTCTTCCTAGGTAGTCCCCCTTCCTTTCCTTGTCAATGACTGACTGCAAAAATGAGGGCAGAGAAATTTGTAACCTTTGTTTTAACAAGAGATAACTACTGAGGTAGATATACCTGGTAAATCTTTCCAGTTGTTATATTGTTGTCACGGGTCAATGTACTGTCTAAAAACCGTTCATAGTTTCCAAGGTCAAGGTCCACCTGAAAAGGGGTAACAGGGCTATCAGTTTGAGGGGGTATTAATTGAGATAATAAAAAAAAATCCAGGACATAATCAACAATATGACATACCTCACCACCATCATCCAATACAAATACCTCTCCATGCTCAAACGGAGACATTGTTCCAGCATCAGTGTTAAGATAAGGATCTGCATATAATAAGAAGAAAATGTAACTGTTGAAAAAAAAGGATCGCATAGCTACAAAGGATATACTCAAATTGGCTAAACAATACAAGTCGTTACACAACAAAAGGTGTCTTTTTTCGCCAGATTCTTGGTCGGAGAAGAATAATAAAACAGCGTGTTACATGCAATCAAAAGTGGTGAAAACAAATTGCAAGAATCTAACCAATTTTGATGGAAGTAACACGAAGACCACATGCTTGAAGGAGAAGTCCAATGCTACTAGCAGTGACACCTTTGCCAAGACCACTCACCACTCCTCCTGTCACCAAAACGTACTTCATATTCGTTTTGTCTCTGCTTCTTCACCTGAATCATCGAAGAACACGGTAAAGCAAAGATGAGTCTTTGAAACAAGATATCTCTTGCCAACAAAGAGAAGATTATTGGGTATGAGTCGAAAACAGTTAACGAATTCTACCTTTGCTCCAACAAAATTTGGCCTTTCAGGATTTTTTTTTCTCAAGGCGGCGGCTAAGCTTATAACCTGCGAGTGCGAGACCCTCCCTCACTCTTATTTAAACCCAAAACGAAACCAATTAAATAAATTTAATATTATTATTTGTAGGATATCTCAACATCAACAATATTTATTTATTTATTTTTGTGTGTTACACATCAACAAAAATAGGGTTTGATTGAGTAACAATAATATAAAGAGACTGAAACTGTACATTTGATATTTCAATACGGTCAATTTTTATTTTACTGTTATTCACTTTACTCTTTTGTTCCTTCACAGAATCTTGAGATTAAAATTAAAAATTTATTAGGGTTCTGAGACGACAGACACTCGTGTTTGTTTTGTGGAAGGTTTTGCATAATTTTGGTAAGATAGGCCCAAAAAAGAGCGTTTTGGATAGTGTGCACTGTGCACACACATATTTTTTTACCCTCCACAATTTAAAATGATCCAAATTAAAAAAAAAAAAAGAGTTGAAAAGAAAGAGAAGGGAAAGGTATCAAACTTTTGAGTCTTCCTTCCTCCTTTTGACACACCTTCATGATTTGTCGTTATGTCATTAATAGAGGTGTTCACATGTTTCATCAAAAGAACAAAAACTTGTGCAGTCAAAGGAGTCCGTCCTTGTATTCCTCTCCTTTGCCTCTGTTTCATGTCCTCTTCTTCAACTTACAAGAACAAAATTTAGGACCCCACCTTTTTTGATTTAGCAGTTAGCACCGACGTGTTTCTTGCTGAAGAAGCATGTTACATGCACTGGCTGGCTCTCTGTCAAACTGTCACATCTTGTTGATACGTATTGATTCATCTTACTGGGGAGAGATTGGTTGGAGTTTACTGATAATTGCCATCAACAAAAATCACAAGGGAAACGGCATTTACCAAGGGGACCAAATCAACGGAGGATCAATCTGATTAAAGTATTGAATAATTGAGAAAACAGTAGTGGAACACCTTTGCCTTTATTAGCTCAACTAAGCAAAATAATAAGATGGGAATTTTTTACTCACTAAATGAATACTCGCTCAAGCTTTTCTTTTCGTTTTAGGATGATATGGAGAACCCAGGGAGGGGGGAGAAGCATTTTGAAACGAAACAGATAAAGAACATACAAAGTAAACTAAGATTACAACACAATCAGCCTGAACACATTATCATCTTATCTTACACAAAGCTGGGATACTCATTGAGTAGTGTCTGTTGTTGCTCCAGCAGCATCAGCTTCTGAAGTGGTCTTAGCCATCACCTCACCTGGAGGAGGATGGTCAAACTTGCATGTTGCCCCGTACTTGCAAGTCCCTGTCTTCATGTAATAAGGGCAATTAAGCGCACCCTGCAACAGTTTTTTTATTCTATGGCATTAGCACACAAACTCATAACATGCACGCTTCTAATGATACCACTTTGTACTTGTATGTACCTCTCTTCTGGGATACCCTGCAAGGCTCAGCTTTACATTCGGTTGTTGAGAAGCTTGTTTGGTCGTTGCACTTAACCTATCTGCTGGGTGATGGAACCTGCATCTCTCTCCAAACTTGCACTCCCCTGTCTTCATGTAGTACTGTAATATTGGAGAACAAGACTTTTTGGTAAGTCCAAGTAGAACCACAGCTCAACAATCTCAAGAAGAAACAAGAATACCCACGTCACATTCTGATTGTCCAGGTCTTTGGGGATAAGTTGCTGAAAGCGCTCCAAGCTGCAACAAGCTCAACTTTGTAAACCTCTAGCAACTTAGGGAGGAGCTTCTGAAAATTTCCTACAACATGAATATAAGGCATTTACCGTGGGTTGAGACAAAGTTTGATAGAGGGAGGTAGCTGGTGTAACCATCCCAAGGTTTAAATTCGCAGCGTTCGACGAAAGTAGAGAATAGTTTATCCCAGCAGCCTGGGGGATGAATGCTGTGCACAAAATCAAAACATCGCACATCACAAGAATTAAGAGATGAAAGTGATACGTTAAAGCTTCTAAGAACGACAAATATCGATATGATCACAAACCAGTCCTCTCAGGGTGATTGTAGCGACAAGTGGCGCCATACTTGCAGCTGATTGTGGAAACGGGAAACCAGTTAGAACATTAGTGTCACAGTTTTATTAGCAAGGTTGTAACCAACGAACTAGTATTTACAACAGATATTCACCTTCCAGTTTTGAGATAGAATGGACAGTCCGCTTCACCCTGCAAAAGCTACAGTCTAATTAGTGAAACTTCATTCTCAGATCTCAGAACAGGTCAGCATATAATGCTAACAAACCATCTTCATCAGTTCTAAGTATAAGACACTAAAAAAGTTCACCAATCGTGCCTATAAGATAATAGATCAGTCTAAGGCAAAATGATGATGGTTTCATTACCGGTCTAACAGGTAGTCCTTTCGAGTTGTGATACAAAGCTGGGGTAAATGTGACATGCGGATTGTTTGTGGCATCAGGATCACTGGTTGGCACCTCACTGTTACCATTATCTTGACTAGATGATGGTAGCTGGATATCCTTTGGATGATGGAACTTGCATGTTAAACCAAATTTACATTTTCCAGTCTTCATGTAAAACTGATGCATAAACGAAACATTGCTAAATTACTAATCAAAATCAGTCTCATCTGTTAGGGAATTTACAAAAATAGGATAGGTATTAATGAGTCTATTATATGTATATCTTACTGTGCACATAGGTTCAGAAGGCCTCTCAGGCAATACATCTTGATTCTCAACAATAACCTGAAATATATAAGAACATAATGCTTTTATGTGCATGCACAATCCAAGAAAAAACTAAACCAGCACATATTACAAGCACTAGATTTTATGTGCAAAATGGAAAAGTCACTTACTGCAGCCTCAGCTCTCGGATGATTAAACTTGCACCTTGAAGCATATTTGCAGCGTTGTGTTTTTATATAGTACTGGATAGCAGTGGATAGAAAAAATAATCAGATCCTCAGGCAAAACAGAAATAATATAGCTCGAAAAGTTTTCACGAACAGCTTACAGGACAATCTGGTTCTCCTGGTCTCTCAGGGTACTCTTCATTTGGAACAACTGGTGCCTGAATGAAAAAGATATTCATAAGCAAAAACAATCATATCATTTATATCATGGAATGCCTAGACATTAAGTATGTTGTCTCTTCCAATTCAAGGAATGATCTGACAAAGGGAAGAGCAAGGATGACAAACATGGTCGCAGAAGCTCAAGTGTTGAATCACAATAAAGATACCATGTGTCATGTCTATACTTTTATAATAATGTAGAAAATCTATGACCTCCGAGACCAAGCAAAAACAATATCTATATAGTTAAAAAGTCATTAGGCACAAACTCCCGCAGTATAAAACATATAAGTAGATACCACAATATAGAAAAACGTTATCATAATAATGTAAATATCGTATGAGGGCATAAGAAATACTTAGATAGTAGTAAACGATCACCTCTTTCCAATCTGGGATTCCGCCCTCAGGAACCCAAATAGGATGATCAAACTTGCAGCTATCTCCAAATTTACATGTTCTTGTTTGCATATAGTGGGTACAATCCTTCTCCCCTGCCCTCTGTGGATATACAGGCAAATGGCTCGTACTCTCCAACTTAGGGCGCTTGGTAAAATAGTCTGTAGTATACCAAGCTTCGGTTTGACCAATTGTATTATGGGCACCCAACAGAGTCGGATAGTAGAGCGCTAGATTACATAATAAACAATAATATACAACGAAATGAGAAGATATGTACTGAGTATAAGTATACTTTGAAAATAAATTTGGGGTAATAAATGTAGCAGATACTTACAGCAGAAACCAAAATATAGCATCACTAGTATCTTAAGTTAAACGTCCGGTAAGAAATTATGGTTTACACACAATCATTTCTTAAAGTCTATTGGAAACCATAGAGTTACAACAAAACAGAATCATCAATTAATACTGCATAATCACTAAGGTGTTCAACTCAAAACATTGAGGTCAAGTTTAAAAACAAATGTCTTCAGGCACTTCTAAAGCAACAAAGACTTAAACGAAGAACACTACAATAAGCTTTATAGTTTATATATAGATGTAAATCGATCTGAATACTTGCATCTCCTTAGAGAGATGATTCTAACTTAAATGTCCAAACACAAAACAAAGTAGCTAGCCAAACCAATGCAACCTCAATTCTAGCTAACGAGAAAGCACAAATGAGTATAGCCCAACAATAAATGTGCTTGTGCAAATGTAAACTAAGATCTCTCCTAGAAAAAAATCAAGCTAGAGAGTAGAGACCATCATTAAAGCTGTGTTTTTTATGCTGCAATTGAAGAGACCTGAAGTCTAAAGTCTCCGCTATGACCAGGACTAGAATCACGATGAGCAGAGAAAAGAGAAAGCTAAAGTCTTTAAATTTCCAAATTATACGGAATACTTTTTCCCAAGCAATAAATAAGAAAATGATGCAGATCTCAGAATAGTAAGGAAAAGAGCATAGTACCTTCAGAGGTGCGTTTGACACCAGGAGGAAGAGGCTCGACGGCGGAAGCAGCACCTGGAACCTCGACACCAGGCGGCCAAGAAGAAGCTTCCTGATGCTGAAGCAGTTGCGGATACGCCAAATGCGATGCCGTCGTGTTAGGCAGATGGTGATACATAGCGGAAGACGATGCAAGAGTCCCTGAATTGTAGTTGCTCAAAGCTTCGGATCCGTCACGAGCTAAGAAACGAAACGTGGTATCTGGATAATAATGGTCAGCAGCGGAGGAAGAACCGTAGAGAGAGGAAAGAGCAGTAATTGGCGGTTGCGGCGGAGGAGCTGGAGATACGGCAGAGGCAGCAGCAGCGTGGGAAGGTTGATGAAGAGCGTAGCTATACATTTGACGATGTGCCATTCGATTGGAAGAAAAAAAAGAGAAACCCTAAAGGAAAGCTTTGTACTTTTTGGTGTCAAACTCTATTGTGTGTGTTGTGTTTGTGACTTTGTGGGGTTTCTCTACTTTTTATTGTTCCAAGTCTAAGCAAACGAACGCTAAAACAACCAACGAAAAACAGAACAATTCTCTCAGATCTATCAAAACTGATTTTGACATTACCACTGATTCTGTTTAATTGCAATTTCAACATTATTAAATTCTCTCTTTCTTTCTTATCACAATACAAAAAATATAGTTTATAAAGTTTGGAGCTTTTTTTTTTACATAAGGGAATAAACACTGAAGGTAACTAAGAAACCGAAGAAAGCCCCTGCTATGACTTCAACTTCAGTGTGTCCTATTGATTCTTTCAATGGTGGAACAACTTCCTCACTGATCTCGTCTGCTTGTAAAACCTTGTTAGATTTGTTGCCCTTTAAACTCATCACTTCACTTCTACTAGCATTTGCTGTTAGTTTGTTCAACACTTTCGCATGTTTTCCAACTTCTCTCCTCACCCCCTGTGATGGTACCAATCAAATGAGATATGTGAGACATTAATTCATATCCTACAAGCAACAACTGAAGCAGCCAAGATCTATAGATACAAGAGGTGTACTGAGACTTCAAGAAAAAAGCTAGCCTCAGCATTTTCTCTATAGATCATCCTAGCTACTTGTTTAATGGAAGTTGGACTTTTGGGCGAAAAGGGGAAAATTACCTGGGCATCATACATGATAAGGCCAGCATAAACCACAGTCAGACCAAAAATGGAATCAGCAAAACCCCTGAAACCAAACCATAGGAAGTTGCATAAAGTGAATAAATTTGGGGGAATTGAAAAAAGAAAGGTTCAAGCTAAGCACCTTTCAAAAGCAATTGCAGTTGCTGCAGCAACAACAGACTGATTTCTCAGGAATCAGGTCACAATGTCAGAGAAGTAGAGAAACAAGATCATAAGAGGAGAAGAGGAAGAAAGAGCAGAGCTTACAGATGAATGTGTTGAAGGGAAACCTCCAGCTTGAAAGACACTTCTAAAGTCCAATTTTTTCCCATACAAAACTACAGAAGTGAAGGGCTTAGAGAGCTGCCCAATCGCAGCGGAAGTCCCAGCAGCTATGAGTACCTTCACACCGGTGAAATAAAAAAAAAGCCTAAGTAACGATGACACTCCCAAGAGAAAGAAAAAAGGAATGAAAGAATAAAAAAGGTGAAACCTTGTTGTGGATGACCTCAGCGATATCTTGGAATCCAACATTGACAACGCAGGAGGTGAGACGAGGTGGCTTTTTTCGGCAGCTTGCAGGATTGAATCTGGAGTTGGAGAAAGGGAAATAGAGATCACTGGCGGCGGCGTTATGAGATACAAAACAGTGCTTCAACATCTCTGCCCAGTGTAAAGAAAGGAACTTGAGAGTTATTTTGTACGGATGACGATAAGAAAGGGGCAGCGAGAAATTGGGAACCAATGGCTCTGTTATGTCGACAAGAGTGTTGTCTCTTGGGACATTTTGACTCAAAGAAGCTTTTTCTAGATTTTTTACAATGACAAATGTTATCTTACAAATAAAATATGCTTTTAGTAAAAGCCATTAATCATTTGTCTCTTAAACCAAGTCATTTGTTCTTGTTTATAAATCACAATTTGTATTGGTCAAAAATTAAGAATATGAACAAAAAAACAGATAGAACTTTTTCAGCTTGTGAAGTTTTTAGTCTAAAAGTACTCGAAATCTATATATGCCGTATCATCGGTTGGACCAGCAGCACAGGCAACCAGAGGCTCAGGCTTCATTGAGCTACCGTGATCACCAACTCCATGGTTCTTGGCCTTCCCTTTAGAGGCAGTGTATGGTCCCAAGTCAACAGGGTCAGGAATGTGAGGAGGGGAAGCACTGCGCACCAGAGCCCAATTCACTCCTTCAAAGAATGGGTGTTGCTTTATCTCTGTGGCTCCCCGCGTATAAGCAATCCTTCTGTGAGGATCCTTCACTAGAAGTCCACGGATGAGATCACGTGCCGCTGAGCTCACATGCGGGCTATCCGGGAACTTCAGTGGCTGACCCACCACATTGTGCAGCGTGGCTCTGTTTCCCTGCCCCTTGAACGGTGTGGTCCCATGGAGAAGCTCATAGAGGAAGATCCCAAATGTCCACCAGTCTACAGCACTGCCATGTCCTTCGCCACGTATGATTTCTGGAGCAAGGTACTCGTGCGTGCCCACAAAGGACATTGACCGCACATCTGTTGGCTCTGCCATGAGCTCTGGCATAGAGAGGCCACCAAGGCCAGAGTCAGATTTGGCTTTACGGGTTTTCTTGGAAGGGAGGAGACGGGGAAGAAAGGCGGATGGATGCATGCAGCCATTGACGGCAAACTCCTCGTTGAGGATAGCACCTCCCCCGCTGCAGACTGAGGAGGACTTAACGAGGGTTGGATTAAAGGTGCAACGGAGGGAAAGGTCGAAGTCAGAGAGCATTATGTGGCCTTCATCTCGAACAAGGATGTTCTCTGGCTTTAAGTCTCTGTACACAATCCCCAGCATGTGTAGATATTCCAAAGCCAATAGCACTTCAGACGCGTAGAACCTGTCAACAAACTCATCAGAAAAGATAATACGTAAGATCCAACGCCAAATATATTGAATGTTTTTACTAACCTCGCGGCCTCTTCTGTGAAACGCCTGCTGGGCTGCTTCTGTCTGAGAGAATGGAGATTTCCGCCGCTGCAGAACTCCATGACCAGACAGTAGAATTTCTCGGTCTCAAAGTAAGAATAAAGTGTCGGTAAGAAAGGATGATCAAGCAAAGATAGGATTTCTCTTTCGGTCTGAGCCCTCAGCAACTTGTTTCTGCTAGCCAAGGAGGCCTTATCCATCACCTTCATCGCAAAAACTGCATTTGTCCCTCGCAGGTCCGCAAGATAAACGCTGCCTATGTCACCATACCCTAGACGTTTCAGAAGCCTGAAATTGTCAAGACCTATTTGAGGACCTCTTGAAGCGACTGAGTTAATGGCATCCCATCTGACGTCCCCTCCCGTGTGAGGCTTGAAAGGTTGTGCTGATGGACCCACTGAGTTATCACCATAGGTATAGTCGGCATTATTTCTAGGGGCTCTCTTGTTATCTGGGGACTTAGTCCTAGGGTGGTGATGATTTCTGCCGCTTGGGGATTGTATCTCAGGGGTGGTTAAAGGAACAATCTTCTTGGGATCATAATGAAGATTTTTAAGAGGATTCTTCCGCATAGGTAAGCTATCACCATCACTCGAATAGGTGTTATGCTTTAAATCACCCTCGTTGTTGGCCGCTCTTGTTGCAGTGGGAGGAGGTTCATGAAACTTTGCTGGCTGATGTTTGACAAGAGGATCCATCTTCTTGGGATCGAAATGAGGGTTCCTGGGAACATTGTCTCCTAGTTTAAGTGAAAATGGAGAGAGGTTTGCACGAGGCGACTTAGGTTTTATGTTTGGGTCAATCTCCTTGGAGCCGACATTAGCTGTGTTCTTCTTGGAAGCTAAGTCCATTTTCAGAACGTCTCCAGGTTGATGATGGTTCTTCGGTTATAATAAAGTAGCTCACCTACGAACATCATCAAAGACATCACCTTAAAGGTGCGTTGTTGCTATGTAACATAAAGAAAACAACAACAACAAAAATGCGTGGGAAACACCCGTTTTACCTGAGATGATCACGCTTCCTTGCTGGTATAAAAAAGACAAGCTGAGGAGAATCAAACCATGTCAAACCGAAGAAACTGCCACCAGAAAGCAAGGAACAACACACATACAAAAAGAAAGAGAGATTGTAATGCGTCAGAGAAACGAAAAAGGTGAGAAAATCTTGAGACAGGTTACAAAAAATCAAGAATAATGCGGACCAGGTTTAGAGATAAGAGTATGTAGTTCCCATAATGCAAATAACAAACTCTAAAACAAAACAAGAAAAACAGATAATATGTTCCAAGATTCGAAATCCAGAAATGAAGAAAGAGGGACTTGAAATGTCCTGTCTTTGTAAACGTATAAAAATCCCCTTAATAGTATCTCAACCTGGAAAAGCAGAGAGAGAGAACATTTTCAAAGGAGGAGACAAGAGGAGATGCAAAAGAGATGGAGAGAGGGAAACTTTCTTAGCCTCTCATCCCTCTTACGCATACATTGCCGTTTATTCCTCTCTCTCTCTCTCTCTTTCTCTCTCCCTAATTCCAATTTTTTTCCTTTTGTCTAAATTAACCATTTTTACCTAATTTGGTTCATCGACAGAAGACATATGTCAACAAATGCAGACAGACAGTGCTAACAAGAGCTTAGTTATAGTAATAGCTAACCTGTTCTCTCCTCTTCTTCTGACCAACGGAGAAGAAAGTGATATTTCCAATTGAATTGTTCTTGACGACGTCCAAGTTAGTGGGTTCGAACCGTTAGCAAAGTTTTTTCGAAAATGAAGCATGACTACGGGATACCAAGTCAAAGGAGTTGCAAAGTATTTGTCTTTCCTCTCCGATTCCATCGCCGACGAACAACAGCAGTGACCCAGAAACACGGGAGACCGACCGGCCAATTTTACAAGGAAACTCGAATTTGGTTATTTACGATTCATGGGCTTATTTATGAAAGCCCATTTCAACTAGATTTATCATAAGCCCGTACAAAACTTAGGCCCATCTTAATATACACTTTGCTCCTCTTTCTAAGAAAAATACTTTTTTCTTTCTTTTTCTTTTAGAGTAAAATTATAATCTTATTATTTAATAACTTCATTTCAAATGCAAAAGTTCTCTTTTTCTGAATTCTGTGAGTTTGTGTTTGTTCATTTGTTGTATATGTCAAAGAGATGAATACAAACAGAAATCAATTATGAGATAAATACAAAAACCAATTATAAGATAGATGATCCGTAAATTAAGCAATGGCGGGGCATATGGATGATGTCATGATAACATTACACACCATCTCCCCTCCTTTCCTTGTACCATACGTATATGTATACACCATTTACTTAACGAAGGTGCAAGTATAAATACGGTCATTCTTTTTTTGACGTGTGTTTGTACACATACGTGTATAAACCTACAATGCAGTATTATTTAAGTTAGTCTAGCAAAGTATATACAATAATCAAGTAATTTCATGTCAAAAGAATGGTACTGATGATTCTTTTGTTTTTTCTTCTTTTAAGATCTAGCTGTAAAAACTGGTTTTGTATAACTTTTATCTACCACAAGATTCAATAAGAGATGAAAACGAAACTTATATAGTAATAGGTATAAGCGGTTACAAAATGATTGACTGCATAACAACTACTCGCAAACCTGATTCAGCTTGTTTAAGAATAAGTTTGCAATGGCCCATCCGTCCAAATTAAACCACTCTTTTTTCTTCTATACTTTAGTGTGGACCGATCCGTGATTGGCGGATCAAATCATATTGGATACAGACCGCAACGGTTTGGCCCATTGCTACATCGCTAGGGGTGAGTTGTTTGACATACGTGGGGTCCCAACTCCCAACAAATCGTTGGCAACAATGAGGCCGTTTGGTGATATCACAGATTGTTTACTTGCTAGTCTTTTAGTTTAACCAACCAATATCAATAGTAGAGAGTACATCCTATAAGATCAAAGACTTGAAATAAAAGAACACCTTTCTTTATTGATTTAGAAAACTTCTCAAAAACTAAACCTCTCAAGTCATAAGGAACACCTCTCCTTTGACCTCTCTATTTATAATGAATTAGACAACTCCTAATTCTAATAGGATTACAACACAAAGCCTTATCTAGATAGAACTCCTCTCTATTTAAATCTTGTTTGTGTATCCTTATCTCTTATCTCCCTAAGCAACTTCTTAATGAGATAACTTCTAACACAAGTTGGAATTATCCAACATTCTCCCCCTTAATTCCAACACGAACTCTGGGAAGCTTGATCTCTTCAACTCCAAGTAAACTTCTCATTTCTTTGAATTTAAACCGTCCTAGAGGCTTTGTAAGTATGTCGGCCTTCTGTTCTTCTCCTGGCACATGATCAACTTCAATTTGATCATTCTCTACACATTCTCGAATAAAATGATACTTGGCCAGCATGTGTTTTGTTTTTCCATGAAAGACTGGATTCTTGGTTAGAGCTATAGCTGACTCATTATCAATTCTAAGTAGGATCTTCTCTCCTCTCATGCTTAGTATCTCACCCAACAACTCTTTAAGCCATATTGCTTGTTTGGCAGCCTCCGTAGCAGCCATGAACTCTGCTTCGCACGATGATAAGGCAACAGTTGGCTGTTTCAGTGTCGTCCATGTGATAGGCGATGAACCATAGTAAAAGACATGACCCGTGGTGCTCCTTCCATCGTCAATGTCAATATTGTGACTACTATCACTATACCCTGTAACCTTCCTTGATCCATCCCTTTTAAAGAACAGTCCATAGCTCATAGTTCCTTTCAAGTACCTTAGCACATGCTTGACTGCTTGCCCATGTGACACTCTCGGACTCTGCATATAACGACTGAGCACTCCAACTGCAAAAGACAAGTCCGGTCTTGTGTGAAGAAGATATCGTAAACATCCTATGGTTCTTCTGTACCTAGTTGCATCAATCTCTGTTTCCTTCTCTGCTTTCGACAAACTCAGTCCCGGCTCCATCGGTTCATGAGTCGAATTGCAGGAACCCATCCCTGCATCAATAAGAATCCCTTGAGCGTATGCTTCTTGTTTGATTCTTATTCCATCCTCTCCTTGGAAAACCTCTATGCCAAGATAATAAGTAAGTTTTCCCAAATCTGACATTTCAAACCTCCTTGACATGTCTTCCTTAAAACGTTTGATGATACTGAGAGACGTCCCTGTTACAAACAGATCATCAACGTAGATAGCCACAATCAAAAACTCCTTCTCCTCTTTCTTGCGATAAACTGTTGGTTCTTTTACACACTTCATGAAACTCATTTCTTTAAGAACTTGATCTAGCTTCAGATTCCAGGCTCTTGGGGCTTGACGAAGTCCATACAAAGCTTTATGAAGCTTATAGACTCGATCCTCTTCTCCCTTTTTCTCAAACCCTTCAGGTTGAGTAACATAGACCAACTCCTTTAGCTCACCATTGAGAAAAGCCGTCTTCACATCTAAATGGTGAATCTCCCAACCTCTTGTTGCTGCAAGTGCTATCAGTAGTCGTATAGTCTCGAGTCTTGCCACCGGAGCAAAGACCTCATCGAAATCAATACCTTGTTGCTGTACGTATCCTTTTGCAACTAGCCTTGCTTTATACTTATTTACTGAACCATCAGCCTTCCTCTTGAGTTTGTAAACCCACCTAACTCCTATAGGCTTGACACCAACTGGTTTATCAACAAGCTCCCAAGTTTTATTCTTAATAATCGAATCTAGTTCAGCTCTCATAGCATCAACCCATTCTTTTATCTCTCCAGCTTCTAGATAATTTTCTGGTTCTCCATCGATTGTTAAGAATAACCTGCAACTCTCTGCTTCTGCAAACAAAACATAGTCATTGAGATGACGTGGTTTTGTTACCACACGACCAGACCGTGTTACCAAGGGTTGCACTGCGACTTGTTGTTCTTGAGCTTGGTTTTCGACAATCTCTTCACCCTCGTAGTCTTCTCCTTCTACTTGATCACCATGAATTTCATTTTCTTGGTCTGCAACTTCTTGGTCGTTACCTTGTTCATTAACGTGTCCACCACCATTTTCGACAGTAGCTTCTTGGAACAGCTTGAACATACCAGGTTCACCATTATCTGACTTGTTTCTCGTAGATGACCAATCCCAAGTCCTGCTTTCATCAAAAATCACATCTCTGCTGACAACCACTCTCCCAGCAATAGGATCGTAGAGTCTATAGGCCTTAGAACCTGGTTCTGTTCCAAGATTAATCATTTTCCTCGATCTATCATCCAGTTTCTTCAATTGTGGTCCATTGACCTTTGCGTATGCGACACAACCGAACACTCTCAAGTGTTCTATGTTCGGTTTCTTGGACATGAAACACTCATAAGGAGTCTGACCATTCAGTGCTTTTGTAGGCACTCGGTTAATGAGGTAAGTCGAGTGGCGCACAGCTTCTCCCCACATATCATTTGGAATCAACATCCCTTTCATCAAACTTCTTGTCATCTCCATTAGAGTGCGGTTCCTTCTCTCTACCACACCGTTCTGTTGTGGCGTATACGGCGCTGTTAGGTGTCTAGCTACACCATTTTCCTGACAAAAACGATTGAACTCTCCTGAGGTAAACTCTCCTCCTCTATCGGTTCTGAAAGTTTTGATGGCTAAACCACTCTGTTTCTCGACAAACTCCTTGAATCGTTTAAAACAATCAAACGTTTCACTCTTTTCCCTAAGCAACATTGTCCACATATACCTAGAGAAGTCGTCAATTAAGACAAAAACGTAGCGGTTGTTAGCCGGTGTTGAAGGTGAAATTGGACCACACAAGTCTCCATGTACCAGCTCCAAAGGCTGTGATGCACGAAAACTTGCTTTTCCCGGAAACGATCCTCTTGTCTGCTTCCCAGCTAAGCAGACCTCACACATGCCCTGCTCGTGTATAATGCTTGGCATTCCTTCAACCATATCTTTCTGTACCATGTTCTTCATAACATTGAAACTGACATGTCCTAATCGAGCATGCCAGCGTGTAGCTTCATCACTGTCGACCTGCAGACACATTGGCAGACTGATCTCCATTGGAGTCTTGTATAAGCGATTTGGTGATCTGATAACTCTTACAAGCAGCTTTCCACATGGGTCTAGAAGTGTTAGAAAATTCTTCTTCATGTTCACCTCACACCCTCCTTCTGTTGCTTGTCCTAAACTTAATATGTTGTGTTTGAGATCAGGTATATAATAAATCTCTTTGAGTGCTCGTATTTCTCCTGTTTTGCAAACAAAGTTAATGGTTCCTTTCCCAATAATGTCAACATATGAGCCATCACCAAACCTCACTTTCCCCTTAATCCTTTCGTCCAAACTGCAAAAGAATTCTCTGTTTCCTGACATGTGATTACTTGCTCCATTATCTAGATACCAAACACTTGCATTGCCTTTGTTGATATCGTAGTTCTCCGGAGTCACCTTGTCTTCGTTGAGGAAAACAACTTCGTGCATATAGAGTCCATCTGCTTCTTGTGTCTCATTCAGGTTTGACTCTTGATTATGATTTTGTATCGGCTTGTTGGTGCAAGTTGTCGCATAGTGTCCAGGTTTGTCGCATCTCCAACAGATTACCTTGGATAAATCCTTCTTTTGTTGCTTTTGATTCTCTTCGTGGTTTCTCCTTGGTTTTGGCTGTTAAATCTCCCTCGACCCTGCCTCTACCGAAACCACCTCCGAGTTACTTCTACCGTAGCTTCCTCTACCATAGCTACCTCTTCCTCTGGATCCTCCTCTAAAACCGCCATATCCACCACGATTATTAGAGGTATTAGTGAACATCAACTTCCCTTGATCTTCGACTGGACTTACTTCACCAATTCGCTCCTCATATGCTTTTAGTCTTCCCACAATATCCACAAACGTTGTGGTGTTTAAATCAAGAACTTGCTCTAGAGAGGCGACCATATGGATAAACTTTGCTCTAGGCAATCCGGTGAGAAACTTCTTTACAAGTTTCGGTTCTTCGATGGTTTCTCCCAAAGAAGCTGACTGTGATGCAATCCCGAGATCTTTCCCGCAAAGTCATCTACCGAATCTGATTCACTCATCTTCAAACGTTCTAGTTCTGCTAACAAGGTTTGAAGTCTTGCCTCTTTAACACGCTCCGCTCCTTGGTGACGTGATCGGATGGCTCCCCAAAGTGTTTTAGCTGAATCTTGCTCTCCTATTTGCAAGATAAGTGACTCTGGAACAGACTGAAACAGTGCAGTCGCAATGTCATTCTTCTTTTCATCTGTGGATCCAGGTTCTATAACGTCCCATACCTCGCTGACTCGAAGTATGATCTTCATCCTCATCGACCAAACCGTGTAATTGGTTGGTGTGAGTAACGGGCACTGGATCGATGGAGCTCCCAGATCTTTTGTTCGTAGCGATGGATTTGTTTCAGCCGCCATGCTCTGTTGTAGCTTTTTCAACCGGTTTGATCAGAGAACACAACTTAGGCTCTGATACCAAATATAAGATCAAAGACTTGAAATAAAAGAACACCTTTCTTTATTGATTTAGAAAACTTCTCAAAAACTAAACCTCTCAAGTCACAAGGAACACCTCTCCTTTGACCTCTCTATTTATAATGAATTAGACAACTCCTAATTCTAATAGGATTACAACACAAAGCCTTATCTAGATAGAACTCCTCTCTATTTAAATCTTGTTTGTGTATCCTTATCTCTTATCTCCCTAAGCAACTTCTTAATGAGATAACTTCTAACACAAGTTGGAATTATCCAACACATCCACACCAACGACGACGATATTAATTACCCTCTTCTATGATCCTAATAACAAAATGAATATATTTTCTTTAATTTTTAGAAAGAAAAATTCAATTTGGTTTAAATAGCATATCTGTCTTCATGTTTTCTTTGCCTGGCCTATTCGTTTTCACGTTTATCATACAAATGGTTATAAATGACTAGCGCACAAAATAAATATCGTCATGTGGCTACTTGCTTGTAATTATTATGGTACAAGTCGTTTTTTTTTTCTATACTTGCGGCAGAGAATCAATCAACACCGGCCTTTCATGCCTTTATCCTTTTATCATCATCTTCTCAATACAATTACTTGTTCTTCTCACAATAAAATTAAAAAAAAAAACAGTTTCAAATGTTAGCTATTATGTATTCATTTTAATTTGTTGTCTATATACATGTCTATGCTTGGTTGAATATATAATTCACTGAATCGGCAAAAGCCTTGTAACTTGTTAGTGTTACCAACATTTTATTTTATTCAAATCACCGAAAAGACCCGTGATTAAACCAAATAAATAGTCAATACACCTCCCTGTATTATTCAACACTGTCGACTTCTTATGACAGATGAAAAAAAAAAAAAATAATAGTAGAACGCCGTCATGCAGTAATCTACGCTACTGAGCTACATAAGAACATATTGAATCACAATGCAGAAATTCGTAATTTGCTATGTAAATATATATATAGCTTTTTCTTCTTTGTATGTGCAATTGATATATATTAATGAATTAAGGAGATAATGGAAGTAGCATTGTAAGGCGTCCATGAAGTCTCCTTAGGGTTGTTATAATATTTTTTTTTCTTTTGTCGTCACCTTAAGATTGTTTTTTAATCGTATAACATTATTGTGTGCAAAGTGCAAACTGGCAGTTTGAATTAATCTCCCTTTCATCATCCACTGTCTTTGTCGTTCGTTTCATATTTCTCGAGCAGTTAGGATTTTCTACTATCTATAGTTCTATGACTTTTAATTAGTTTATAATCTTAAATTAAAAGGTTCGGTGATACTAACTATATATTACACCTAGGAATAAAATAACAAACCATTTTACCATAATAACATTTCACTGTTTGTTCAATTTGTATATACACAGTATCAAGCGGTGACACTGCGAATATACGATAGTATTTGATTTTAAACTGTTTATACTTTTTTTGAGATGAGGCCAGCGTAGCTTGGATTGGAGTTTAACGCAACACAGTGTGCACGCAGCTCTTTCGATTCGGATATACTCCAATATATAATAATACTACACATTATGTCATGTTTCGTGTCTCTCTATCTCCTCCATAATACAGTTTTTTTAGTTTTAAATTTGAACCGGCGAATATAAATTTAAGAAATTCTTATAAGAATCCAACTGTGCAAAAGACAGCCAATGAGAATATGACAGCTATACATCTTTACTCTCGCCCCATGGTGACTTTGACTCTCTTCGGCCTCTCCCTCTCTTGTCCTCGCGTACAAATTCATCCATACATATATTATATACCTACCCTCTCTCAATCATATGAAAACGTATTTTGTGTTCTTTTTTATCTTGTTATAAAATAATTTATGATGTAAGAGTTTCATCACCCTTCTTGAATACGTTTGCATACCTTCGGTTTCTTCCTAGTGGTCTCAATTAAGTAAAAAAATATAACCGACTTCATTTGTTGGAATTTGGATCATGCAAACTCTAATTTTGTTACTGCTTATTAGATGCATTCATCTTATTAATTACTAAAACAATCCTAAGAATGGACATTGTGTAATGAAAATTTATGTTTCGAATTGTACCAAATGTTATTAGAGGAGAATCCAACATAGTAAACATTAATTGTCAAAAAAAAAATTAAGTGAGAAACTCAATAATTTGAGAATAGATCTCACAATATCTGTCATTGTTGACCATTTTAGCTACATTTCAAAAGGTTTACTTTTGTTTTCTTGTTGAATGAACTAATTAAAAAGACCACGAAGAAAAAAAATTGTGAATCTATGTTCTCTAAACATGTACGTGTTGAATATCTAATAGACTACTCCATTTTATTCTTTTTGAATAGGATTTAGATTTAAAAAAAAAACAAATTTAAGAAGTGTTTTGGTTTTAATACTGTTCTGTCTTAGGCGTTTATGAACATATCACCATAAAGCTTGTACGTGGGAAATACAAACGTGGACATGTCCCGTTTCGTCTTTAAGTAAACACTAATTTTGTCCTCAATGGTTACTAGTATTTAAAGCCTTTAAGCTGTTTCAAGGGGTGTTATTAGATTGTAATTTATAAATTTTTTTAAAGATTTCAACAAAATTATCAAAAATAAAAAAAAAGTTATTATTAAATTCTAATTTATAAAGAAATTTAAAAACTTCATCAAAATTTAAAGTGAATAATTGAAAGATTTTTAAGGATAATCATGAACCAATAACATAATAATTGAATTTATTAACAATCCTAAATTTTTTATTTTAATTAAATAACACAAAACTTTTAATAATTTTATAAAAGTCTGAATCTAATAATCTAGATTTGATAATATTTTAAATAATATTTTACAAATCACAAACTAATAATACTAAATTCTAGCAAAATTAAATAAAATCTTATCTAATAACAACTATTGTACATTACATTTAAAGTGTTTAAAATTCTATTCAAATCCAAACCAATAACTCCTCTTAAATTCATTAACAATATTAAATTCTTTTGTTTTAATTAAATAATACAAAACTAATGACTTTGTAAATGCTTAAATCTAATAAACCAGATTTGTATTTTTAATAACTCTTAATAAAAATCTTATCTAATAACCAGAGATTCTAAATTACATTTTACAGTATTTAGAAATCTATTCAAATTCCAAACAAATACCTATAACTCCCTTTATAGTAACTGATAATTATAAAATAGTAAATGAAAAAGGAAGAGAGAGAGAGAGAGAAGCGTTTCATCAATGTATATAAATACTCTGTTTTGGAAACAGAACCCAAAAGGGGCAAAAACAAGAAGACGAAACGAAAAAAAAATATGCAGAGAAACAAGAAGAACCTAGTGCTCTCCTGTCTCATCACCACGACGATGCTCCTCCTAATCGCCGCCGCAGATTCCACTAAAGACACGTCGGTGCGGTTCGAATTAGCGCACCGAGACACTCTCTGGCCTAATCCTCTCAACCGCATTGAGGACAGTATCGGCGCCGACCATAAGCGTCATAGTTTAATATCTCAGAAGCCTAAGTACAAAGGAGGAGTTAAAATGCCTCTGGGATCAGGGATTGATTACAGAACGGCTCAGTACTTCACGGAGATTAAGGTCGGTACTCCTGCCAAGAAGTTCAGAGTGGTGGTTGATACAGGGAGCGAGCTTACTTGGGTGAATTGTAGGTACCGTGGGAGAGGCAAAGGTAGAGCTGAGAGCCGTAGAGTGTTTAGAGCTGAAGAATCTAAGAGTTTTAAAACAGTTGGATGCTTTACTCAGACTTGTAAAGTTGATTTGATGAATCTTTTCTCACTTTCTACTTGTCCCACTCCTTCAACTCCTTGCTCCTACGATTACAGGTAACACACTTTTTTCTCAATTTCGTAATGGTGTTTATTGCATTATTTAAATACAGAGTCAAATGTGACTAGGTTAGGTTTGATTATTGAAATTTTGTAGTGATGGTGATGGTGGAATTTACAGAACATTTTAATGGAGGAACAAAACAATAACTGTTTAAGGAATTGTTTGTGTTTCAGACAAGATATTTTAGAGAGAAAAAGTTTGGTGGTCAATCAATGAGAGAGAAGAGGGGAACATAGACCTCTCTCTCTCTCTCTCTCTCTCTCTCTCTCTTTATCTCTTGTCACTACATCATTGTCTCTTCTCATCAGCATATGTAGATTTAGAGAACTCTTGGGGTGGCATAGATTAGATGCAAGTGTATGTAAGGGAGGGTGAAATTAAATGTGAGTTGAGCTACAATTCAGCACAACACATAAATGTCACTTATTGTGACTTGTGAGTTAGGTTTGACGTTTGTGCATACATAAATTTTCAAACCTCTGTTATGACAGTTAACCTAATGCAAAAATTGTTAATCTTAGTTTCTGCATTTTGTATTTAACATTAAATTGATGGGTTTGGGAATAGATATGCGGATGGGTCAGCGGCACAAGGTGTATTTGCAAAAGAGACAATCACAGTTGATCTAACCAGTGGTCGTAAGGCTAGACTCCACGATCTCCTCATCGGTTGCAGTAGCTCCGTTAGTGGACAGAGCTTTAGCGGAGCTGATGGGATTCTTGGTTTAGCCTTTAGTGATTTCTCATTCACTTCAACAGCCACTAGTCTCTTCGGTGCCAAATTCTCTTACTGCCTCGTTGATCATCTCTCACACAAAAACGTCACCAATTATCTCATCTTTGGCTCTTCCTCCTCTGCCACCAAAAACGCCCCCGGACGAACCACCCCGCTTGATCTTACTGTCATTCCACCCTTCTACGCGATCAACGTCATAGGAATCTCCCTCGGAGACGACATGCTCAATATCCCCGCGCAAGTATGGGACGCAACAAAAGGTGGTGGGACTATCTTGGACTCAGGAACTAGCCTCACGTTATTGTCAGAAGCCGCGTATAAACCGGTGGTTACAGGGCTTGCACGTTACCTTGTTGAGTTGAAAAGAGTCAAACCAGAAGGAGTACCGATTGAATATTGTTTTAGTTCCAAGCCCGGGTTCAACGAGAGCAAGCTACCGCAACTGACGTTTCATATGAAGGGTGGTGCACGTTTTGAGCCGCATCGTAAAAGCTACCTAGTAGATGCTGCGCCTGGAGTCAAGTGTTTAGGGTTTATGGCTGCGGGAACGCCGGCGATTAATGTGGTTGGGAATATAATGCAGCAGAATTATTTGTGGGAGTTTGATCTTAAGGCCTCAACTTTGTCTTTTGCTCCCTCTTCTTGCACTTAGCTCTGTCTTGGCCATCTCTTGTGTCTATTACAATACTATTATACTTTGATTAATTGGAATATATATTGTTTTGTTAGTGATTGAAATAAAAACATGTTTGTTGTAAAAAAATTGCAATACTTGTTTTTTTTTTTTTTTTTGTCAAACAGCTTCCATTAAAACTAAAAACCTCATAAGAGGTGAGTTCATACATCAAGGTACACAATAACAAGATACAAGGTAAACAAGGAAAGATAAGGGTAAGAGCTTCATGAGTTTTCCAATTTTACCAAGCTTAGCAATAGTTGAAAAATCTGTTGGGGCCAAGGCGGATTCGTCTTTGAAGCTGAGCTTCACGAGATCCTTGACCAGCGAGTGGTCACAAGTGGCTCTAGCGGATAACGCAGTCGAGCTTGAAGAAAGGTGCTCCATGGAAGGAACATTTAAGGGGCTTCTCGCCAACTTTAGAGAGTTCAAGAGAATAAGGACAAAGTCCTTCCAGCTTTTAGGATCAAACCTCTTGATTCTAGAGGCAGCTGCAATCGGGATTCTTGTGTGATGGGTATCAAATGGGTCCTCCCTCACATGAAGCTCATGGCCATGGAGGTTAAGGAATTCCACACAAAGCATGTAGCCGGTTAGGTCCTGAGGTATGAAATCAAACCCAAGCTTGCGATCTAGTGGCGTTATGTGATCAAAGGGGCCAATGTGGATAAGTAACAGATGCAACCAAACTGGTGGTACATGTTCAGATTTAGCATTACACATAGCATACTTCCAAGGAACATTAACCAACCGGCCTCGACAAACAAATATATCAAGCAATTCCAAAGACATCACAGTTCTGCTACCGAGGAGCGGAGGAGACCTCGACAAATTGCAATACTTGTTAACTATACACTTTTGTTCATCTTGTAAATCATTTAGATCAGATTTCATCATCCTTTACAAAATTCGTCATCATTGGGCCTTTAGAAGATAAGGCACACTTATACCGTTACAAGGGCTGTACATAGAGCAGATTAAATGGGTTTAATTGTAATAAATATTGGGCTCATAAGCCCATTCCTAATAAGTTTTATTATACTCTGACAAGACAAGGCTGTTCTCTGACAATAGGAATCTTATGCATCGTTGTACTATCTCATGCGCCTTCAAACTTCAAAGAGCATAGTTATATTTTTTTCTTTTTCTCTTTTCATTTTTCCACTCTGTCCCTTATAGAGAAGAACATTAGTAACGCTTGTAGAGTACTCCGTTTTGTACCAAAAGTAACCCATCCTTGCTTAAAGATCACATCATCATCTTCAACACACACACAAATTAAAACATACTAAAACGCAAATATAGATTGAGTAAACAGAGAGTGAAGGAGCGTTGTTGTTGACTTGTTGGAACTTGTGAAATGAATAAAACTATAAAAGAGTGGGAATATAGATTGTAGAAAATAAGTTAAATTTGGGGGATGGGGGGAAACACATAGTCACATACCCAATGACCAATCCCATCATGGCATCCACTAAAATGATCCAATCATTATTGGTGACAGAGAAGCATCACATGCTGCATCATCATGACATTTGCTTCTACGAGAATCAATCACTACTTACTCTTCTTTCAATAGTACAAATGTAAATAAAATATCATAGACCATCGAATGATGATACTAAAACGTATGGGAACCAAGAAGATGCTCAAATTTTTCCATCCGGTCGTTTAGGCGGCCAAAATCGTCTGGCAAGTTAATTTTTGGTCTACAAAATTGATCAGTGGAAAAGTCAAATGGCTTTTGGTCTTAGATGTTCGATTAATTATGTTTTAATCCTTTTCACCAATATCCTGAAAAGTTATGTATACAATTTTACACCAATTAAACATATAAAGATACAATAAAGAAACTACCGATCGATTTTTGCTTAATCTCAGTTCAATTTGCTAGGCGTTAGACAATTCTCGAACGTCTAATATTGATGTTATAGAACTTTTGAACAATAGATAAATCCAGTGAAAATCAATTACTATTTCAATTTGTCACACCACACATACATAAAAAAAGCCTTATACATGTGATTTAAAAAAAACCTCACACAACAGAAAAATAATCAAACCAGGCTTATCTTACATAGCCAAATTTAAAAAGAAAAAGAAACCCGCAATATCTTTTTTCCTACACCTATATTTTGCACTCGAAAGTTAAATAAAAACAACACTTCCAATTAAACTAACATGTAAATAATTAGGGGCTGTTTGCGAGGACAGCGCAAGGATTGTGGCGACAGCAAGTGAGCAAATGGTCGTTAGTAAGACCAGCGGCTTGCATGAATGAGTGAACCACAGTTGGACCAACAAACCGGAAGCCTCTACGAACCATGTCTTTGCTGATGCTCTCAGACTTCGAGGTCTTGACCGGAATCTTGTGACCAATCTTGTAGTTAGTGGAGATAGGCTTGTGATTTACAAACCCCCAAAGGTATTTCCCTAGTGACCCAAACGCTTTCTTGATCTCTACGATCTTTGTAGCGTTCTCCACAACACCTCTCACTTTGCTCATCTCTATTTTGTATTCGATGCTTATTGCATTCATCTCTTTCTCGGTGAGTTTGGCAACCGCTTCCGCCTCAAACTCCATAAACGCCTTCCTGTAGTCATGGCGTTTTCTTAAGGTTGAAGTCCAGTCGGAGCCTACTTGTGCCCCGCTGAGGGTCAGCAGTTCGAATAACATCCTGAAATAAAGAAATAAAGATATTTAATTTACTATTTGACGAGAATTAAATGAAATATATCAATTAGCCTTTTATATATATGGAAAGAAGTGTTATGTACGCACTTGTCATCATGAACTGGAACTCCCCATTCTTCATCATGGTAGGCCACGTAAATAGGATCTGAAGATAACCAAAAGAATCTGTTAAAAACTATATGTATAATATATATTAAGATGAACCTATATTAAGGTTAAACCAAAAAGACTTTCAAAAGTATAATACTCCTATATGACTCATGAGCTAATTCATACATTATTACCAATTGATTTATAAGTAATTGATTTTGAATTGCAACTTAGTAAAATTAGACGTTGAAGAGAGAACACAAAAAAAAAAATAGTAACAAAGAGATAAATGGATTTATACCAGAAGTGGGGGTGAGGAAGCTGCACCTCTGAGGATGAGGGTTAGGGTTAGGGTTAAGAAGAGGGACGACTTTGGAAGAAGTGAAATTAATGGTTGATTTGGATCTGCCGTAATGAGCAATCTTTAGTTTCCTTAGGGCTTGTTGTGCAGCCACTTGCTCCCTCCTCACGGCGGCTATACTTCCAGGAGCCTCCGTTATGAGCCAGGAAGAATAGCTCTCTCCTTCCTTAAAACTCTTTGATTTCTTGCGCTCTAAGATTCCTCTCGTTTTGGCTGCACCATTATTGCTCATCACACTGTCTCTCTTGAGGGACTCAGATCGGTCCATTAGACGATTGCAATTACTTGGCGGCAACATTCCTCTTTTGGTCAAACTGATTGCCTCCGTATTGCTCATATTCTCTTAAATAAATTCTTAAGATATAATGGTGATGGATGATGGAAGCTGTATAATTAGTAAAGAGGAAGAGAGAGAATGGTTGAGAGATAACGATCGATGGTGATGAAGTAGAGAAGAGAAGTGATTGTGTACGTATATATAATTGTGAGAGGCAGAGAGAGTTGAAAAGTAGTGATGTGTAAGGGTATTATGTAAACATTCTTACAAAGTGACCATATTATTCTAACACTAAAACCGTGTGGATATTATTGGATTAGTTCAACAAGTAATAACAAAAAAGAGAGAGAGAAGGAATATAGAAAAGAGAAGAGAGGCAGAGCATGTGCAGGATTTGATGCAAAGATGCCACCAAATCATCCCATGTGACCTTTTTAAGTCTTCCCCTAACTATTTGTGTTTACTTTTCTTTTGGTACTTCCATATTCTTTCTTGTATTATTTTAGGCTGCTTTCCTATATTATATATCTTCTGATATTTTAAATTTGAGGTTGTTTGTCCTATATTTTTGTAATTTTTGTCACACACACATCTTAAATCATATTTACAAAAGCAGTTTAATTTACAACTTACAATAAAAACAATATTAGTCATCAACAACTATTAATTAAAGTGTTTTTGTTTTGTTCAATTGTATGCCACCGCATCTAATTCTAACTTCCTCGCATCTTTTGCTTTTGTCATACATAATTTTTTCTATTCATGCACAATTCGTGTTTTTCTTTTTATGGAATGCAATTTTTAGAGAAATTGGGATAAAATTTCAAAAAGGACCAAAACCTAAGTAATCAAAGTGTTTACGATGAAGAAGATAAGGTAAGAGACAGACCATGTGGTTCCACTTATCCTCTCTATCCATTATTACCAATACTTAGTTAATACATATCCTTTATTCTCGATCTACTGTGCCTCGGTGTCGTCTCCGTGTTGCTCGTCAATCATTTCAATATACATGAGATTATTATGTTTGCGTCATCCGTTTTGTTTCATTTCAATCAATATTTTCTAACGCGGATCGGAACGTAATAATTGGATTGCCGTTTTGTGATTAATATAACCGACAGTTTCAACACCTGTTCATATATTCATGTACAAAGTGTAAGTCCGCAATTTAATCAGAAGAATGTAGTAAGTAGCAGGTGAGAGACCATGTGACAATGTAACATGTTTCCTCTTTTGCCGTTGCTCTTCCCACGAAGTTTCATTAAAAACTTGCATTATTATTTCCGTACCAATCAACGGAAGGAATATCGCCGTATAGTCTCGTCGTCAATCATAGGCAAACGACGCAAGACCATTATTGATTGAATTTATTGGGCCTTTATTGGGCTAACTTTGTTTATTGGTATGAATCTCTAACGCTATATTTTTCAACATACTTAGCCCACTTGATGCGGCGCAAGTATAAAACGATGATACTAAAGCCAAAAAAGCCCTTAACTAAATTACGTGAAAACTACTCTTACATTAATGAGGGGAAAAATGATACACTGATTTAGAAAAATTCTCAGCTTTTCAAAACTAGTGAAAAGGAGAAAGTGGCAATATAATGATTCATATACTTATATATATATATACACTTGAGAAAATGAAAAATATTGTAGAGTAATTAAGCTAAAAGGTCCAGCCAAGATCATCCAAGGGATTGAAATCGATAGACATTGCAGAGGAGAAAATGGAAGCAAAATCAGGATCAAAAGCAGAAGAAGAAGGAGTACTAAACAAAACATCCATGTTGAGATCATCATCATCATCAACTCCTACTACTGACTTATCACCCGGCAACATCGGAGCTTCGTGGTGGATCGCCATTTCATCAACATTTGACCAGTTAGGAATCATATTCTCATCATCTAAAAGACTTGACATGGTATCGTTGATAGGGATCATGTTTTGAGAAGGGATTCTAGTCCGGACAGGAGATTTAAGTCTGTTTGGTTTAGTGGTAGTGGGAGGATTGATGTTTGTGATTGAAAAAGCAGTGGTTGTTTGATCAAGATCAGTAGGGTTCTTCATGATGGACGTCGTCTTTTTTGACTTGGAAATATTATTATTAGAAGAAGAGGAAGAAGAAGATCTTTTATGTGAAGGCATAAGATTATGCGTAGAAGGGTCTAAGCCTTGAGAAAGAAGTTTCTTCTTAATGCATGAGTTCCAGAAGTTCTTGACTTCATTATCAGTGCGTCCAGGTAAGTGCTTAGCAATCTGAGCCCATTTGTTACCAAGAATACGATGGACATCGATTATGATTTGCTCTTCCTCTTCGTTAAACGAACCTCTCTTCAGATCAGGCCTCAGATAGTTTATCCACCTTAATCTACAACTCTTCCCACATCTTTGCAACCCTATTTAATTACACACATATATACATATTGTTAGCAAAAAGTATATATAAAAAGAACATAGCCACATAGGCTCACTCATTGCTAATTAGTTTTGAATTTCTCACAAATATATGAACAAAAAATAGTAAAAAGAGTTGGAGAGAAGACACAAAACCGGCTAGCTTTGGAACGGAACTCCAACTAGGATGCCCATGAGTGGTGATATAACGAAGAAGCTTCTCGTCTTCCTCTGGAGACCAGAGCCCTCTTTTCACTTTGTGTTTCCCGCAGCATCGATGTCCCATATCATCTCTTTTCATTTCCCATTTCTCTCTCATCTTCGTAATTTTATATATACAGAGTCTCTTGGTGTTTATAAACCAGCAGGTTCATTATTTAATTAATTAACCCACAACACTAATTTCTTCCTTGGGATAAATTAATCTATATGATTAACCAAACTTGTGTTGCTTCTCTTTTTTTCTGTGTCTTCAAACGGAAGACTGATTAGAGACAATGGTTGTTCACGTCACTTTCCTTAACAAAATCATCTATGTATCTAGTTAACTTGTGATTCTCGTTATTGCCATACATTTGCATGCTTGCTTCCTGTAATTATCAGTTTAGTTTAATGCAATGGTTTTAATGATCTTATATAGTATGCTTTAACGGACACTCATTAAATTGTTGTCTACTGGACTTCAAAATACTTCGGAACATTGGTAAGAAAATAGTACTAGAATAAAACACAAGTTATTGTCATGGGGATCATGATATTACGTTATTTTGGATGAATGACTCGTTCGGTTTCAGACCTTTCACGCTTCTTTGTAAACAATATATAAATACGCATAAATGCTATATAGAAAAATAAAATAAAAAGGATCACTTATACGAGCGTTGCCCCTTCACTTCATTAACCTATATAACATGTGTATGGGTTAAATGCAGTACTAGAGTCGTCATCTAGATGATAGTATGTTGATATAATCGAGGAAGCAAGCAACACCAACTTTTGTAGTGAGTTTGGATATTATGTGAATCAGAAATAATATTACTACCCCGTACATACGTTTCATTTACTAACAAATTAGTTAAAATTAGAGGTAAAGTAGGGATCACGAATGCATAAAAATTCCGACCTAATCTCAACAACTAGAAACTTGAATCATTCCATAAACCTTCCGAATAACATTTTCCGCTTAAGTAAGCCACGTACGCGTCAAGCTTAGTGTAGATATAGTTCTACGACGCAACGTTTATTTGAACCCGTCAAGTTAAACGTAAGAATAAACTAATTAATGGGTGGGGAGAAAGCGGTTAATTAACATAATAATTTTAGAGCCGTCGCTGTTAATTACCGAATAATGTAAAAAATCTTTGTCTAGATGAAGCTACAAATATTTTAACTAGACACTTGTTTTTGGTTTTCCATTAATATAACGTAGTCCTCTCTTTCAGTCCTTTTTTCTTCTTATAAAATATTTGCTTTATTGATAAACCCTAACCATGGGTAAACTGATGGAATAGACCACTAGGTAATCTTTATATATTATCTAAAAAAATCTAAAACTATAGAAAAAAGAGGCAATAGTTGGGTCATTCTGGTATTAATTTGACATCATGAAGTCAGAATGATGCAACACAATTCATTTTTCTAAATCTTACAATAATTGGGTAATCATGATTCATGAGTTACTTTCCAAGACACGTATGTGATTTAGCAATTGTAGGAGTAGTAGCAAACAAGCTCTTCTTATCTTTCTTGGTTCAAGATATATTATTTACGACCAAATGTTTAGTTTAATTTACATTTATCAACGTGACAAACCTTACAATACACTCTACAGACTGGATTTTTTGTTTAATAACGATTTTGGGGAGTTTATATTCTGTCAGCTATAATTATATTGATATAAAAAAAAAAAAACAATCAGCTTAAAAAGGAGATATACAAAAATTCTTTGGACGGGAAAGATATTTACATGCATTAACCTTTTTTGTTGTTAGAAAAAAAGGTGAGAAGAACGAATAATAACAAAAATCTGGATTTCTGAAAGCTGGTGAAGTGTGAGAGAAAACAAACAACACAATTACTCCATCGTTCAATCTTATCTTTAACTCTTTTTAAGTTATGTACCAGTCCTTACAGAAAACTTTTAAAAACACATCCATTTTTGACCGTTTCAGACCCAAAAGACTTAGATTGACTCATCAACCGACAGACTCGAGACTATAACATTACAATACTCTTGCTGGTCTATCAAGTATGAATTAAGTATGAAGCCTCCAATATACTGACCTTTAATCCTAGGACAATCTCACCAGTTCAATATATAAGAATATACTTTTCTAGTTTTACGCTTTTGGCCCAAATTTCAATTATTGGACACTAGCACGAATTTATCGGAATGTGGGCAATTGGAAAATTAACTGACAAACTTTTCACAAAACCCTGCAATTGCAAGTATTATATTTTTGCAGTGATATTTTCTTGTAAGGAAATTATGATTTATGAGAGATAGATTATGACTGGAGTGGTTAACAGGCCAAGTATCTTCGGATGGTGATGATGGCTAGAAAAGTGACTAGTAGAAAGACATACGATTTGATCGGTTATAATTGTGCATGTAGACTTTCTTACAAAAATTTTGATCTTAGAAGTTTTGCATGTTAATGGATGTGACTTTTAAAAAAAATAAAAAAATCAGATATCATGGGCTTTAGAACAAAACCATCGAAAGAACAAAAGCAAATAAGAAGAATTAGGTTTTCGGAGAATTAGGATCTTATTGTAAAACCTTTAAATTGTACTTACCACTCACCCCATAATCTTTAAATAGCATTTTGCAATTAAACACATAATAAAACATATGCATCATAATTCATGATATATATGATGAGGCAGCCTACTTCACCAAATGTTATCAGCACATTTATATATCAAGCGAATAGCTAAGACTTCATGTTTGGCAGAAGTTATTACGAGTAAATCTGCGCAGTTATACACCAAGTGCGCATCAGAAGAGTCAAGTAGCTAGATCTATATATGTACTCTCTAACCGAGACAAACCGTACGGACCTTAGTGATGGAACTCCGAGAATCTTGCAGGGTGAAGCTGGAATTGATGTCAGGGAGAATCAACGTAGAGTCCATGGAGGAAGAGGAAGGAAAATGATCCTCGAACCATGGGATTGGGAGGGCCGATGTGTTGTTACAAATATTGGTGCGGTCGAAGAAAAGAGTAGAGTAGTCTTTGGTGAGGCTTGCTTCTTGGGTTTCACATGCTTTCTCCAACATGCTCTCCATGTATTTCCCTTGTGCTTCTATCCTTTGATTCACTTGTCTTTCTATTTCTACTTCTTCCTCTATCCTTCTTTGCACTTCCATTTGCATCCTTCATAACCATCCATAATTACCATTTGTATATCATTAGATTTTGGGTACATGCATATCTATTCGAATATAATTAGGATTTGGAATTCAAAGCACATACTCGTTCATATTGCGACCAATGATCAGCGGACTAGTCGTAAATACAGCATTTCTTCGAAGATCCAACATGGAAGCTGCATGCATGATATTGATTAACATATATTCATAACTTAGTCAAAAATTAACCAATTATAGTATCATTATTCTCGGAGCACATATAATTTAATTAAAAAGGCTGATGAATTATGACGGACCTCTATTAGTATCCCTAATATTGATGGAGTGATTTTGATTATGCTCCTTGTGAGGCTGCTTCCCAAGTCTGAACTTCTGTAGTTAAAACACACACAATTATTATTTTTAAATCCTAAATACGCCACGATCAAATAGGAACTAACTCAGAAGAAGAAGAAAAACTATATGAAGAGCCAAAGAGGAAACTGAGGAGACCTGGAGATGGCTCTTGAGATGATAAAGCGTAAGACCCTTCACACCCATCACTCTCATGATCGTCTTTGGTGTGGCCTCTGCTGATATATATCTCACAATTAATATAGCTCTAGCTAGGGTTTTTATACATATAGAGATACAAATGATGATGATGATAACGAAAACGTACTATCAGGGCCTCCAAGGTGGGTGACGGCGTCAACGAAGCGTTCATGAAGCTCTGCCGTCCAGCGAAGGCGAGGCTTAGGGTCAGTAGTGAGGACGAGACCTGATGATGAATCATCTCTCATCTCCTCCCTCGACTGCATCATTTAACTAAAGGAATAAAACTAAATTAATGCCCGATCGATGATGCTTATTCAACAAGAGAATATTAGTATTTATGAAAGATGAAAAAAGGAACACACGACGTCTTTCAAATTATAAGAATAAATTATGGAGTGACATTGACATAAATAAAATTTTAATATAATATAAAAAAGGGAGACATATCTACTATAAACGCATGCAGTAGGGGTTTAGGCTTTGAAGTTGTTAAGTTGTAACCCATGCAAGCTTTGTTGGCATCCCACACATGTCTAAATACGAAAACAAATCCAAATTTACATGTCTTAACTCCTTCTATTTCCGATGTATTGACTACAATTACATACATACGATACGAAATTGCTTGTTTTTTTTCATTTAAAATATATGCACATGCATGGGAATAACCAAGGAAGAAAGGCATCTAATTCGTTTTTAGTTAAAATTTGTTTAATTAAATCTAAGATGAAAAGATTCGTGTGCTTTGTAACTTTCAATAAAGAAGACAAGTGGAACAAAGCTGATGTTTAACTTTTAGCTCATCAATTAAGTAATATGTATGTAAATAGGAATCATGCAGGTTGGAAAAGAAAAAAAAAAAGGTAAGGAAAGTAATTGTTTTGTTAGCTTAATTTTGAAGCAGCCTCTTGAGTTGTCTCTCTTTTTTATTTTATTTTATGTGATTCTTCTTCTTATATTCCTCCTCTACACAGAGATGAATATATTCCCTTTCAAAATCACACACACCACTCATCATATATGACACAAACAACTCAGTTTACTCATGCTCTCAACTCAACCAAGTCCGTTACGCAACTTGTGTTTTGACCCAGTTAAAGGTCAATAACGCGGAGGCCCTTTTCAACACAGTTAAAGCCCAATTGTATATTAAAGGCCCAATTAGTTTGAGTATTTTATGATTTGGTCGAATTAACCTGACATTAGCATAGATTTTTCAATTTTCTTGACCACTCTAATCAGTCCACCTACATCATCAATTCATTTAAAAAAATTAAACAATTGAGCAGATTAGGTATTTTTCTTTTTGTTTGTTCTTGTTTTTGTTCTTCTGCTTATGCAATATTCATGCCGTGATCATATAATAAGTCCATAACAAAAATCATATTTAATTTGGTAATATTTAGTTGTATTTTTATCATATTTCTTCTGCTAAAATATCTTTTAAAAAAAACAAAGCAGAAGAGAACAAAAAAGAAAAAAGAGAGACAAGTGTTTGCCAATTGGGCAACTGCCACGATCCATCCTAGGAAACTTCGATTTTGGGGTTTTCTCGTCTTCTTTTCTTCTTTTCTTCTTCTCCTTCTAGATCGGAGGAAATGAGTCTTACCAGCCGCCATTGACGACTACGACGACCATTCCTTCTTCTTCTTCTAGCCTCCTTCCATTTTTTTCTTTTTCTTTTTTTCATTCTCTCCCATTCACTATTATCTTCCTCCTCTACACACAGAGAGATGTCTTCTAATACACCATCTTCTAGCGCCGCTGCTGCTGCCGGATCGGCAGATCCTTCCGCCGCCCGGAGAAATTCGAAACGACCCAAGTGTATATTTCTTCTTTCCCTCTTCGTCCCCACGATTCTTGTTTAACTCTTCGATTCGATTCAATATTCTCGCTATGTCTTTATTAGATTTGACTCTCTAGTAGGTTGACTATATTATTAGGGTTCTTACTTTTTACATTAAAAAGACTTGATTTTTTAATTTAGAAGTTTTAGCTTAGGAATCGAGTTGATGTTTATATAGCTGAAAGGGTGATTATGCTCACTAATGATTTGATTTTGCAGATTCAAAATTTACACAGCAGGAGCTCCCAGCTTGCAAGCCAATTCTTACGCCTGGTTGGGTAAGAGTTAGCTTCTTGATATTATTACTTTTAATCTCTTATACTCATGTTTTTTTAATAGTCTTCAGTGTTTTTTTTTTGCTTTGAAACGCTCGATTGAATTTATCTTTTTGTTCTGCAGGTGATATCGACATTTTTGATCATTAGTGTCATCTTTATTCCACTCGGAGTTATTTCTCTTTTTGCTTCTCAAGATGTAAGTGAGGATGGTCCAATACTGCCTGAGGTCTTCATTATATTGGCTCTTTTATCTCACATGTTTCAACTCTTGTGATGTAGGTTGTTGAGATTGTTGATCGGTATGATACTGAATGCATACCTCCGTCTGATAGGGCTAACAAGGTTGCATTCATTCAAGGAGCTGCAAATAAATCTTGTACTCGGACACTAACTGTGAGTTTTTCCCTATGCAACTGTTTCGTTCTTTGGAGATTTTGATTAGTCATTGAGTGTTTTTGTTTACTGACGCTTTTTTTTTGTATCCTTGGTATTTTTAGGTGCCTAAGGAAATGAAGCAGCCTATCTACGTATATTACCAGCTTGAGAACTTCTACCAGAATCACCGCAGGTACGTGTTGAGAACTTCTATCTTTGTGGTAATATTTTGTATTTGTACGGGAGTTTCAGGGCTAGACCTAGAGTGAACGGCTACATTGATATCACAAAGTAGCCAGGGTGCAAGGAAAGAATTCCTTAAATTTTTCTGTCGTTGTCATCTTTGATGTTACAGGTATGTGAAAAGCCGAAGTGATTCGCAATTGAGAAGTGTGAAAGATGAGAATCAAATAGACGCATGCAAGCCTGAGGATGATTTTGGTGGGAAGCCGATTGTACCATGTGGTCTAATTGCTTGGAGTTTATTTAATGACACATACACTCTATCAAGAAAGAACCAGTCTTTAGCTGTTAACAAGAAAGGAATCGCATGGAAGAGTGACAAGGAACACAAGTTTGGGAAAAATGTATTTCCAAAGAACTTCCAGAAGGGTAATATCACCGGTGGTGCCAGTCTAAATCCAAATATACCAGTAAGCCTTTAATAACATGGTACAGTCTTAGACAGGGGTATATCCTTTGCAAAATACTTGACTTGGTCTCCCTTTTATTTCTCTATCTTTCAGTTGAGTGAGCAAGAGGATCTGATTGTGTGGATGAGGACTGCAGCTTTGCCAACATTTAGAAAATTATACGGGAAGATAGAGAGTGATTTGCATAAGGGTGATACCATAGAAGTGAATCTGCAGAACAACTACAACACATACAGTTTCAGTGGGCAGAAGAAGCTTGTCCTGTCCACAACAAGTTGGCTTGGTGGAAAGAACGACTTCCTCGGCATTGCTTACCTCACAGTTGGGGGGATATGTTTCGTCCTGGCTCTTGCATTTACCGTCATGTATCTTGTAAAACCCAGGTTTGTATCTTATCCTTGTCCTTTATTATTCAAAGATACTCAGCAAAGTGTAGGTAGATGTTGATTTGGTGTGCTGTTGGGTTTGTGCAGGCGACTTGGTGATCCTACCTACTTGTCGTGGAACAGAATTCCTGGAGGTCGGTAATCAAAAACTCTGCATCATCTACGTTTGTAAATCTACTTATCCGTGGTTGTAATCTGATTCAAAACTGCAAGTGATGACTTTCTTATTATTGATGTGAAATGTATGTAAGATGTTACAGTTAAAAGATGCTCATTCCACATAGAATGATTGATGCTTCCTATCATGCTCATTACCTTTTTTCTCTTCCGAAAAAGCAACTCCCTCGAAATGGATTTATTAGCTGGACTCTCTCTGCCTTTTAACTATATGTTTGTATCAATCAAGAGCACTCATTGCGTTCAAATAGAATAGTATTTGATTCCGAGATTAGAAAAACCATTACAGATTCGACAAAAAAGAGCGGCATTTGGTTTGTTTGTTTGTTAGCTACAGTTCAGTGATCAGGCCCAGATGGCGAGGAGGGACATGGAAGCAGCGCCGAGGATGAGAGAGAGGTAAGCGGCCAAGTGAAGCCAGAGATTGGATTGCAATCTTGGATTCATAAAATCAGGAGCAAGAAGATCAACGAGTGACATGTAAATGAGAATCCCAGCAGATGCAGCGTTCAACATTCCTTCCACCATTATCGCCTCTTTGCTCTCTTTCCTGTACCCTAAACCACTCGACATCCCCATCCCTATCCCTATCCCAACCGGTGCTGTCACCGAGAAAAATGTTGCCATTATCACCGTTGATTTCGACTTCAACTCCGCCTATATAGATACACAAACAACATCAAAATGCTATCATCAATCAACTGAATTTTAATTATTGTGACACGGTTCGCCTAAACTAATGTAAGTTACCTATGACACTAAAATATTTGTCTGAACTAAAACACACGTCCGGCTAATAGGATGTAAAGATTCGTGGAAGAGACTTACAAGGGAGATGCAGCCACCGAGGCCAAGACCTTCAAAGAACTGATGAAACGAAAGAGCAGCCATGAGTGGCTTTATGGTGTCTATACTATGTGACGCTCCAAGTGATATCCCTATTATAACCGAATGTACAACTATGCCAATCTCAAGCACTTGTGCCACTATGCGTCTCCTGATCATCTCAGTCGAGCCATGGGCGTGTCCGTGACTCGCGTGCGTGTGCACGTGAACATGACCCGTATGCTCTTCTTCGTCTACTACTACGTTCACTTGCTTGCTCCCGCTGTTATTGCTAAAATGTTGTTGCCTCTTGTAATACCCCGTGGCGAAAGTGTCGATCATCAGAGTCCCCATCGCCGACAGCATCGCTACAAACCCCGCGAACGGGAACTTGCCGGCTGTCGTGTCCTCAAGACAAGGTGAGCTCAACCTCTCGAACGCGTCTGGTAGTATATGGACGAAACCTGTGCATAGGATCACCCCCGCAGCAAAAGCTTTCACCATAAAGAAGATATCGTTTTCCGGCTGTAACGCCGGAATCTTTTTCCCGATCAACGGTAGACTGACGCCGAGTCCTCCAGCCACAAGAAGCAAAGCGATCGAACCAAGCTTCAACTTCGTCGCTTTCTCTGCTTCATCTTTAGACACATCGTCACGATCATCGTGACTTGTACAATCACTCGAGGCACAACACATATGTAAACATATTAAAATTAATACTACACAAACTCTCAACATAGTTGCTGAAGAACAGCCGCATTCAGACATGGGGTTTAATTTCTTAGATATTTTTTGCAATTATTTGGTAAGAGAGTAAAGTGTGAAGAGTTATGGTGAAGAAACAGAAGCTTTTTATAGAGAGAAAGCGAGAGAGAACCTTAACTTTTTAATAAGCGAGTGGTCCATATATGTTAATAGCAGAATCTATATATTACGTAGAGTTGACCACTATATACGTAGAGTTTACCACTATACACAATATTTCTTTGTTTTGTCGCGCACAAAAGAATTTGAAATTCTCTTATTACTCTTATTGTATAAACACTAAGTCATTTAAACAAAGTCTAGTCTAGATATACAAATAGGAAGGAACATTAATGGAAAAAGGCGGCCAGAGAATTCATTGGTTACTATAAGAAATTCTTCAAGCATCTTAGATTGTAGTGTATGGATGGCTCAAACAAGACGCCCTTTCGATCTCTTCTAATCATTACTTATATCTATTGAGATGCACTTATTAAACTAGGACGATGACCAATTCAAAGTATGTATATTTAAGGTCGAACAACATAAGATACAATAATAAAACTAATTAGTAGCGTACTGTTTTCTTTTTAAGTAGGCATTGAATGGAACCATTTTACGATTATGATAAAGTAGAAAAGAGATTAGCTGTGAATTATATAATCCTTGTAACTATTAGTTGTCAAGTTTAGTAGTACATGATCTCTAGCTTTTTCACTTTATGAAAAGCGAAAAATAGATGACAAAATATGAATTGAAAATGTGAAAGACTTTTTTTTTTTTTTTTAACAAGAAAGTAAAATGTGAAGACAGAATGTCGTCATGTTAGTCTGTGAACCTGTGAACCGTGTGAGGTGAGTGGTTTTAATTTGAATTCTTTAGTTTACTTTTTGGGTTCAAGAAATTTACGATGGTCTCATCTTCCTCTCAAGGTGGGAATGGGTGGGTAATGCTGGGCCAATCAAGCCACGTGTTTCGAATTCAGATTTCACCATCGCCCACTTGAGTGTGATAGTTACCTGAACCTAATGATTTTTGGCTTTATGTTTCTTGCCTTGGTTTCAAGACTTATAAACTCGGAACTATAAATCAGATATAGACGTTTGAGGAAACAATTATTGGGGGGTTTTGTAAGAAAAGAAATCGGACAGAACTAATCCCAAAACATCAATGTTTGATCACGACGCTTGACTAGATTTTTGTATCACTTTCTACCCTTAAATTTGATCTTTTAATCTAATACTTCATTAGGATATTTACCAAAATGGTTTGTGTTAGTTTGGTAGTTGTGCTAAGTTTAAACATGTAAAAAGCATTGTTCACGAAAAGAAAAAAAACAAATATAACTGATATATATATATATATATATATATATATATATATATAAATATCGAGCATCAATCAATCGTTCACAAACATCTACATGTGCATTGCCTATTTGATTTTAACATGAATGCATAATATGATAATATGCATTGCCTCTTTTTTTTCTCTTTCTATTTTCATATCAAATTTTTTTTACTGTATTAATATTTACACTCCATGTAAACAATAAGATGGAAATTAAGAAAATGTCGATGTAGTAATGTATTATATGTTTGACGATTGTACATTTTGTTTGTTTAGTACCAATATATGATTTTCTCATAATTTATACTAGTTACTAACCCACGGTAAACCGAACACTTTATTTTAAAAAATTTTATATGTTATTTTGTTATTCATAATCTTTTTATATGTTATTTTGTTATTCATAATAGATATTCCTAAATCTTTTTTGTTTGCAACGAATTTAATAAACTAATATTTTGTCTACTTTAATTAAACTATCTTAATTACCCTTCATGGTCATATCCTTTTTTGTAGTATTACTAATGGCATTCTAATGTAATTTTTATAAATGTACTTCTCAGTTCATATAGTAGGATATACACACAACCATTAAAATTAAATTATAATTATCCTCAATAAATATCCACAATGAATTAGGCCCAACATTACCCTAATAACTTCAATATACCAAAAAAAAAAAAAAAAAAAAACTTCAATACAACTTTATAATTATTAGCCCATAATCTTCAATAGATTTCATAATCTTTGTGATATCAATAAAAAAAATACCTAACTCATAATTTACTTTTTAACTTTAAAAATACTGCCTAATTGGTGATCTCATATCTCCAAACTTTTTATTTTGCTAGATATATTTCCCTAATTAATTTTTAACATTTTAAAGACATTCACTTTCTTATTTTGAGTGGTAACTTTGGTACATGATTCACTCGGTTAATGGTAGTACTAGAACCGATAGCCAAAACATACAACTTTCAATTTTTCTTTATCGTTAAAAAATCAATACGACATTATTTGTCACAAATCGAACTCTCTGTTTATAATTATATATAAGCTATACAAAAACTATTAAACTAGCAAAATTTATTAGAACATATACCGGGTGATTTACTATCAGAATTCAGAAGTATGTCTTCCGGTCCGGTTTTTGTATACTGAGATATTTTTACGATGTACCGGTTTAGTGAACCGAGTCTTTACATAATTGAACATTTATTTATAAGAAAGAAAAGTAAAAAAGAAAAAAACAAACAAAACATTTGCATTGAACAAGAAAGAGAGGCGAGAGAGAGAGAGAGAGAGAGAGAGAGAGAGAGAGAGAGGAAAGAAGAAGAAGCAATCGTTGAGAGACTCTCGAGTCTTCCTGAGTCACTCCCCCTCTCCTCTCACACCTCTTTGCTTCCGCGACGACGGCGAAATTTGGCAGAGATAAAGAGAGCAAACAACATCTTCCCTTTCGATTACCTTGTTAGGGTTTTGTATCTTGTGTTCTTGATTCTTCTTCACAATGGTACGCGCTTTCTCCTTCATCCACTTTTTTGTTGTTCTGCTTTGGGTAAGATTCTCTTATGGCGTCTGTGTTTTTTGTTTTTGTTTTTGTGTGTTTGGAGTTTCATTTCAAAGTTTAGTAGAAACGAACAAGGCTCCCTTTAATTTTGCGATTTCAGTGATGATTAACATCTTTTTGAGTATTTTAATCGCAATGATCTCTTTTGTTTCTGCAGCATAAGTTGAATAGAAACAACCGTGACAAACTTCAGCAGTTCGTGGATATCACTGGAGCTAGGTAACTGGATCTATCCCCATGAGCTAGGCGTAGTTTTACTGTAGATTTGTTGTTACATAAGGCCAATACAAGGAACTGTATCTGTAGTTTGATAGCAAACGTATTTGGGTTTGTCTATATTATCTCAAATTATGTTTTGGTTTGACCTGTTTAATTGTATTTGGGCAGTGAGAAGAGTGCTCTTCAGGCTCTCAAAGCCACTGATTGGCACCTTGAAGCAGCGTTTGATGTGTTTTACAGCCAGCCTCACCCAAGAACCAATTCTTCTGATGTAAGACGCTTGGAGGAGCTCTACAATAGATATAAAGGCAAGCTACTTGTTGCTCTCTGAAGTTGATGAAAGCCATTGTTTGATATCATTTGTGTTCCTTTTGCATTAACAATGTTGTGTTGCATTTTGCAGACCAATATTCTGATATGATTCTAGCAGAGGGTATTTCGAATCTGTGTAATGATCTTGAGGTATTATATTTTTGTCTTCTTTAATAAATGCTTAAGAATGATGTGGTTTATCTTACATTAGTATTAATTAAAACTGTCTTGAAATCAATCTCCAGGTGGAACCACAAGACATAGTCACGGTATGTTTATTCTGAAACATTTTCCTACAACTTGCTTGCGTGTATCTTGTTTGTACTTTTGCCTTGGGGATACCATAAAACCATCCCAGTTTGAGTTAGAGAGTGAAAAAAATTGAGGTAGATGAGATCTTGCCATTTCTATGGATAGAGGAACAGATTGAAAGTAGAGCTTTTAACTTGTTGGTCTTTCACTGGTTGCTCTGGGTTTTCTTGTTCATCTTCTGGATATTTACTTAAATGAGTACTTATTCCAATTTCAGTTGGTTCTTTCGTGGCATATGAATGCTGCCACAGCGTGTGAATTTTCCAAGCAAGAATTTATCACTGGATTACAGGCGTTAGGGTGAGTGAACTAAGCCTTGATGTTTTTCGATTTTTGTAACATTTTTACCTGATGAGGGGTCTTTTTATGTGGAGTACTAAGACCCAATTTTCTGATGGCAGTGTAGATTCAGTTGGGAAGTTGCGCGAAAAGCTGCCATTTATGCGTTCTGAGCTAAAAGATGAACGTAAGGAGAAAATTGAGTGTCTATTGTTTATCTGGTTCACAATTTGATTGATGGAAAGTCCTATGTTAGCTGACATATGTGTAATGTTCTTCTTGTGCATTTATCTTGTTCAGAAAAGTTCCATGATATATACAACTTTGCATTTGGGTGGGCGAAAGAGAAGGTAAAAAGCTTGATTTGTGGTATTTGCTTTTAGGAGATGTTGTTTTTTTTTCCGGGGTAGTGACAAATATTTTAATGGTAAAATTTTTCAGGGGCAAAAATCTCTTGCTCTAGATACAGCGATCGGGATGTGGCAGTTGCTCTTTGCAGAAAGAGAGTGGCCGTTGGTAACTCACTGGTGTGATTTCTTGCAGGTAAACCCTCGGAGTATAATATATCATCAAGGCCTGTTTTATCTTATTTGTTGCTTCTGATACAATTTTGTTTCCCAAAAATCAGGATCGTCATAACAAGGCCATATCGAAGGACACATGGGCACAGCTCCTGGAATTTTCAAGGGTAAGAAAAAAACTAGACAGAGTTGTCATTGAGTTTACATTGATTGCAACTATGGAATAGCATTGATGTATGGAATTATGGATTGAGACAATATCTTGTGATGCAGATGGTCGACCCTGTGCTGTCGAATTATGATGCAGAAGGAGCATGGCCTTACCTCATTGATGAATTCGTTGAGTACCTGTATGACAAGAATGTCGTTGAGAAGTGACCAGCCAACTGGGAGAAGTAATTTGTTCTGTCTTACAATGTTCCTTTCGTCTCATTATTTTAATAGACTTTACTTATCTTACATATTTCTATTGTGTTTCTGGTCAGAATCTTGAAATTGATTATTAAATAAGTCAACTTTTCAACTTTTAAGACTTGGTCTTAGCTTTTAGTATAATGAAACCAAAATTGCTCCTCTATCTGTTGTTTACCAATAATCATTGCACGAACAAACTCCATCCTTGAAATGATGGAACCGATTTGTGTCTCTCACGACAATCTCTCTGCCTACAAGCTTTGAGATAAGCTTTGTTGCAGCGTGACAGTTCACACACGCTCTTAGATTCTTTGTGATCCGCAGTGTTGTCCCTTGAGGTGTACTTATAAGTCCATATGCGATCGCTATCCTCTCACTGTGGTTGCATAGAGTCTCTTCAGCTTCTTCATCGTTGAGATCATGCAATGAAGCATCCTTGTATGCCACAAATCCACCTTCCTTTAGTCTACTCTCTATCCACTCTACTTGTCTATCTATCTCTTTGTATCTCGGATGTGACTTATCACCCACTCGAAAAGCCTCCAACCTTCCCCTTACTTCAACCCAGCTGCATCCAACGTCTTTGCTCAATCCTTTCTCCTTCATTTTCACACGCACCTCTGCAACACGCTCCCACAAACGAGCTGCAGCATATAGATTTGATAGCTGCACGTAGTGGCCTGTGTTGGATGGATCTATAGCAAAAAGCTGTTGAGCTGCATATTCTCCCAGTTCCACGTGGCGATGCTTCTTGCACGCGCTTAGGAGCGCTCCCCAAACTGTTACACCAGGCTGGACCGGCATGCACTTGATCACTTCAAAAGCTTGATCCATGTGACCAGCCCGCCCGAGAAGATCAATTACGCATGCATAGTGTTGCTGCTGCGGATTTATTTTGTGATCTGTCATCCTATTGAAGAACCACCAGCCTTCTCTTACCAAGCCTGAATGGTTACAGGCCATGAGGAGCCCCAGAAAAGTGATGTCATTGGGATACACTCCATCACGTTCCATTGTACGGTACAGACTGATTGCTTCTTTTGCCCGCCCGTGCAATCCATACCCAACAATCATAGCACTCCACACCACAACATCCCTGTCAAGAGTCCGGTCAAAGACCGATCTTGCACACTCTACACTACCGCATTTAGCAAACATATCAATTAGGGCGCTGCTAATGAAAACGTCATCCCTGTACTCTGTCCTGCCTACATATTCATCCATCCAGCGAGCCTGCTCAAGAGAACCAACTTGAGCGCAAGCTGAAACGGCAGATGTTATAGAGATGGTGTCGGGTCTGACATCTTTATCGATCATCTCATGAAACATATCAATAGCATCCTTGGCATAACCGTTCTTAGCATAGCCAGAGATCATTGCGTTCCACAAAATAAGATTGGGTGACTTCATCTTATCAAACATAATCTTAGCAGTTGCGACTTGTCCACACTTTGCATACATGGTGTTAAGAGAGATAAGCATGTCAGGCTCTGTTTCAAGACCCATCTTCACAACAGAAGCATGAACGCATCTCCCTTGCTCCAACTCCTGTAAGCAAGTGAAAGCATTAAGAACACTAACGAGAGCTACCCAGTCAGGCTTCACACCCATCTTCCTCATCTGACTGAAAATCTCAAGAGCTTCCAAAGGCTCACCGTTCTGAGCATAACCTGAAACGATAGCCGTCCATGATACAATCGTTCTCTCTGGCAATGGCACCCCTTCAAACACAGTTCTCGCACACCCCAAACGCCTACACTTCGCGTACAAGGCAATAAGACCGTTCTGAACAAACACATCATCTTCAAATCCAAGCCTTAACACCTGAGCGTGAACGAGTCGACCCATGGGAAGGTGAGACAAACCGCCGCAAGCTTTAAGAAGATGAGGGAAAGTGAAAGAATCAGGAGAAACACGAGCGAGTTGCATCTTGGAATACATGAGAAGAGCATCTTGGAAGTAATTGTTTCTAGAATAACCCCTGATGATAGCATTCCAGGGGTATATTTGTGGGTGAGGTAAACCGTCGAACACCTGGCGTGCGAAAGTAACGTCACCAAAAGAAGAGCTCGCTTGAATGAGCTTCGTGATCAAGAAACCACTGAACTGCAAACCAAGAACTAGTAAACGTGCGTGGATTTGCCTCAGCTGAGATTTACGAGTGGAGCTATCTATAAGCGACGCGTAGAATGAATCAGAGTGGATTCCCGAATTGGCTGCAACCAAAAAAAAAAAAAAAACAGAACAACAACAGAGTTTCACATCATATGAGAGTTTTGTTTTTGGGGATAGAAAACAGCAAACTGAGAGTTCTTCTTCTTACTGTAGAGTAAAGGAGAAGCAAGAAGAGATGCTTCCGACGACATTGCTGCCTCATTTCTTTTTCATTCTTCGTTTAGTTTATTTGATTGTTTCCTTCATAGTTTCGTTTTCATATCGATTTGAATTTTATTTATATTTTTTCTGGAATTTTTTTTTATTTATGTGATTTTTTTTGTTATTGGGCCTATTCTCCTAAGCCCCCAAACGCAAAACTTCTAAAGCCCGTGGAACGTTTTTTTTTTTTTTTTTCAGTAAAGAAAAAGAAATTCCCAGCATAAAATATTATATATATATATATATATATATATTTTTTGTAAAAAAATTATACCAAAATATAAATATATTTTCTGAATCCAATTGATTTGAAATAAATTAATTTTTAATGTATAGGTAGTAACTAATAATGGGGATAAGAAAACCAATTGAAGTAAAATCTATTAAAATTGAAAGATAGTAATATTTAATGTATAGCTAAAATAACTAATAAGTACTGTAAGTAATATTGGGAATTAGAAAATCAATGATATTAAGGAAAGGAAATCATAACAAAGTTTTGTTAATAAAGTTATCAATTAGAGAAACACGCTAAAAATAAGGCTCAAAATCATATCTTGGTTCAGGATTTACATAAATAAGATCCCACTGTTATCCTTTAATTCTTAGGGTTTTACTTTTTTTGTCCTGATCCTATATGACAATTTGTTAATTTTGGCTCTCAGCTATATATTATTTAGGAGAGGGTTAAAGAACTTGAGATAGAGAAAGCAAAATCATGAGTGTTTTTATTACTAATCTCTTCGGAGAGCCATACGAACAAGGCAGTGGCTCTGATCATGATTATGATGATCGAGCTGGTGTTACTAATCTTTCCCAAGAGCCACACGAACAAGGTATCAGCTGTGACTCTGATCATGATGATGATGATCGAGCAGGTATTGATAACTCTGACGCTGATCCAGCAGGAGTGCTACATTCAGACAAGTTAAGGTCAAGATCTGCTCATCAGTTCATGAGACGTGCGGAGAAAGTTTGGGCACTTCCTTCTACTACAGAGGAGGAAGAAGTTGAATCCCTAAAACGTGTACGTGAGTCTAAACCGGGATCAGAAGAAGAAAAGGTGGGTGACGTCGTTCTTTTTGGGAAGAACAGTTACTTCGTGGTTGATATCTTCGAGAAAGAGATCATGGAGTTGGGAGACAAAGTAGATCTGAACTTCAAAAGATTCAGAAAACTGGAAACTGTTGATGGAGACGCTCCACGAGACCATCACTTTTACAAGTACCGTTGCTGTTACCCTTCTTGCTGCTGCGTTTGCTCGACCGGTGCCGTGGAGCGAGAGTGGGTGATTCTTGAGAGAGGATTAGCCTTGAAGGAGAAGAAAGGAGTCAGCTTCTTCGTGAGAACTTATCAAGAAAGAAAAGAGCTGATGAGGGTTGCTGTGACCGTGACTGATAGTCATTTTTATCACAGTTTGTACTTCTTCGACCTCTTGTTCCCTACCGAGTATCCATATGGAGCACCGAGTTTCTTTTACCATCCGTATGGCCTTCCTTTGACCACTCTTGAAGCCCAAAGGTCATTGAAAGTAAAGCTCCGCTACAACATCTTAGATGTGTTTCTCCACATTCAAGACATTGTGTTGATGAACACCAACAAGTCATGTCACCAGATCCTAGATATGCTGGAACGGCCGCTCGTTGGGTTTCAAGATTTCGTAAAAGGTTTCTTTAGGAAGAAGGGGCCGTTGATTCTGCGGAACTTGATGGAAGAGTTTGACATGGAAAAGGAGAGGGACAAGAAAATGTTCTGGAAGGTGTACACTGCGTTTGTAGACAATAAAGCTTATTGTGAGCATCTTCTCAACAGTGATTTGAAAGCAGAGCTGGAGAAAATGAAGGAGAAAGAGTATACCTTAAGCGATTACTACTATGGTTCTCAAACTCCCTACTACCCAACCTACACTAAAAAGTCCGATGGTTTCAAGAAGCCATCCAAAAACCTTAGCTTCTTGAGCAAGTACTTGCCTTTCGATTATTAGTGTCTGCTCTTATCTCTTTTCTTACCTTTCGTAATTTTTCAGATTTTTAATGAGTTTTTTTATTATTCCGGGGAACGAGTCTCTGTCTCTGATAAAAATTAAAAAGTCAAGCGTTGAATATGTAGATTTACAGCGAAAGAAACTCTGTAAGTATACAGTGTTTGCCTCATCAATGGTAAGAGTAACTAAACGGTGACTGGGATAGCTTCATCAAGTGCGGTAACACCGGGAAGTACTTTGCCTTCCAGCAGCTCCAAGCTGGCTCCACCACCAGTGGAGATGTGACTCATGACTCCTGCTACTCCTACTTTCTCCACTGCAGCCACTGAGTCTCCTCCTCCTATTATCGTTGTCACTCCCTTTCCACTTAGCTCTGCTAGTTTATTCGCTACCGCCTGCAACAACCATAATCCACAACTTAAAAATCTAATATTCTTCTACCATATGTTTATTCTATACGAGGAATCACTTTCTTACCTCTGTTCCAGCCGCAAACTTTTCCATCTCGAAAACTCCCATAGGTCCATTCCAAATGACTGTTTGTGTTGTGTCCAAAGCTTCGTTGAAAGTTTTGATTGAGTCTGGACCGATGTCTAATCCCATCCATCCGTCCTCAATGCCTGATGCAGGCACAATCTACAAACATCCATATCACATACTTTGCTCAGAACACAAAGCTCTAGAAAAACCAAATATTTATAGAGAAAATTGGGGTTCTCACATCTCTCTTAGGATCATCAAGCAAGAACAAACCAAACGAGTTTACATAGATCACCATGCTTAAACAGGAGAACAACTTACTGGCTTCTCAAATTTATTTTACAAGGCACAAGTATAGCTAGCATATTGTTCACCTAAGAGTTTAAAACTCAGCTTTTGAAGGAGCAAATCTTTTCTCTTTCTTCTTTTAGATTAAAATAGACCAGTCAAAAGGGTTTGTCTAAGAACCTCAGCAGAGAAAAGTCGTACAAAAACCAGTTTCCCATTTTTCTTTTCACTATCATCACCCAAGAATGTAAACTGCCAAGCTTTAAGCAATTGAGAGATGAGAGAGACAGACCTTGCTGTTGGCATCAGGAGCAAATTTGTCAGCAACCACAACATCTGTTGGCAACAAAAGAGACACTCCTTTGGCCTTAGCTTTGGCAAGGAGTTCTGTAGCCAATTCAAGTTTGTCTTCTTCAACAAGGGACGAACCAACTGAAAGACCTTGTGCCTTGTAGAATGTAAAGATCATTCCACCACCAAGAAGAAGGATATCACACTTCTCCAGAAGCGATTCAATAACTCCAATTTTGGATGAGACCTTGGATCCACCCACTATGGCTGCAAATGGTCTCTTTGGGGTTGAAACAGCGCCCACAAGGTAGTCCAGCTCCTGTAGTTATAGAGAGAACTAAACAAATAAGTTCACAGTATCATTTGTAGCAACGATGCTTTGATGCTGAATTGGCAATCAAAGAAAGTAGAATCTCTCTATCAATAAATCACCTTTTGCAGAAGGAAACCAGCAACAGAAGGCTTCAAGAACTTAGTGACTCCTTCGGTAGAAGCATGAGCTCTGTGAGCAGTTCCGAAAGCATCATTGACATAGAGGTCAGCTAATGCAGCAAGCTTCTTGGCAAACTCAGGATCGTTCTTCTCTTCCTCCTTGTAAAACCTGACGTTCTCAAGAAGCAAAACTCCACCCTCAGGAAGAGCAGCCACCAAGCTTTCCACTTCCGGACCGATACAATCATCAGCTTTCGTGACCTGCAAAATTCACAGTAAAAAAAGCTCTCAAGCCAAGAAAGATGATTCATTAGCGAGACAAAACACGAACTTTACCTGAATACCAAGAAGCTCAGAGAGCCTAGGGACAAGAGGAGCCAAACTGAACTTTGGTGTGACTCCCTTTGGCCTTCCCTGAAAGAAAGATCAAAAACGCATAAAGTGTTCTACTTTAGTTCAGGCGATGGAGCATTCAAATGTATTAGAGAGTGTGGGTGGGAGTATATTACCAGATGAGTGGAGAGGATGACTTTAGCACCATTGTCAATCAAATACTTGATCGTTGGAATAGCTGCACGGATTCTGGTATCATCGGTGATAGTCTGGTTATCATCGAGAGGTACATTGAGATCAGCTCTCACGAAAACCTTCTTCCCCTTCAAATCAGCTGAGGTCAGATCTCCGACGCTCTTCTTCGCCATAGAAACCACTCCTCTGCTCCCCTTCCCGCGTACTGATTCAACCTTGGAAGCAACGTGGAGAGAGAAACGACGGGCATCGAGAGTGGCGGAGAAGCCAAGAGGACGCGCGGAAACAGAGGTGGATGGGATCGGCAAAAGGGAGGCGCGTACACGAGTTGCGGCGGAGGAAGCAACGCCGCCGGTTGACTTAAGGAGTGAAAATGCGGGACTTGCGGCGGCTGAAGCCATGTGGATCAACAAAAGGAGATAACAAAAGATGAGGAGATGAGAAACAGAGAGAGAGAGTGACTCACAATGTTCTCTTGGCTATTGGGTTTTTAGGGAGAGAGATTGGAATATTTTTGTCTTATCACTGATGAGAGGTTCTAAAGCTTTCACCTTTTTTCTCATTGATTTGTTTACTGTTTTGGCAACTCTTTTTCTACATTTTGTAAAGAATGCTATTTTTATTTTATTGTGTGCATAAGATAGTTTGATCTACATAATCATGATAATATCATTTTCTCTGTCTCCAAATGTAATTCAATAACCCAATACAATTTTAATATGAGATCAGACACCCAAATGATCTAAAGCTTGCTGGTTGGCAGACCAACAGGCTTGGCCCTGGACCTCTTCTCCACCGCACGAGAGAGTTGCTTCACAGCTTCTTTGGGCAAATGGCGAGGTTTGCTAAGCCATAGTCCTCCATCTACCACCATTGTCAGTCCATTCACAAATTTCCCTGTTTAAACAAATCAGGCAATGTAATATTATTCAGCATCTACCCATTTATATGTTTTATAACTAAAGACAGTGATTTAACTCAGCAGCATACCAGAATCACAGCTGAGGTAAAGTGCAGCCATTGCGATATCCCACTTGTCTCCGAGTTTATAAAGAGGCATGTACTCCCTGGTTTTGTTTTCAATCTCCTCAGGTACAAGCTTACTCATTCCCGGTGTACCTCCAATGGGACCTGGTGCAATCCCGTTCACTCTAATATCGTAGTCAGTTCCCCACTCTAATGCCAAGTTTCTTGTCGTAGCATCAACTGCAGCCTGTTTCAAGTTTCCAAAACTCCTAAGATGCCCATTTGCTACATTTGATTGTTCCAGTTACTCAGTTCTTGATTTCCTAACCAGAAAAAGGAATTACCTTGGCAGCAGAAACATGAATTTGGTACCAAGAAGCCGTGTAGTGCAAAGTAGCACTTATGTTAATAATCGAACCACCACCACTTGAGGAGTCTCTCCCAGGCCCATCTTTCTTAAGATACTTAAGTGCTGCGTGACACATGTTGAATGTTCCTACTGCATCAATATCCAAGACTACACACACACAATAAAAACGTTTCCTTCAGCTAAAAGAACAACACTCAAATTCTCAGGCACAATTCATCTCACATCATTATCAAAAAGTGAACCTGTTCTGAAGCCATTAGGAGACAAATCCTCAGCAGCAGCCAAGAAATTACCAGCAGCAGCGTTAACAAGAACATCAATTTTACCAAATTGCTGAAAAGTTGATTCCACAACTCTTCTCGCATCCTCTTGCTTACGAACATCACCTTCCAATCCAATAGCCTTCAATACAAAAACAACAAACATCAGACAAAAATCCTCAGTACAAAAATCGCGAATCGAGAAAGAGAATTACCTGAATCCCAAGAGAACGGAGAGCGTTAACAGCATCGTCGAGAACTTGCTTCCGACGTCCCATGATAGCGATAAAACCTCCATGTTTGCCGAACTGAGAAGAGATCTCAAAACCGATACCGGATCCGCCGCCGGTGATGAGAGCTACCTTGCCTTTGATCACATCAGGTTTGAACGGAGACTCCATTACCACCACCACACACTCGCAAATTCGGTAAAAGAACAAAAATTAAAGCCACTCACTCAACCTCCTCACCTACTAACCAACATTTTATTTAAATATCTCCGCATTTTTTTTAAGTACAAAATTACATAATCATGATATTTATTTCTACTAATCACAAATTTGTTGCCTAATCACGACGATTCACCAGTCAGTTTTTTCGTTATCTCGCAAACATTTATAATAATAACCCAAAACAACAAAACTACTATTTAATTATTTTTAAAGATATTTTTTTAAAAAATAATTATTAATAAATAATTTAATTTTAAGTAAAATAGAAAAACGAATTTTTTTTTTTTTTTTTTTTTTTTGGGGTTTTTTTTGGTATGACTTGATCTATCTGCGCCGCGAGCTCGCTTCGTCTCTCTCTCAAAGCTCCTTCTCCGATATACTAATAAAGATTCTCACAACCAAAGCTTCAACCTTTATCGTATCTCTCTAATTGTTGTTATCTCGATCTCAAATCAAATCTTCTGAAGTAAGAATGAAGTGGAAAGAAATTTGATAAAGAAACCTAATTCGTTCTTTTCTTCCCCTTTCGATTCGAGGATAATTTTTTTTTTTTTTGTTTGGGTTCAGCTAAAGATTAGTCGGTTAAAGTTTTGATATTTGGGAACCCTGGTGATGTTTTTGGTGAGTGATGAAATCGTTGCGTTGGTTTTATCGCGCTGAAGTTGAAACCCTAATTTCGGGGACTTTGTGGAGTGGCTCTGTTTGCACTCTGCAGTCTCTAGTCTTCTTCTTCTTCTTCTGCTTCGCCCTTTGAAGGTTTTTGCATAGAGGGCGTTAGTAATGGCGTCTAAAGGTGGGAAATCTAAACCTGATATAGTAATGGCGTCCAAAAGTGGGAAATCTAAACCTGATAATGAGTCTAAAGCTAAGCGTCAGAAGGTTAGCTTCCAAGTTTTTATCTTTACGCTTTTGTGTTCATCTTCTTCCTTCCAGTCTTTTTGAGCTTAGTGTTAACGGTTTTTTTTTTTGTTTTACAGACGCTCGAAGCTCCTAAAGAACCACGTCGTCCTAAAACTCACTGGGACCATGTTTTGGAAGAGATGGCTTGGCTTTCAAAGGTTATTTAGAAAGAGTGCTACTTTGTTATCATTCATCTAGGATTGGTATGCATGCATGCTGTTTCTCTTCTCTTCTAATTGGTGATGTTTTTTGTAGGACTTTGAGTCCGAGAGGAAGTGGAAGCTGGCGCAGGCGAAGAAGGTTGCTTTGAGGGCTAGTAAAGGCATGCTTGATCAGGCATCTAGGGAAGAAAGGAAGCTAAAGGTTCTTTTCTCTTTCAGAGTACTTACACTCTCTCCAGCATTAGTTTTTAACTGACATTATTGCTTCTTACAGGAAGAAGAACAGCGATTACGGAAAGTAGCTCTTAATATCTCGAAAGACATGAAAAAGTTTTGGATGAAAGTTGAGAAGCTGGTAATTCTTTTACTTTTCTCTTCCCGGGACTTGAAATTTAAGGTTTGGTATAACTTCTGTGTATCTGAAACCTGTTGTTCTGTGTGGTCTTGCATCTTTATAGGTGCTTTACAAGCATCAGCTGGTACGCAATGAGAAAAAGAAGAAGGCTATGGACAAGCAACTTGAGTTTCTGTTAGGCCAAACCGAGAGGTTACTACGGAATGTTTCTTACACAGTTTTTTTAATCTGGAACATATTTAAAAGAACTGAATTTGACCTGTTTGTTTATGTTAGGTACTCAACCATGTTGGCAGAAAATTTAGTGGAGCCTTATAAAGAAGGACATAGTAGTCCTCCAAAAACTCTGCCGGCTATCGAGTTGAAAAGTGATGAGGAGATGGCAGAACAGATACCTCCAGAGATAAATTGTTGTGAGTACCCTATTACTCAACACAGCATTCTTTTCAAGTGTAAGTGGATCCTAACAATCTCTTGACGCAGTAGCTGCAGGTCTTGAATCAGAAAGTCCTGAAATCGATGAGGATTATGATCTAAAATCCGAGGATGAAACCGTGAGTTTCACTTAATCTTCTTTTTATTTTTGTTTTACCACTTATTGGAAATTACTGTGTATCACAGCTTGAATCTACCTGCACCTCAAAGAAATGTAAGGAATAGCTTGATCTTGTTGTCAAGGAAATTTCTACGTTTTGTCATGACACTACCCTGCACCCAACATATAGGCTATATTCTAGTTTTGAATAGTTTCTGTGGAGATAGAAGTGATTATTGTTTGCTCATTTATCTCTTATCTTTGAGGAGTGATATGTTCTATATCTCATTTTAAACCCACAATTACACTTAGGAAGATGATGAAAATACTATTGAGGAGGATGAAAAACACTTTACCAAACGGGAAAGACAGGAAGAGTTGGAAGCTTTGCGAGATGAAGTGGATCTACCGGTTGAGGAGCTGCTCAGACGTTATACTGCTGGGAGAGGTTGGGATAACTTTATGCTTCCTATTCGTTGACCTTTTTTTTTTCCTTATATACTTTAAAGTATACTAGATGTATCCTCAATAACTGTCAACTATTTGAATTGCATCCTCTTTTTGTATAAGAGTTTTATTTTGATCCCTCAGTCAGCCGAGAAACCAGCCCAGAAAATGATGAAAGTGGAGACAAACTGGCCTCAGTAGATCAAGATCATGGAGAGGGTGAGTGGTATTAAGTCCATATAATGTATTGAAAGCAATGCAACTTCTCTTTGACTTTCTCGTCCCATTTGACATTTGCAGCAGACATGAACAATCTTACTGCTTCTGAAGAAACTGAAAAGAGCCCAAGTGTTCGTCGTTCTGTAAGTTGTATGTCTTTTTAAAATCCCATTGTCTGTTATGTCATCGAAATTCTGGCTCAAATGTAATGTATATCCTCTATTTGCAGAATGATAGCTGCGGTCGTTTGGCAATACCCAAGACCCATTCTCATGACCTAGAGCCAGGCACGACGACTGCTTCTGCGAAGTCCAGAGAGGAAGATCATACTTACGATTTTAATGATGAACAGGTAAGTGGATCTGATTTGTCTCATTTGTGGATCATTTGTCAGGAGACCTT